>CM061042.1:79471709-79998231 GCA_030762985.1 Adelphocoris suturalis
ATTTTTTACTTTTATGTTATGGTTGAGTGTGGTACGAAAACAGCTACTTTGTTCGTACTGTTACATATATACAGGGTGATTCCCTCGCAGATGCAAAAAAAAAAAAAAAAAATTTGGGTGAAACTTCATCAAAAATGGAGTAAAATGCCGCCAACCGCATATTTTTATCTCAATCCGTACTCGAGATATGATTTTTTAAAGGTTTTTTCAGGAATACCGTGTTTTTTCATTTTAAACTCGGATTTCTCCACTTTGCCTGATTTAATTTTAACTTTCAACCTCATTTTCGGTATCAGCATTAAATTTCCTATAAGAATAGTGTACTTGGGTTCTTAAAAAGTACCACCCGAAGACCCTCACATCAGCTCAAACATTGACGACTTTGAAAAAAGAATATTTCTGAAAATCTTTAAAACTTTACTACTCTTTTAAAAAGAATCCTGGAAACTGGCAAATCTCATAAAAACTGCTTCATCTAATATGCTTTCCAACGGTATTATCAAATTACTTTTATTTTGTTATTTAGGGGAGAAAATAATGTTTTAATGTTAAAAAATGTGGGTTTTTCAATGAAATTGTTGGTTTTCTCGAAAGATGACCCTCCATGAACCAACGAGTATGGGGTCGGTTTCTATGTATTTTTTCTCGCTGGACCAAATGGAAACTCTTGCAGATCTCTCAACTACGTTATAATCGAGTGTTACACTTTAATTAACTAGTTTCACCCCACAACACACATACATTTAATCGTAACGAACAAACTAAACATTTGCGATTCTAAGTGTGAAACTCGGTTATAACGGAGTTGAAGAGATCTACAAATGTTACCATTCGATACAGCGTGAAAAATACATAGAAACCGACCCCATACTCGTAGGTTCATGGAGGGTCATCTTTCGAGAAAACCAACAATTTCATTGAAAAACCCACACTTTTTTAACATTAAAACATAATTGTCTCCACTAAACAACAAAATAAAATAAACTTGATTATGCCGTTGAAAAGAGTATTAGACGAAGCAGTTTTCATGAGATTTGCCAGTTCCCAGGATACGTTTTGGAAGAGTAGTAAAGTTTTAAAGATTTTCAGAAATATTCTTTTTTCAAAATCGTCAATGTTTGAGCTGATGTGAGGGCCATTGGATGGTACGTTTTAAGAACCCAAGTACACTATTCGTATAGTAAATTTAATGTTGATTCCGAAAATGTGGTCAAAAGTTAAAATTGAATGAAGTAAAGTGGAGAAATTTGAGTTTAAAAGTAAAAAACACGGTTTTCCTGAAATAACCTTTAAAAAATCATATCTCGAGAACGGATTGAGATATAAATATGCAGTTGGCGGCATTTTACTCCATTTTTGATGTAGTTTCACCCAAATTTTTTTTTTTTTGCATCTACGAGGAAATCACCCTGTATATGTGTGCCATAAATATTTTTGCTTATATTACCTGTAGTTGATTAGGATAGAAACAGTGAGAGCTTGACGACGAGTTGTCAAAAAAGGTGGAAATAAAGGATTAAAGAGGAAAGTTCTTAATAAATTTCAAATCAGACATCCGTAAAAAGATGTATTGCAGTTGAGAATGAGGAATATATATTTATTTGGATATGATGGCTAGGCATTATCCAGCAGTTTTTGTTGTTTTTTCTTACGATTCCCCCTTTGTCGTAATGAAGAACAGGAAAGAATTTTTTGTGGGTCACAGTGACCCTGGGTCCCATACACCCACAGTACACGTTGGCCAGGAAATAGGGGCGATACACACAAAGGTTAAGAGTATATTGTTTGAGATTATTATACAATATACCTAATTGAATAGGTGTTCGTACCATCATTGACAATATATTACATCATTATCGACAGACATGGCTGCAGATAAATAAATAGCGGAGATAAACGGCTGCGTTTATATAAATAAATAATGATACGTAATATGTGTCAATAACTCTACAAATCACTGAACAATGTCCGTAATGAGTCGTGGGAGGGGAAGTCGTCCAATTTCTGGACTTCGGAATCCTTTATTAACCAAAAGGTTGTAATGGTCAGTTAGTAGTACGTTGAACAAAGGAACTGCAGCATTTATTGAGGATATCAATCGGCAGTTCTAGCTGGAGGTCGTGTTTCAATGCTGCATTCCTAACGAGAGGGGAAGCTTGTACGATTCGTCGTTGTAGAATTAAATTTTGCTGCTGTTCTAGTCCCCGGAATACTGATTTGGAACAGGTATCCCAGGCGGTCGAGGCATGTGTCAAGATGGGACGGATGAGTGTTTCATGTACATCAACATGTTCAGTATGGATGTTGTATATGGGCTTCCAAGAAACGACTTAAACTGGACTCTGTTTCTATATTTCTTTATAACTTCGCTTGTCCAATATCACTCGAAGGTATGTTGGGAGGTTTTGATTGAGATTAACAGTTCCACATAGCGAAGATCAGGATGTACATAGTTCCTTTTGCACGTATACGTTATGACACTGGAATTTTCACTGATTATTTTAATCCTCCATTTCTTGCATCATTGTCCTAGTATATTGAGCATTTGTTGGAGGTTCTCGTTTGCGATTGTAGATTCCGCATGAGATGCTGCATAGACTAAATCGTCAGCATATAGTCCAGGAAATGCTCCTAGAAACTCTACGGGCAGGTCATTAGAGAGAACATACAGTACTGTAAGACGTGGAGAAATGTAATGAAAAATGCCCAGAGCTGTGCGGATATTGTACAAGAGGATACTATAACAATTACAAATCGAAATGAGAATTTTTCAAACAAAATTGAGAATTTTACAAACAAATTTGAGAATTTTCCAAAACAATTGAGAACTTCCCAAACTAAGAATATTTTAGATAAACAGAAAAAGAAGGAAGGAAATATCCCAACCGAGTCAAAACTTCTAATGAGGAATAAAATTGTGCAAAACATCGGTATATAAAAGAAGGAAATTTTAATTTATCAAAACAAAAAAAACCTTGAATCTTTCATATTTTTGAGAACAATTACAGTGAGAAATCAATGAAGAGCGTTAACAGCTGCTGCTTTTGTAAGCTGCACGAATATTACCACCACCCTGTTCTCCATGAGCCTGCGTACCACTCTTGGCCTCCGTCATGAGAACTTCACTGCCATGAGACGACTAGTACCTTCATTTAATAACCTACTACCTGTGTTGAAAAACACAAAACAAAACAGGTATTTGGGTCCTGTGAGGCTCGGATTCTCAAATTGGTTTGAAAAATTCTCATTCCAGTTCGGAAAGTTCTCAATTTAATTTGGAAATTTTCAAATTGGTTTGGGAACTTCTCAGTTTGGTTCGGAAAATTCTCAATTCAGCTTGGAAATGCTATGTAAGATAATAGAGGGACTGGATACTATGAACCAATGGACGGGTGGGGGATGCTTTTTTTACTCTGTTCTATATATTTATGTTCTGTGGACACAACTCGTTTCCGTCGCAAATTTGCTGTTCATACATTAACCGTATTAAAAAACTTTCATTATTTTAATATACTTTCATTCACTCACTCAAAATACATTTAAGGTTTACTTGTGAAAAAAAGTCGCCAGTAAACGTTCCCTTCTAAAACTACAAGAGTCCTCCCAGGCGTCAATAAGTCAGAAGTGATCATTGATAAAACAGTCCTCGATAAGCTGAGAACGGGGGATCCTACTCTGGACCTTTTTTGAGTTGAAAGCTTTCAATTCCATTGTCGTATTCAGTCCTTTCTCCTCCTCTCAGAGTGATAGTAATCTATCGAGCTTTCATGCCCAATGGAGGGAATCAAACACATTCGTCTTCAGAAGTCCTTCTTTCAGGTTTTGTTTTCGTATTCATACGTTGCAGACAAAACTCATTTTGTTTTTTCACAGATGTTGTCGACAAGAGTTGTTGTTGATGAGAGAGATTAGCAAGTAAATATCTCGCAGCCTCGTAAGCGAGATTGACGTAAGCAACCACCGGTAAGGTAAATTGAGAGCTTTCTAACGACTGGCAAGTAATTTTTGTACGATGATAAATGCCTGAGATACAGTTCCGTAGCAACAACATGGTTGTAAGCGATAATCACCAGAAAAAAAATTACAGGTTCACATTCAACTTATGGCGAATTTATGAAGAAACATGAGACACCCTGTATATGAACATATCAATTTTTACCGCAAACACGGAAAAAAATCGTGGCATGGATATGTCTATTTGATTTTCAATTCATATTTTAAATGACAGAAGCGAAATAAACCATGACAGGTGACAAAATACAGGCTACGAGTGGGAACTCAAGACAAATGTTAAATATCTATCTCAAAATGTCTCAATTAAATTTGCTCAGTCAGCTGATCACTAAAGACCCAATCAATTCAATCGTCTCTCAGTGTCTCAGAGAGTCTCCATATCTAATTTCAAGGATGAACAGGAGAGAATTTAGCTTACTCAGCTGATTAGGAATGAGCCAATCATTTCAATCGTCTCCTAGTGTCCCAGGGAGTCTCGCTATTAAATTTCAACTTCCTTGGATGAACAGGAGAGATTCTAGCTCACTCAGCTGATTGGGAAATATCCAATAATTTCAATCGTCTGTTAGTGTCCCAGATAGTCTCCCTATCAAATCTCAACTTCCCCGGATGAACTGGAGACAATTTAGCTCACTCAGCTGAGTAGGAATGAGCCACTCATTTCAATCGTCTCATAATTTCAGAAATCCCATCGAATTGGTTGTTTCTGCACGAAAAAGAGTCCGGGAACTGTGTAGGGAAGTGTATCGGGAAGTGACACCTGATATGCTTCAGCAGGTAAGAGAAGAATTTTAAAACCGGCTAGATGTGTGTCGCAGCAGAGGGGGGACATATTGAAAGTTTATAAATAAAACTTTATTATGTATTACAAAAATTTCAAGATGTCAACCATTCCTCTACAGTCAAATGAAAAATACAGATTTTTGAAATGTGATGAAACTTTATGAGACACACAATACGAATGCAGTGCTCAGAATGAACAGTGACTGTTGTGTAGATACACTGCTGTGTAAAATTATGGGATCGCTGTCGAAAAAACTCAGTTTCGAATTCCGGATCGTAAAATAGGTACCGGTCTAATGAAACAAAGTCTCACTTGTTGGTAAATAGACTTCCAGGAAAAAAATCGATTTTAGCATCTTCAAATAAATTGTCGCCTCATTGGTCTCTTTTAAGGGTTTACAGAAATTGTATAGGTCACTGAAATGCTGAGTTCATGTTGAACAATTTTTAAAAAAATCTTCAAAAATGGTTCTTTATTTAAGGGTTTACAGCAAAAAATTAAAATTCGCTGAAAAAAAAGTAAGCGGTTTTTAGAAAATTGTGATCAAAATTAAGGGATCAGTGTGTTTTTTTTCTTTTTATTGGGGTTTTGATGGTGAGCTGAGCTGGAGGCGTGAAAGTTGGTTGCTAGGAGTACAACTGTCACCAAAAACATTAAGGAAAAACAATGGACTGTTCTCAGACGATCAAAGTTTGAGAGGACGGTTTGAAACGGCATATCTCATCTAAATCTGTCCTCTCAAACTTTGAACGTCTCAGAACACTCCATTGTTTTTCCTTAATGTGTTTGGTGACAGTTGTACTCCTAGCAATCAATTTTAACGCCCCAAGCTCAGATCTCCTCTCAAAACCCCAACAAACAACTTGATCCCTTAATATTGAACTCAATTTTTAACAAATCGCTTATTTTTTTCAGTGAATTTTTGGCTGTAAACCCTTGGTCCACTGTAGACCATTTGCTTGAAGTCACGACAATTGATTTTTTTACAACATGTGTTCTTGGTTTATTTCAGAATGGATCATTGAGCTGGTATTTGAGAATTTTTTCCTGTGGACAGGGATTTCACTATCCGGCATTTTACGACAGTGATTCCTTAATTTTCCACAGCAGTTTAGTATATCAATAAAAAAATAAAAATAAAAAACTGTTGTGATTTTTTACGTTACATAACAACGAGTTTTGTGACCCTAGTGTCGTCACGAAGTTTACGAAAATCATTCGAAGGTTTCAACGCTGCTGAGGAAAGTAAAGCTACGTGGTGTTCATATAAATCGGGGTTGGGGGGATGATCACCAAAGCGATCGTAACAAACTGAGTTTTACAACTCTCAAAGGTAGAGGAGAAAGGGAAAAAATCCACTGACGTAAGAGACCGCTGAAAGAATTCGATTTCGAAGGGCAACCAAATACTAGCGCTATCGACTGGGGTCAAGAAGGAGGTTGAAAGGGCAAATATTGTCAGAGCGGTCATGGAGCGCAAGGTCCTCACTCAACAGAGGAAACTGTTACGAAGTCAGGGTCTCTCTCCCCTTCCACCGACTCTCCCGCTAATGTTGTCTACCGAATCGCTTCCCCGGCGGACAAATTAATAGCCGACTGGGTGGAGATTTGTCTGCCCCTGGTCTTCAAGTTACTGCTGATGACGGAATCTACTTTCCCACTCCGCCCCTTCCTTGTTCTATTGGGGTGACTTTCCCTCTTATACTACAGTATTTTCACCACAAGCAGTAACTTTTCATACTAGAATCTCCCACTCGTGAACAATGGAAAATTCGTTAACATCTTCATGTTCCTTTTCCACCTACCCTTACTCACTTGACAGTGAAAATTAAAACTGTAGTGGAAATATTTACACCTACGTAATTGTTCTGTGACAACTAACTCCTGCACAGGTCGTCATGACCTTGGGTACTAATTTGCAAATGGTTTTTGACACTGAAAATGTCTTAGTCGATGGGTCCACCGGAAATTTTTTTTGATTTTGTTACGCAACCTATAAACAAGTTAATTCTTGTTTTCTTTTGATTTTCACGTACAACAATGCCGTTTCTGGGGAAATAAAACTTCTTTTGTTTTCACCGGACAAAAATCGTTCTCCACTCGTTGGAAAGCTCTCGATTTATCAAGCACATAATTATTTATGTTAGAAATGGATATAGTGAGAAGTTAATCTTGGTTATAGTAGTTGTAGACGCGCACCATAACAAAAAATTACCTACCTGTGAATTCGTATTCGTGAAAGAATTGGGCATCGTCGAGACTGGCTATATATATATATATATATATATATATATATATATATATATATATATATATATATATATATATATATATATATATATACTCGGCCCTTCGAACCCACGACCTTCGTCTCACGAGAAAAAAAAAAATTTTTTTTTCAGGCCTGGCCGGGATTCGAACCCACGACCTCTCGCTTCCCATCTCGGGACAAAAAACGTTACACAAAAAAAGTGGACATTTTAAAAAAATTATTGCGGGTCGGCCTAAGAATTGCATAGCAATTAATATATATATATATATATATTGCTATGCAATTCTTAGGCCGACCCCCAACAATTTTTTTTGTAACGTCCGTGACGCGAAGCGCGAGTTCGTGGGTTCGAATCCCAGCCAGGCTTGAACATTTTTTTATATCCATATTTTTTTATAGCAATTTATATATATATATATATATATATATATATATATAAATTGCTATATATATATATATATATATATATATATATATTAATTGCTATGCAATTCTTAGGCCGACCCCCAACAATTTTTTTTGTAACGTCCGTGACGCGAAGCGCGAGTTCGTGGGTTCGAATCCCAGCCAGGCTTGAACATTTTTTTATATCCAAATTTTTTTATATCCATTTTTTTTGCATCGTGGGTTCGAATCCCAGCCAGGCTTGAACATTTTTTTATATCCAAATTTTATATATATATATATATATAGTATGAAAATTTTTTAAATTATATATATATATATATATATATATATATATATATATATATATATGTATATAAAGAAATTTGATTATGAAGTTTACAACATTTGAAGAGTAGACGTTTTTTCAAAGCTCAGCATGACGATCGAAGTGAGTCACTACTTTGACTCGACGCACACACACACGTGTGTGTGTATTTTATATTTATTTACGGTAATAAAATACACACACGTGTGTGTGTATTTTATATTTATTTTCGGTAAACCTGTGCGTCCTCCCCAATTTATCACTTATATATTTATTTTCTTAAGTTAATGGTGTGCCCCTCCGCCTTTGAGAAACAAAAAAAAGTATGTGTGTGGCTGTCTGTCTGTCTGACTGTCTGTCTGACTGACTCTCTGTCTGTCAATCCGTCCGTCCTCCCGCCTCTCAGTATGTTTGTCTCTCCATCGCAATTCATTTAATCGACCAAGGAAAAAAATTGCCATCTTAACGATGGTTCTTTATACTGAATCTTAATCACCTATGATTTACATCATTTTTCACTGTCAATGTTTTTGGTTTATTTTTTGGAAGTTAATAATTTCTTCGTATTCCTACAACGGAAAAAATATTTAGACCTTTTCACCCTTCAACTGTCTTTGTTTTACTTACTGTCCCAAGATGAGTAGAATCCATTAATAGGAAGAATATAATAGATTCATTTAAAACGTCCAAGATGAGAGAAAACCTGAATGAGGGAAACAAATGATACCTAATGGATTCGAATTTCTTTAATATCTTGTGTTGAGGTAAATTGAGAGCTTTACGACTGGTGAACGATTTTCTGTGGATGAAGACCAAAGGAGTTACACTATCCTAGTAGGTACCCGACGGTTATACGTTTACCTGAGTCTGTTTACACTTTCGAGTTAAAAAAAGGAGCTGCACTTTTTAGGTTTACCCCCTTCTTAATAGACATATCCATGTCCAAAAAATCCGGTCTGCACCTTTCACCATCCAAGTGATAACTTCTAATCGCGTAAAGTGATTGCCACAAAACTTGGTAGGTTTACAAGTTAACTAGGTATTGAATGAAGTCTAGGAGGATCTAGCATTTCATAACATCGTCTGTTGACTTTGTACACGGAATTTCATGGTTTATTTTTGGACAAATTTCGGCCACCTTCTTTTAGCCTAAAACCGAAATATTAAGCCTTTTTCGAAACGACAACTGTATGTAAATACCTTTTTTTTTAGTTGTATACAAGTGTACTACACGGTCTGAAATACGACTTAGTGACATAAACGTTGTCTGACTTGAAAGGGAAAAAGTTAGCCCTCATTTTAAACTTTTATGCCATCTGAACGGAGAAAGGATCTCGGCGAATTTCCCCGTGACTTCCTTTTTCTTTCGTGATTTTCCCCTTTAAAGATGAGTGGATGTTTAATCAGTTACGTCTGTTCACTCGAAGCCCTTCGATCTTTTCTTTTCTTCTCCCTTGGCTCCACAGCGAACATGCCGTTCGAGTTGTGATATTTTTCTGACGTATTGTTACTAGAGAGCGCCGCCGAAAGGTAACAACGATATTCTGTGGGTCGTGATATTCCCCAATACGATTCTTTGCTTTGACTGAATCACTTCGACTCACCACGTTTATCATAAATGTCGCGCATCATCTGAAGGCTTCCTCATGTTAGATTCATACAAAATGTTTTTGGGTTTATAGTTTTATTAAATTTCAATTCATAAAATTTACTCATTGGGGTTGATTGGAAGCTGATGTGGGCGTTAATCGATTAACAAATACTTTAATGAATCCAGTTACCATTTAAAAAAAGTATTCGTAAAGGTAATATAATAATGAAAAAATCGATTATATTTGTATTCGTGCGAGGCGAATACTTTTGCTTCCTCACTACCGAAAGTAGGGAACTTTTGTGTTCGTGATTGAAGTCGAAAAAAATGTTGTCTTCCGAAATTTTTACTTTCTTTTAGCACTTCAGAGCTTGCTGATCAATTTTGGTTCCGTGTCTGTCTGTCTAATGCCTGTCTGTCTTGGTTGTCTGTCTATGGTAAATCCTTGGCACGTCAAAAACTATACCAAGTTTCATTCGGATTCCAATGAAATTTACAGGGATTGTGCGAGTGAGCTCCTAGACGGTCCCCTGTAATTTTTGAAGCCGTAGAATCAACAGTAGCCTGGGCGCTTGCGCAAACGTGAATAGCTTATGACGTTGATAGCTAAAACTTGACAGTAGATGTAGATGTAGAAGAAAACTTTCAGGGCGGGGGTTTTGAGCCCCCAGCACGGAAGCCTGTTGGCTTATTGTACTTTCCTGAGAGTTTTTTGTTTAATCAAAGAGACTCAGCCCCCTGATGAGGGGTGGTAGGCTCTTGATTAATTGTTCGCTCGGAATGGAGCTCATCGGGGTTTGGGCCCCAAAGAGCTCAATTCTGCGATGGGTGAGTGCAGGGCACTCGAAGATTATGTGGGATGCCGTTTCGTCAGTCTCCTCACATAGTCTGCACAGGGTTGAGTTTTGTGTGACCCCTATGCGATGTAGGTGAAATCGTAGGGGTGCAAAACCGGTTATGAGGCCAACCAGTGTTTTTAGTTCCCTACGATTTTTCCTAAGTAGCCCCTCAGTAATTTTGGTGTTGAGTTCAGCCACCATAAGTTTACTGTGTGTGTGTCCTTCAATATTGGCCCATCTTTTAGCGGTTTGTTGGTTGACTCACGTGTTGATGGTTTTTCTGAAGGTGGTTTTTGGTAAACCGACTGCTGGCTCAGGCCCTACAAATGGGGTTTGGGAGCCCCTTCTCGCGAGCTCGTCAGCCTTTTCGTTGCCAATAATGCCTCTATGCCCTGGCACCCACTCCAGGCGAACCCGGTTGTGTTTGGCTAGGTTGTTGAGGGTTTGCATGTAGCACCATACCACTCGGGACGAGATGGTTGGAGCCGTTAGTGCTTTTATCGACGCTTGACTGTCAGAGAGGATGCGGACGTGGGCTTTTTTATGCCCCCTCCTAAGACTCTCCGCAGCTGCTGCCTCGATTGCCAAAATTTCCGCCTGGAATACAGAGGTGTGTTGCCCAAGTGGAAGCGAAGTGTTCCACCTGGGTTTGGCCCCATGTATTCCTGCGCCAGTTCCTGCTTCCATTTTTGACCCATCTGTGAACCAGATGATGTCATTGGAGCAGCATTTGTTCTCCCATAGCCCCTCTCTTGTAATGATTGACGTGTAGAGATGGGGTTGGGAGAGAGTTTTGGGCATGATATCGGCCACCATGTCGAGTAGTGGTTCTTGTATCAGTTCCATTATAGTGGTATGACCTCGGTGAGGGGTTGTCCGCCAAGAGCCATTCCATTTCAGCCTCAGGGAGGCCATCATGGCCTCACTTTTTATGAAGATATCCACTGAGGGTAGACCCAGTAGAATCTCCATGGTTGCTGTAGGTGTACCATGCATTGCTCTGGTGATGGTTAGGCAGGCCAGTCGCTGGATGCTGGTGAGAGTTTGTCGAGCTCCCACCTGGCCCGCCTTGTGCCACCATACAACGCAACAGTACGTTATTATGGGTCTAACAATGGCAGTGTAAATCCACAGGACCATCCGCGGTTGTAGCCCCCATACTTTCCCACATGTACGCTTAGCGCACATGAGGGCTCCTTTGCATCTGTGTGCAATGTGTCCTAGGTGTTTATTCCAAGTGAGTTTTGTATCCTGGTAAACACCCAGATATTTGACCTCACGTTGAAAAGGCACCCTTGAATTAAAGAGAAGAGGTTCTGAAAGGCCCCTCAAATCTCTTTCCCTGGTAAAGGTTACAAGTGTGGTTTTTTGGGGTTTACATTTAGGCCCTCAGTGCCACACCAATCCTCCACCACTTTCAGAGCTGACTGAACCAGATCTGAGACCACTCCAACGACAAGTCCCCTAATTAGGATGACCACATCGTCGGCATAGCCTTGAGCGTAAAAGCCGAGTGTGTTGAGTCGTTCAAGTAAAGAGTCCACAACGAGGTTCCACAACAGTGGGGAGAGTACCCCCCCCCCCCCCCCCTGCGGGCAGCCCCTCGCCACAGACACCTCCACTGATTCCCCAAGGAGCTCAGCGTTTACCGTTCTACTCGTAAGCATAGTGTGTATCCACCTACATATGGTGTTGTTTATATTGTGCCTTTGAGTAGCCCTTATAATGGAGGTTACTGAGGTTGAGTCAAATGCCCCCTCTAGGTCCAAAAATATTCCTATTGCAAATTCCTTGTCAGCCAGCACAGTTTCCACCCTGGTGACTAGGTGGTGCAATGCGGCTTCACAGGATTTGCCTTGTTGGTAGGCAAATTGATTGGGGTGAATGGGCCTCTCTATTAAGGAGGTTTCCCTCAAGTGTCTATCGACAAGTTTTTCCAACGCCTTCAAATTGAAGGATGTCAGACAGATGGGTCTAAATGCTTTTGCCTGGTTGTACCAAGGTTTCCCTGGCTTTGGCAAAAATATGACCCTTGCTTGACACCATCTTCTGGGGATCGTGCCTGTTGCCAGGCTCGCCCTAAAGAGAGCACCTAGTATCCTAACGACATTGTCCCCCCCCCTCTTGTAGAAGTTTCGGGATGATGCCGTCCGGGCCAGGTGATTTATAGGGGTCAAATGAGTTGATGGCCCACATCACTCGCTCTTTGGTGACTACACTCTTTGCCACTTCCCAGTCTAAGGGAGAGGATTTCCCGCCATTAGTGCGGGCTGGTGGGTCAGAGTCTGTACCTAGAGCATTTATTACTAAACAGCCAGGGAAGTGCGTCTCCAGCATGAGTGCCAGAGTGTCCCCAGCTGTTGAGGTATATTCTCCATTTGGTTTCACGAGTGTTCCAATTGGATTGATAGGATCTTTAGCAAGGATACGCTGGAGTCTGGCGCATTCAGAGGCACTTTCTACCTCTTCACAGAACCTCCTCCATGCTTCCCTTTTGGCTATTCTGATGAGTTTCCTATATTCAGCTAATTTGGTCTTGTAATCATCCCAATGGCCAGTCTTTTTGGCTCTGTTGTACAGTTTGCCAGTTTCACGTTTGACAGCTTCTAGTTCCGTATTACACCAGGAAACCTGGATTATCGAGGGCCCACTTGTTGTCAGGGTGTGATTGTTGTATGAGGCGAGTAGGGCGCTTTCCAGCTCTTCCGTCAGGGCCTCGATATCATTGTTATTGTGTATTTTGGTCCGAATTTCTCTCAACCTGCCCTCTACTTCCTCCTTGTAGTTCTTCCAGTTCGTTTTCCTAGGATCTCTATGTACTTGTCGTGTTTTACCCAAACCTTGGATTACCACGACAATGTACCTGTGATCAGAATAGGAGGGGATATCGGATACGAACCATTTTTCAATTTTTCCTTCAAGCAGAGGGGTTGTAATGGTAATATCGAGAACTTCTTTCCTGGATGAGGTTACAAATGTTGGTTTGTTTCCCCGGTTTGCCAAACATAGATCATTGGCTACCAGGTAGTCAAATAACAGGTCACCTCGTGTGTTGATGTCAGTGCTTCCCCACGCACTATGGTGGGCGTTGGCATCTGCACCCAAAAGGAGCTGCATGTTGTCATCGCGGCATTTTTCAATAAGGTTAGCCACTTCTTCTGGTGGAGGTCCTCTTGAAGTATCTGCATCTCCTGGGAAGTACGCTGAGGCAGTGACTATATGCTCCCTATGGTTGCCTTCCGCGAGGATGATTTTCACTGCAACTAAATCTCTGAAACAGAACTCAGACATGGTTAGTGAATTTATATCATTTTTGACAAATATGCAGTAGCGTACATTTTCAGCGCAGTTGCGCTTGTAAATGAGCTATCCTCCTGAGTTATTGAGGCCAGCAACTCTGCCCCGGGAAACCCAGGGTTCCTGGATGAGTGCGACGTCATATTTGCCAAGAAGGGTTGGAAGTTGTGCCCCCGCAGCCAGCCCATAGAGTCCCCATCAAATCGAGTCCATCTCCCTCCACTCGGCTGGTCAAAAGGTGCCACTCCTTTTTTGAGAAACCAGGGTTCTGGATCTCAAACAAAGGAATGAGTTTTCTGGCATCGGATGCGTCGAGAAATGCAGTGGGGATCCAGACCCCAACCTTTTCTCGAACCTCCACCAGATCATCTTTTGCGCGGCCAACCCGGAGGAGAGCTCCATCCCAGGGGCACAGCCCCCAACCAGCCCTACCAGCCAGTCTTTCGACCGATCGTTGGCACTGGTCAGGTGGACCACACCATTGCTGGCGTCGCCCTTTGTGAACTTTGGCCCCAGACCCAAAGGCTCCCCGAGTGTGGCCTGTGCAATTGCAGAAAGGACCAAATTTGCCTCCACGTCGGATAGTCTTTCCACGGGGTGGTTACCATGTACTACGACCATCTTGGTAGCAGTGAGCGCGCCACTATACCCACCCAGCCTCCTGCTGGAGCTGGAGGTGTTGGGTGGAGCAAGGGCAGCCTCCCGTGGCTTCTTTGGTTTCTGCGTTGTAGCCGAGGATGGGGTTGTGTGAGGGGTTCGTTGCCGCTTGCGCGGCGTTTCCACCCCAGCCCCATCCTGTCCTGTAGCCAGGGGGTTTCCGAGCCCAGGGTTAGTGGGGGTGGGGCCACCATGTCCAGAGGGTTTTTCAACACACGTATGTGTATCTGCCCCTCCAGAGCTGGTGGATCCGCCCCGAGCCACAGCCACCCCGGCCACAGGTGCAGGGTTAGCGTCCTTAGGCTTACGTTTCCGAGGTTTGCGGGGTTTGATGGGTTCCCCCCGCTCGAGAGCCTTCAGCCTAACTGCTTTTCTCCTCTTTGCACCACTGAGTCTGCGGCTAGGCTGATTGGTGCTAGTGGTTTGCCCTTTTGGGGTGCCACCATCACCGCTGTGACAATCCATTGGTGCCGGGGTTTGGGCTGCCCCAGCATCATTGATTGTCATTTCTGTCAATGATGAGGAAAGGGTGTCTCCGCCCATCTCATCACTGTCAGAGGAATTGTTTTTAGGATTTTCTGGGTGGTTCATTGTTGTTCCTACGAGAAGCTAGGGATATAAACGTCCACCCGCGCAAAGCCCCGCATGCGCGGGTAAGCCTAATTACACCAAGGGGGTCGGCCGGTACCCTGGGGCAGCCGTTTGAGATGCACATTACCCTCTGCACCATGCAGGCCCTAGGCACGGCGTGCACACCTTGTCTTGAGGGGGGGAGTCCGTTCTTAGTAACCAGTGCAATAGCTCACACTGCCCAGTATACTCCTAGGAGATACTATCGTGCAGTGGACAGTGCGAGCCGTGGCTAAGCCCTCCCACCAACGTCAAGGTGACGGACATTGGGAGGGAAACTTGACAGTACCTACTTTCAAAAGAACTAACAGTTTTTGCCATTAACAGTTTTTTCCAATCAAGTACATTAAAAGAAATCTCATTTCCAGGGCACTGATAGTATTTCCTAGTTCGTCGAATCCACTCATCCGTTTTGGATTCCCAAAATCTTTCTGACATGATGGGAAATGCCTGATAAAAACGCTTCAATACATTACACAATGGTTTAGATAGACCTTAGATAGCCCTTCTACGCAGATCATTGTTCTATAATAATTATTAAACTCCGTATGTAAGACATGAGATCCTTCACACTTACAGTTCCAAGATCCCGCAATTCTACCCTTTACAGTAAAGATGTTTAGAAAAATGGGAAAAATATGGTTAAAGTAATTTGCTTTAGCGCATGCGCAGAATGAGTTATGATTTGAGGAAAATTAAATGGTTAGTCAACAATCTACAGCTCAACCCGCAAATTCCTAGAAAATGTTATCAAAATCTGGTGAAAACCAGACATTGTTCCTGGGAGTACACTTTCGCACATGCGTAGGAGCTTATAATGGTGCAATCATGTTGAAATTAACACGGAATAATTAAACCATTGTACCCTAAATACGCACCAAATTTGAGCGGGATTGGACGACTAGGGCGTAAAAAATTATTCTTGAAGGAATTAGCATTTGCGCATGCGCAAAATGAAGTAATTATGTGAGAATTATGGAATTATTAGTGGACCATTTACAGCCAAACCTGCACAATTCCTGAAAATTTCATCAAAATCGGATGAGAACTGTTGAAATTAGGCTCGTTTAAAAAGGAATACATATTCGCGCATGCGCAGTAGCTAATAATGATAGGATTATGTTGAAACTGTCAGGGAATGCTAAAAGTAACCTTTCCCACCCATCCTCCAAATTTGAGCGAGATCGGATGGGAGCGTGAGAATATTGTGGTTGATGGAATTTACGTTTGCGCATGCGCCAAGTGGAGTTCTGATTTGGGAACAACGAAATTCACAGGGGATCATCTTCACCCTAACCCGGGCACACCATGAAAATTTCAAAGGAACCGGTTGAATGTTGTGGAAATTAAGCTTGTTACAAATATTTGCGGACATACCTACTCACACAGACAAATACACACAGATACACACGCACACATGGAGAGAGAAAGACACGGAACGAAGTTGTTCAGAATAGTCTACAATTTACAACGCGAGTGGAAATTTTACCACTGTAAAAAAAAAAAAAAAACAACAGCCGTTTGATTTTTGTGGAGACTCCAATTTTTCAATCCCACGGAAGTGAAAACAATGCTTCCGCTACCTATAGGTAGACTTGGGAGCGATTTAAGAGATGAACTTTAGCATTTAGGTAGGTACCAGTACTTCACTATAATACCTAGTTGGTACATCCGCACGGACAATAGTTAAAAAACTCGATTTCGCAGTGTTAGAACAAATTCCATTTGAGCTATATTACCTGATAATTCTAATATTGGCGTTATGTTAGCTGATATTTACAAGGCAATTTTCATGTATATAAGTATTACCATCTAGCGGCCTTTGGTGGAATTAACAGCTTGATCGGCCATTCAATAGATCCGCTAGCAGCGCATTAGAAATTGGTGTTTTTCGATGTTCGAGCTCTTGGGGAGAACAAACTGGAGTACAACGTTGCGGATGGTTTTAATCGATTCTTTGGGATTATATTTATCATAGGCAGGCAAAAAATCATTATTGTTACCTAGAAAGTTTTTGATATATCGAATTTTGAATGTTTAGCTACTCTTTGGGGTTGACACAAATAAAGTAATGCCGAGCTTCTATGACCATCTAGACCCCAAATGCGATTTTTAACGCAATTTTTATGAAGTTCGGTCAATAAATTTCGGAGATAAGCCGCGGACGGCTGACGGCAGGCGGCAGATTTTTTTTCCTTCGATTTTTGGATTCTACGTACCCGAGAACGTTAACCAAAAAGTTTTCAGGATGGGTTAAAAGTTTTTTTTTTTTTTTTTTCGATTACCTACAAAGGTTTATTATTGAAAATAATAAACCGAAATTGAGTGAAGTAGGCGGACATGAGAACAGTTTTGGGCCCCTGAAATCTAGATATCCGTTGGCTAGATCATGCGAAGAAAATACGCAGAAACAAATATGAGAAATCACAACTCTAAAAAATGGAAACATGCATTCTTCCTACTTAAATCGGGAAAATTGGCTACTGTGGTCTCCTGGCTTTACTTGGATGAAAAATCGCTTAATATGGCTCTTGTTGGTCCTGGGATGTCGAATTAACTTTTGATCAACCCTACCCTTGAGGAACCAGGATCTTGAATGTAGGTAATGTAGTGGATTTATATATGTTCTACTTGGTGTAGGTAGACCAAGTGGGACGTTTTGAAAAGTACCCATATCCTGGATATGCGGGTTAGTCCCTGTATTATTTCCGAAGGAAATGTGAGCGAAATTGTCAAGGACATTTTGCTGGGTGGTTGAACCTCGTGGTTCGTTCATTGGTAGGCCGCGAGGGGCGCCAGGCTCGGTTCGAGCTGTTTGGAAATGTGTATTCGGGTATTGAACCGTTGTGTAATATTCGGGTCTCAGATTTACATCTGTAGGAGGAACGGAATGTGTTTGATCGAGGTGCTGAAAAGTACCTGTTGGTCCGTGCGGTTTATGCAGGATAGGAGTGTATTTAACACTCTCTTCGGCCCCTTGTGTAGGTAAGGGTGTAGCTAACAAACCCTTCGCGGATTTGTTAGGTAAAGCTGCGATCTCGTCGAGAGGTTCGAGCTTTGGACACGGAGCTGGTCCGTGTAGTTTGTCACTACGTTTTGAGTGAGTGTCGAGTTTCGGATAGGGAGCCGTTGTGGGGCCGATGCCCGTTCCAGCGCCGAGCTCTTCTTCCTCGAGCCCGAAGAAGTAAGAGGGGCTGCGCTCCATCGAGATATCCGAGTGTGTTTACTCGATTAAAATACCTTTCCGTTCGGATGAAGGATTTATGTATAAGAGGGACTCGCTCGACAAAGCTCTCTCCCAGCTTGATGTCGGGGTCCTCTCCGAGCCTTGATAAAGGCTTCCTTGGACGGTAAATTGGAGCGTATGAGCTGTGCAATTTCCCGGCGTGCCCCTGCGGACAATCAAGAGCGTAATGCTGCGAGATTCGGGCGACACGAGTAAGGTATCCCTGCGAACGCACCGTTTTAGACGAAGTCTTAAACGTGCCGGGTGGTACCCTGACTGGAGATCTACGTTGGGCAATGAGTAGTGCAATGACTAGACTCGTAGATGCCAAGAAGATCGAGAGAATCTGTGAGGAGAGAAGAATATGCCTTTCTGAGCCTTGGATGCGTGTAGAAACTTCGTCGAGAGGTGAGAAGAGTCGTCAGCGAGAGCAGAAGGTGGAATGAATACGGAGGGCTCCGTGCGTGGTATTTATAGGGGGGTGGCCGCCTCCGGCTGCCCCCTGGTTGGTCCGCTTAATTTCATTAGCTCACCAGGTGTTTCTGTATTGGCTCGCATAGTGTTTTCTCAGAATCTGTGAATACGATTGTTGAGTTGGTTTGCCAGCCTCGCCCTTGAGTTCCGTAGAGGTCGATTGATCGTTTCCTTGGGCTGTTGTTCTCAAGGCAACTTTTGTGTGTTGTCTTGACGAACCCTTCTCCCGCAGTGGTTGTTTGGCTTGTTGATTATTTGCGAATATTTCGTTCGTGAGTGAATATTTCGCATATTCTCTCGGGCGAAATATGTTATTTCGCGGAGTTGTAACTCGACGTCTTTTATATATAATTGTGTCTTGAGTACCTCCTTTTGGTAGCCCTGAAAAGGGCTGTTGACCTGATGTGGTGGAATTCACCACAGGTAAGAAGTATTTTAAATGAGAACTTGAACAAAATAAAATCCCCTTGTAAACGCGGACGTTTGAAGCTGATGTAATCACAATTTGCCTTTTGATGAAATAGAGTTTATTATAACTTTTGTTAGATATACTTATTAAAATATTATTAGTTTATTCATTTTATTTTATCACTGTATAATTCTTAGGTACTAAAATAGTAATATAATTATGAAAACCAAATCCATGAATTAACATGCTCCGTTCTCTGATAGGAAATAATAAACCACTGTTTGGTTTTTTGTAGCTTTTCTTTACAAATTTCTTATACGCATTCACATGAATTTCAACAATATAAGGTGGAAACTAAAAAGGCAGGGGTAGGTACTATAAGTTCCACTCAATGCTTGGATGAAGGACGAGGTCATTCGATGTTCAATGGTATCTGGTGCTTTACATATCATTGATAAAACCGAGGCCTACAACTCCTTCAATTGTACCGAAACTTGCCGGGAAAAGCTCCTCTAAATGTGTAAGCAAGGGCGTCTTTTATGTCGAACCTCGAGGTGACTTTATTCGAGCCCTCTCGATTCGACTCCACAGATCCCTCTTACGTACTTTTTTGTTAGCGAGACGACATTCGTCAAACTCATACCTCATTTCTGTTTCACAATCGACAACCGAGACGGATCGTTCAGATCTTTCCACGACGAATTATATCCAACTGCCGTTTACTATTAACGAAGAAATTTTATTCCAGAGTTTCTTTTTAAATAATATGAGCTACTTCCATTTCCATAATAGGCACGACAAAGTAGTGGAGGAGTAGTGAGGAGCTGCTGGGTGTTGTGGAAGGTGCATCTCTTCGTATGGGACTCTGAGCAGCTTGTCCACACACTTACTTCATCAAATACAAACACCACGGTAGCTAACACGGGTCATCTAATCCTCACGGCTACGACAGACTGAAACTACTATGTGTGAACGTATATACATTTATATCTGTGTGTGTGCGCTCGCCTGCCATTCCAGATAATAACTCTCCTTAGGCTTGATATAAAACTTCCCTTGTGGCGCCAAATGATTAGGCTTTCCTAATGAAAGGATGAGTTTGTTGGCCAGCATTTTTGAGCACCATAAATTACTCGAATTTCCAAAAATGTTCTCGAAAAATGGCTTGAAACTGCTAAAATTCGTTAAATTTATATTTATTGCAGAGCTTAAGCCAACAGAAGTTCATCAGCATTAAACTAGAACATTAATTAATTAACATGCGGGGTTGATGCTGAAAAATGTATATAAATTTGATTAGTATTTGCTTAAGAATCTATAAAAACTGCAAAATAGCTAAAAATCCATGATGGGGAACAGTCAGACTAATAAGCAGGTGGCCGAAAATATTATGACTCTTTCCATCCCCCACCACCACCACCGATGATAACAACGCTTCCACTACCAACGGTACGCTCGGAAGTAATTAGCTTATGGTGTTCCATCACGAATTCGTTGAACTATCAAGTCCCCTTCTAAGAACTAAAATACCAGCTGAACATCCTAAGCCCTATACCAAACATTAATTATAAACCCCGCCCTGAGGGGGATAAGACGCCCGGTCTCAGCCCAAGCCCAAAGTAGTCTAATCCTGCACCTTCCTCGAATTCCCAGGGGAAGTTCGATTGTTCCTCGACAATTAAAAATTATAATCTCATTAGCCACTACTTCAACAAAATAAGTAGGAAAATGAAAATCGTAACTAAATGAACAAGAATTTTGGCAAAAGCACGAGAAGGGAAATAGGCTCGGAAACACAACACATTGGGAGAAATCGACATGTTAGGGAGCAAATTTCAGTTCTGTATATTAGCCTTGTAAAAAACTCTTTTTCCAAACAAATTTTCCAAATAAATTGATGCACTTAAACTCCTATAACATGATAAAAATCTCCAATCTCAATCTTTGGTTACATTTTTCCTAATTTTGTTTGTAACTCCTAGTTTCGTCTGAGCTGAGGCATCGTCTTAACCCCAAGTAAAGTTATTAACCGCGTATCAATCATTACAAGAATCAGGGACGGATTGGGTTGATAACATGAGTCTAAGACCCATGCAGTCAACTCTATAAGCACAATGTCAGCATCTCTGTAGTCAAATCATCGCAAGGGAATCAATTTCATCTTGCACTTTATTAGAAACCAAGACACAGACCATAAAAATCCTAATTCTAAAACCACAATCAATTTATATTTAAAAGCCAATAAGCCATACTTGAACTGGATTGCAAGAGGGGGTTACGGAGTGGCAAAATAAAGGAAAGTAGTTTTTGTGCTGCCGAGCATATGATGTAATTAGATACGTTATCTTTAAGGCGTATCTATCTTGCATATCGCGCCGGGTCAGTAAAACTCTCAATCCGTCCTCCCATCCCGTGCCCAAGAGCAAATGACTGGATGCTTTACTGGGCAGATCTTTCTCATCGGGTATATCTCGCACTTGGGGTGTACAGTGAGTTGTTGAATTTTTATTGGGAGACTGGATCGTCTGATATATCGAGTTATTGATAGTTATTGATAGTTTGTGAGGGGGAAGGACTATGGACTGTTCAATAATTTAGTTTTAAAAGAATGTAATTTCCATGAAAATGAATTTAATCCACCTACATAAATTTATCAAAGTCATTCAACACTAAATTATCAATAACTTGACCGGAGATATCTGATCATCATTCATAAGAGAACTACGAACTAAGTAGTCACCCAACAACAAAATGAAAATAAGCCCAACAAAGACAAAGTCCATGGTTATCGCAGGCAGTTCAGAAACACACACCATCATGCTGAACGGACGAATTTTAGAGCAGGTGAGTGTATTCAAATGCCTTGGAATATGCATAAACGAGAATGGAAAGATGGACAGGGAGTTTGCTTCCAGGATCAGATCGTCAGGAAGACTCTTATCTTGCATTAACCAGAAATTCCTGGGCAGGAGAGAAGTCTCCAAAAACACAGTTTGCAGTTTTCTGGTCTACCTACGTGCCAATATTGACATATGGAAACCGATCCTGGGTGCTCACTAAAAAGCAGAAATCACGAATCCAGGCCGTTGAGATGCGATATCTCAGACGTGTGACGATATACAAAACGTTACAGAGTGAGAAACAAGACCAATCGAAGAGCACTTCAGCAGAAGCCCCTACTGACTTCAGTGAAGAACGTACGGCTGCGATGGTACGAACATGTCCAAAGGATGGATGAGACTCGTCTCCCACTTAAAGTTTACGATGCCAGAGTGGACGACCTAACAACATGGGATGACAATGCTGAGTTCGCCCTCCAGAATTGGGGAGTAGGTAACGTGGCCCAATGCACCAGGCCTGGCCCAAGATAAGAAGACGTGGAGGACTCTTTGTAAATAAACCTCCACACCGAAAGGTAGACAGGACAAGAATAAGTGAGTAGGAAATGAATTTGATCGACACCTGAATTTAATAAGTCCATTCAAAACTAAATTATCAATAACTTACCTGAGATATCCGATCATCATCCATTAGAAAACCGCGAACTAAGTACTCTCCCTACAAAAATTCAACAAACTTAAGTAGAGTGTACCCCAAGTGCGAGACACGCCCGATAGGGGATCTATTCAGTCAGCGATACCTCGGCAGAAAATGAGAGGACGGACGGAGGATTTTGCAAGATTCGCCCTGAAGAAGATGAAATTACATCGAGCGCACGACACCACAAAAAATAATCGCTTTTTACTTCGCACCTCCTAAACTCTTTACAACCCAATTCGGTCTAGGAGAATGGATATCGACGAAATCTACAAATCATAATCGGTACATTTACCAAAGACCGACGGACTTAAAAAACTAAATAAAATTGGATAAATTCTGAATGAAATAATTTATAGCTCAATATCAGCTATATGTACTTATCAAGTCTGTACTACTGAGTTGTAAATTCCCTTGAAATGTGAGCTAAAGGCTTTTTCCCCCTATTATCTCAATCAGCTTTGTTCCGTGAGTGACGAAAAGTGATCGGCGATGCCTAAAGCCTCCTGAAAGAACAAGACGTGCTCGGAGTACTTGAAAGAAGAACGGAGGAAGCTGCAAAGTCTTATAGGGCTGGAGAAGCTAATGGAATACTCCACTTACAAATTATCACTTCAATTCTCGGCTTTCGCATCTTACCCAGTTTGTAGCCCCCGAGCAACTTACTTTTATGGAGTGCAGGAGTGTTAATTTAACTCACAAAAGTTCTAAGGTTTTCGGTATTTTCTAATATTACATATTATTATTATTCATTTATTTATTTTTTTAATCTAATTTATTTTTAATCAGTAATTTACGATCAAAATCCCGCTTAAATCCAGATCTGACGTTACTGAGGTGAGAAGGAAGGATCAATTTGTGGACTCCAAAATCAAAATTTCCTCTCGCATTTTACGTTTTAGGCCATTCTGAACAACTTTGGTTCCGTGTCTGTCTGTCTGCGTGTAGATCCGGCCCACTCAGCCGTTTGGCCGTGCATAGACACGACAGACAGAGCGACAGACAGAGCGACAGACAGACGGAGTTTCATTCTTATAAATAATAGTGTGTGTGTGTGTGTGTGTGTGTGTGTGTGTGTGTGTGTGTGTGTGTGTGTTCCATTATTCTCTATTTTTTCACTCTCTAGTCGTTCGATTTCGCTTAAATTTGGATGTTAGTTGGAAGAAGATGACTTGATTACCTCATATCAATTTCAAGACAATTGTATCACTAATAGCTACGGCGCATGCGCCAATGTGAAATACTTGTAATGACCTTAATTTTCACAGTTTTCATCCGATTTCGATGAAATAGTCAGCGAATGCGTGGTTTAGATTGTAGACGGTCCCGTACCAATGCCATTGCTTTCAACTCATCAGTTCATTCTGCTCTTGCGAAAACGTAAATTACATTGAGCATCACTATGAAATTTCACGCTAGTTCTTGATTTACACATTTCCGCTAAGGATCTTTCAAGATCATGTAAAACTTTTCAATGATCTATAGATTCATGATAAGTAAACGAGGAAGCTATGTGCCACACCCAACTTAGCAGATTTTTTTTTTTTTTTTTCCCCTTTTTTTTAACCCTCTTGTGAGTGGGAGGGGAGCACCATCTTCTAATCCCATTTCCGTTCTTTGCCCTAGAACAGATGGTAAGTAGAGATAGATGGTAGGCATCTTTGTGTATCTTGAGTCATTGTGCGTAGCCACGTTTTATTTCCATGTCCACCTTCACTATAGACTCGTAGTCATTTTCTTGTGTGCAGAAGACACAAAATTCTTGTTTAGGTTGTTGATGTTTTCGAGCAATTAGGAATCGACACCGTCCAACTTCATAGTCATTTTTCATCCGTCAATGAGTCGACATGTTTTATTTCAGAGACACGTTTTTTCACAGACAGTCACAAAAGTATTTCTAGTTGGTTGTCGATCCTTTTTAGCAATTAGGATCGGCCCCCAATAGTGTAGAGTCCTTTATTTCAACATATGACACCATCTTCTGAATAGATATATTTTTCCATTAGAGACACGTTTTTACTTCGTCACTTACCGCAATAGTAGAGTCTTTTATCACTTGAGTATATCTTAGACAACTTAATAGTCATCATTCTTCGCCAAAAGGCCCTTTTTAGCAGAGACACGTTTTCTCCATCAGACACATTTTCATAAAAGTCTACCTTTCTTCAGTTACAGCCATCTTATTGTATTTGAATGGTTCTAATTTACATCTAAAGCCATTCTAACTCACTAAAGACACGTTTTACTCAAAAGCCGGGTTTTTTTAGTTGAGTCATGTTTTCCTAAGAGACATTATTCTCTACAGTGATCATTGTTTGCCTTTGATGTGTTGTATTTGCTTTGTTGTCGCGTTAGATACGAATCCTTGCCAACAGGCTCTTTTCTGGTAAAAGGCACGTTTTCTCATAAGAGACACGTTTTATTGAGGGAAATGATTTTCCCATTGTATTTGGTATTTTGCTTTCTTTCATATATACGTATTCATTTGTTGTTATGTTGAGACACTATTGTTGCGCCCGAGGCATGTTTTGCTCGATGAGCCATTATTTCATGTTGTAGACACGCATTTTAAATCATATTTTCTTATTGTTGGCTACTTTAAGCCATTGTTTTTGCCCAAGTTTTGCTATCCAAGCCACATATTTTTGATGCAGACATTTTTCTATTAAGAGACACTTTTTTTTCGTAATCACTGTACTACTTTGTACGAGTCATTTTCATGGCTATCGAAGTATATGTCTATAGTCTCAGGCATTACCCATACAATATGTCTCCTGGTTCAGGTTGTATTACAAGAGTCATGTTTGTTTTTGCCCAGTCATGGAATTCCCTTCCAGTCACGAAATCTTAACTTCTGATATTTTCAAAGATCATTAATAAATGTCCATTCTAAAGTCAGTTCAACAATATTGAAGATTACCCTATTATCATGTCTGGTGATAGACACGTTTCAGTTCTAACAGATTCATTGTATTGGCAATTTATCATCTGTAATTCGCAAGGTATCAGAAACACAATATAAGAGTCCTCAACTCGCGGCTCACTGAGTTACCCAATAGACACGAATTTAGTAGATAAGTCACGAGGACCGTCTAGAACTTTTGTGAGGTCTTCTCAGTCGCCACGGTATGTGAATGTATTTTCATTGTTACCTTGACCTTTTCATATGTTTCTTCTAGTCATACTTTTCACAGCTTCCAGAGTCACGAAAACATAGTCATTCGTGTCTCTCCCTTAATCTAACTTTGTATCCTCCAAGATTCACCAACATTTCTCTGTCTGTTGTGATATGGAACATTTTTGAAAAGTCGGGATATTGGAGGATGGGTTCGTTTGTCAACAAATTTTTACAAGTTTCGAATGATTCTACCTAGTTGGGGCCTTTTATGTCAATTTCACATCTCTTTTTTAGACAGCGGGTCATGGGGTTTGTGATTTTGGCAAAATCTTTAATGAATTTTCGGTAGTATCTGGAATGGGATAATTTTGGATGGCTTCGATTTTTTGTGGTTTGGTTTCACACCGTGTGGAGTGATGATGTGCCCTGGGTATGCGATCTCTTTGCGTAGGAACTCGGTCTTATCGAGTTGTACATTGAGATTTGCTTTGAGCAGTCTCTTGAATACTTCCACGAGATGGGTAATATGTTCCTGTAGTGATGTACTATAGACGATGATATCGTCGAGGTAGGTATACACAACAATATTCATTACCGACACCACGCAATACACTGTCCATCATTCGTTGGAATGTGCTTGGCGAATTCTTAAGACCGAAGGGTAAACGGTTAAATTCGATATGGTAGGTGGGCGTGCTGAATGCTGTTTTCGCTATGCTCTCGGGACTCGTTTCTATCTGATGGAAACCAGATTTGAGATCTATTACGCTGAAGTACTGGCATTGGCCTAATTTTTCTAAAAGTTCAGAGATTCGGAGCAACTGATATTTGTCTTCTATTGTCTTTCCATTTAATTTTCTGTAATCAATCACAATTCTAAATTTAGGTTGTCCGCTAGCAACGATCCAAACTGGAGCGTTCCAAGGACTATCGCTATGCTGAACAATTCCTTGTTCGAGCATTCCCTTTATTTGTCAAACAACTTCTTGAAGTTAAATTTCGAGAAAGCGGTAATTTCTAGCATGGACTGGGATATCATCGGTCGTTTTTATAATGTGCTTGATGTTATGGGTGAATGATAGGGGTTCATTATCCTGATGAAAAATATCGGGATATTTGTTGGCCAAGTCTGTAATCACTTCTTTTTCCTCTTCGTTCATATGGTTTAGTCGTAATTTTGAAATGTCGAAATTGAATTTGAAGGTTTCATCAAAAACAATATTGAGAGATTCGGTATTCGGAAGCTCATCTAAGGTTCCTACATTTGTTGGGGAAATTTGAGAGAATTCTTCAAAACTCGTTTTAGGGTTTAGGATCCTCACATTGGCTTCATGGTTCTCAACGTGAATTAAACATTCAGGGATTTCCATTTCTCCTATCTATATGTAGGGGAGAACAGCATCACCTTGTTTGAGGTTTTTCGTCCATATTTTAACTTTTTTGATTGACCGGGCGTCTATCGTATGGGTCTCTGCGTGTTCAGAGCCTAGGTACTTTAAGGGGATATTCGAATACGGTGGGAGGGGGGGGGGGAGGGGGTATTCCCCGTCCAGATTGATTTTCGATTTGAGGGATTTGTGATTATCTACTCCTAGCAATAAATCAAACTTGTCGTGGAATTTAAACACATTGAATTTTAAATTTAGGTCATTATGTCGGAAAACGTCTCCACAAGGCACTAGGGAAGAACCATGTGCAGTTCTAACAAAAAATGGTTCAAGTCAGAGTTGGTTGGAGAAAAAGTATTCTGCTATTTCGGGTTTTACGTAACTCGTACTTCCTGTGTCAATAAAGATTTTCAGATTTGGTTTTGGTATTGGGAGTTAGCTTATTGTGTTTTTGTAGAGGCTCATTAAATCTTATCGAGGGATTCGAGGTCTCCTTCCTCTAAAAAATGGTTGTTGGCAACTTCATTCTCGAACTCAGCGGGTTGATATGGGTCTGTCTCGTACGTCGTTCCTCTTTATGTGCTTCGTCATACATTTTGATGGAGTCGACTGGTTGTCTGTCTGTTGCTTCAACGTTGTTAAAGTTTGGGTGTGATGTTCGCCACGGCATAGCGCTCCGTTTTCCAGTCGGTTTACGTGAGTAAGGCACGTTTTGTCTTGTGGATGGCGGTTTATTAGTTAGTTTTCGGGTTCGGAGGCTGAGGGCCTGAGTTCGGTTTCGAAGTCTGCGCCTGATAGGCTGGTCTCGGATTATTTGTGTTCCGACTTTGGTTTGAATAATTTTGTCTAGAATAATTTTGGTTAGGTTTAAAACCTGTTGGGTTGTAAGCTTTGTTCGGGAAGTTGGGTGGTCGCGAAGAATTTTGGTTGGATCTATTATTTTGATTGAATGGTTTATGTTGTGTTGAATTTTGGTTTTAAGGGGTTCTACTATTGTTAATGCCTAACATCTGATAATCATTAGTTAGCCAAGAAAGGGCTGTTCCTAGATCTGCTGGCTAGTTCCCAAAATACTACCAAGCGGTTTTTTAAGTTGGAGGAAAAAACAACGTAACGCAACTTTTTTTGCAATTTTCTAACAAAATTTCCTGGTTTGAGACATAATGTCATGTCATGTTAGTAATTTTGTCATTGAGTTTGAAGAATTCAATTTAGACTGTGACATCGTCTCTGTGATCCGTATAAGTTTCGAATAGGGCTTGTTTAATTTGTTCATATGCTGTCAAATTCGAGGAAACGATTTATTCAGCTGCTGGAGACAAAATTTTTATTTTGATCGCGTTAATGACCATAGTGTTTTGGAAATCCGGGGAATCATTTTGATTGAATAATGTTTTATGAATTTGCTGGGTTATCTCTAGAAAGTTGCTCAGCGTTTTAGGAGTTCCGTTGAAATTTGGGATCAAATCTAAGTGTTCCTTTCGTAGAGGAAGTTGGTCGTTTGAGTTTCCTCTTGGTTCCCCGGATGTAATCACTTGATTCACAAGTAAATTTCCGATTAATGAAAGTTAATTGTCCGATTTGCGCAGTTTGAGTGTTTATAATACCAACGTAGTCAGTAGGTTGGATCTGATCCCCTAGTCCTGCAGCTCCTTCAAAGGGCGTTTATGGTATAGTTTTGAAGTTTCTGGGGAAAAGTTCTAAATCAAGCAAGAGGAAACTGGCGTGGGGAAACTTTTTGTTGTGTATCGGAATTTTGACAATTCGGGATCTAAAGATTTGTTTTAAATTTCAGACAAAATTTCGTTCTGGTAAAGTGTCCCTGTGGTTTTGGAATGATTTGGTTTTGATCGTACTGAAATCGAATGGTTTCAGAACATAAAAGTGACAGACATGAGAAACACAAAAATGAAAATTATGGTAATAACGATGAAAAATTCTCAATTGTTGAACATGCACATAGGTACAAACAAAATAAAATATTTAATTCTATGGTCAGAGCGTTGCGAGTTTCAAACGTCACGACGTCGTCGGGCCTTGAGACGGCTCGTGTTTCCTGGTAGGAGATAAGGAACGTGACAATCTCGCGTCTTATTGTTCTGTGTTGAGCTTTCCGGAATGTGTTGATAAGCTTAGCGGCGAGCGTGCTGGGCCAAACGACCAGGTGATCTGCTCTCAGGTGAATCATTTTCAAATAATATTCTTCCGAGTTTCGGACAGATGAATGAAGTAGGTAAGATATTTGAATTGACAGATGAATGACAGATGAATGAAGAAGAAAGATATTTGAATTTATTAAATCATTAGGTTCATTATCTTGTAAAAGAATTTCGGTTGTCGGCTGTTCTTGCGAGGTACCAAATATTCTGTTTAGTTCAGGGATGAACTTTTAAAATTATGATTCGATTTTAAAATACAATTTCGAATGGGTAATTTGACGGTGCTTTAATTAAGGGAAAGAGTGTCCCTGTGTGTGTGT
Organism: Adelphocoris suturalis; assembly: GCA_030762985.1. Taxonomy (NCBI): domain Eukaryota; kingdom Metazoa; phylum Arthropoda; class Insecta; order Hemiptera; family Miridae; genus Adelphocoris; species Adelphocoris suturalis. The sequence continues at coordinate 79,501,136 of CM061042.1, forward strand.
GTGTGTGTGTGTGTGTGTGTGTGTGTGTGTGTGTGTGTGTGTGTGTGTGTGTGTGTGTGTGTGTGTGTGTGTGTGTTTGGGCTTCAGAGGGCATCGGAGCCCCCAACTATCGCTATTTTCATGGCGTCCGGGTGGGTACATTAACCACCTCGGTGAGGTGTTCGAGGAGTAGTCACGGGACAGTAGGCACCCTTTGCCGTGCCTGTTGGGGTAAAAATGAGAATCTATACCATGTGGTGCAGCTCTCTTACTCACGGTGGCCGCATTCTACGTCACAATGCGGTTACCAAGCAGAAAGCAGGCGCTTTGTCATCCAGATGTCAAAAGGGAGAGACTATACTACATGCCGAGTGACCGGGGCAAGAAGCCGGATATCGTTACAGTCAAGCCCGTTGGATCTGCAATAGTCTTGGCTGTCCAGGTTGTCAGTGGCACCGTGGACATGGAGCGGACCAGGCGGGCAAAAATAAAGTATATAAGAATGATAGAAATGATCTGCGGCAAGCGATTTCCGAGCTAAAAGGAGTGACGACCAATAACATCATGGTCATGGCCGCGAACGTGCATGGCACGGGGTGCGTTGCGGGAAAAGTGCCATGGAGTTAGTCGAGTTGGGCATCTCGGCGGGAGTGCTCCATGGTATCACCACCCGCGTCCTGAGGGGTTCTTACCTGAACTCGTGGTCATTCTATAGGGGCATTTCTTTTCATCCCACTCTCCCTCCTCATTCTTCTGCAACTTCCCTCATCCCTAGAGCCGGCGTCGGGTAAGCCTGGGCGTTCTCTCCACTTCTTTTATTTATTTATTTATTTTCTCAAGGTAATTGTGTGTCCCCTCCACCTTTGAGATGAGTTTTCATTATAACATTTTTTTTTTTTTTTTTAAATGTAACATTTATTTGTCACAGACAAAACACAAGGCCAGCAATGCTCGGGAGCTGGGCTATGAGAGAACAGAGATACAGCTGATTTACCTTCTCCAAACAACCACTAGAGTGTGCTGGCGTCGTTTCATCGCTCATTTCCACGCTTACGACTACGAAAGGGTTGATTTTGCGGTAATATACGTTTCTTGATGAAAAGATGAGACAAGTGTCGGTTCAAGAGAATGCAGAATCAGACTGTGTAAAATTATGGCGGACTTGAAAACAAGTGGAAAATGGAGGGGAATCAGTGTTACCACAACAAGTATAATACTCCATTTTACGACAATTCGCGCATACGAATTCGCCGCATGACTGGAATTTTCACGTTTTCTTCACATTGTGCGCGTTAAATTAAAAACCTCGTTGTAAAAACACCACATTTGTGACTCTATGCTGCACAAATGGAGCTTTAGGTGTATAACAAAATATCAGCATTGGAGGTGGGAAATTGCTGAATTACTATCATCTGAACTTTAACGATTTGGGTTTCACGCAAACTTTCCAATTTTCTCTAAAATCGTGTTTGGGATATTTAAATTGCAAATACCGGTATTGCTGTGAGGGTCCTGGGTAGGAAGTTATTTACATTAGTTAGAGTTCCAAAAGACGGGGAAAATATGGCGAAGAGGAGGGAGCAGAAACTTCCGAGGGAAAAGGGCCTCGACTAATGAAAAGTAAATTAATTCATTGGTATGTTTATGCTTGAATGGGCTCGCGGGGTTCGAAGCTCGGTGAGGGGATGTCTTCATCTGTCAAGACGTTCTATCCATATTCATCTCAGAACCCTATCTGCGGGGGTCGTCTTAACTCCAACCTTCCTTTTTTAAACGCGAATCTTCGCAGTTCCACTCCTATGATTAAACCAGAATCTAGGTCTAATCTTCGGTCATATCAATTGAAAGTCTAAAAGATTTAATATCGATCCGTGATAAATTCTTCAAGCCAAATATACCTCTGTATAGCAGTTAGAACAGTATTGGATGTTTAGTCGCATATACGACGTATTTTGGTGATTAATGTAAACAATTTTTGTTACATTAACTTACAATAACAGTTCAATAATCGTATTTACGCATGCGCGACAGTCAAACTCCGACATCAACTTAGTTTTCTGCCGTTGTTCCATCTATCGTCCGACTGGAATGAAACTCCCAGGGATTATGCCGCCAACACCCAAATATATATTAATTTCACTGTACGCTGGCAACACCCAAATATATATATTAATTTCACTGTACGCATACATTTTGCTTCCACACTACCGAAGGTAGGGAAGCTTTGTATTCGTGATTGAAGTCGAAACAACGAGTGGAGAACGATTTTTGTCCGGTGAAAAATAACGAAGTTTCATTTCCCCAGCAACGGCTTGGTTGTCAAAACAGCGTGACGGAAAAAAACGTGACGGTAAAATCGTATTCACACCCCGCTAAATTTTTCGACTCGGTGCGCCTATAGAAGTTTACACTTCAAAAATTTGTGTCCTCCGAAATCAAAATTTCCAATTGCTTTTTGCGTTTCAGAGCTTGCTGAACAATATTTTGGTTCCGTGCCTGTCTGCCTGTGGTCAGTCTGTGGTAAATCCTTGTCACGCCCAAAACTATAACCAAGTTTCAGGGAAATCGAGTCCGATAAGAATTCGAGGGATTGCGTGGATTAAGCCGCATTTATGGTTCTCCGTAAGTCTTATTGATGTATATAAAATAAAGGTAGCGACTGCGCATGCGCAAACGTAAAACATTCACAATTTTAGTATAAAGATTGATGCGAAATAAACAGTGACTTGCTGTGTTACATAGATAAAGCAAAGGATGTCACACCATTTGCTGCACATCTTGACTCTTAGTTTAAGCACCTCTTCACCATTGGCACGTTTCTAATTATTTGCCTATATTTTCTATCTATTTCAATGAAATCTCCTACTGATTTCCATCAATTTTGAGCAGTCCCTTAAAATAATTAGACTGTAGGTTCTTCACTAATTCCATAACAATGGGATCAATAGTACCCAAAGCGCATGCGCAATGGTGAAATCCTTATATCCTGCTTAACAGCAATAAAAATAATGTTAAGTAGTTGTACTCTAAAAATAGCATTACCTTCAAATAATCAGCAGCGAGTAGGCCTGCACACACGGGCATACAACTACACAACACAGAATTCAACTCAACTGGAATCTGATGCAATTATTTCTGGACTCTGCATTTAGAACATTTTGACAAAATAAGGACATCTTTGAATGTGAATTTGAGAAAGAGAAAATGAAAATATAAACATTTTAAAGTACACAAGCTTCATTTCTTAATTTAAATTACAGAAAAAAAGACGTCTACATTGGGACAACGTAATATCTTATGAAACAATTACCAACTGAACAGCCCAAAAATACATTAGAAAAAAAGAAAATTTTTTTATAAAAATACCTATTAGGGATAACCTATGCCCATGAATAGCTCGAATACTTCATTAATTAGGTAGTCATTTCTTGCATGCAGAAAAAGGAACAGTATTTTCCGTTTAAAAAATTTTTCGTGAAGTTTGTACAGCCCAAGGGTATCACGTCTGGAAACGAATCAAACAAGAAAGTTTTAAGATCTCAGCTAATAGCCTTTCTCGTTATAAACTTGACTTGACTCTTATCTCCAAGATGTATCTTCTTCCTTTTTCCTAGAACCACGCAACGACTCAACTTTTCACACTGCACAACCTTCGTCATTAGCATCCTTACCATCAGTTCTCCCTTGTACAAAAAAAGTGGATAAATTTCACCAACGAAGTAAGAACTCATAGATCTAGTTGCTGACACTTACAGAATCGAAACGAAAACGCCGCAAATTATTACACAAAGGTTTATTATTTCTATATTGGGATAACTGCTCTTCTACGTAGGACAACTGTTTATAATGATTAAATTAAACGAATAATTAGTTAGATATCTAGGTATATCTGCATAGTTGTAGATTCCTCCTGAAGAGAAATTTTTCAAATTAAATAACCACATCTACCTACACTTTTCTAGTTAGTATTCAACTCGAGCTGATGCCCGGCGGCGGGTTGCCGCTCGTTAGCAACGAGCCTAACACTCTCTAGCGGTCAATAACGAAACTTAGCGGTTCAATCGCAAATCTATATAGAGTAGCTGCTTTGTTATACACTGTACAGAGCAAACGGATTAACGTACTGCTTTCTGGATAATTTCATTCGATTCTTTGGGGTTCTATGTAATACGATGGAAAACCATAAAATATTAGTCACCTTGAAAGTTTTGAGATTTTTTAATAGTTCAGCGGGAGGGGTGCTTTGACGTCACCAGTGTACGAAACTTCAAAGAATCATAGAAACAGAACAATTCATCGTCGGTGAGTGCGGTTGATGCCAAGTTTCTTAGAATGGAATATTTTTCCATTTAACAATGCCTTTTTCGCACCTACGGGTAGCACTCATTGCGCCCCCATGCCTTTAAATTTGTTTTCCATGGGTTCCGATCTCAGCACCACAGGTAGAATAGGATAGAAATTATTAGCCTGGGAGGTCACTTGGGTGGGCAGTGCGTATCCATACCTTGTAATTATATTCTAGATGCCTCAGAGAATCTTTATTTCAAATCGGAACTGACTGGCCACGTCGTTTAGGAAAGACATCAGTGTCAGGGGCTCCTCAGATGATCACGAACAGTTTTGCAAACTCAATTTTATAACCGAATCGCTTATCAGAATGTTGTGGTGCTCAGACAGGTCGAATTTGTCGTCAATATATATATATTTATATATATATATATATATATATATATATATATATATATATATATATATATATATATAGTGAATTTTCATAGCCGTATTCATTGAGAAGAGAAGTGTTTGACTCACGTTTAATTTATAAATTACCTATAGTTCTGCAGAAAAATGTGGCATATTTCGTATAAAATTATATTCTTTAAATCGAATTAAATATATCAAGTAGACCGTAATGTCGTGGTGCACGACTGATGTACTGTTTCCTGTAGCTCAACATTCAGAGGTCGGCGTGACGTCATTCATAGAGATGGATGAGCCCACTAAGGGGAATAGATAGCTACCAACTTTGTTCGATCTTCCAGCGACACGGTCAACTAGATTCGTTGCACATCTTGTTGGCGTGATAATTTGGAAAAACCTGATCCTGGCGACGTCTTAGGACCCCCCGCTACACCCCACAACGTGGAAAAAAGGGGAGGGATCGATTTCCGAAAGAATAAATTTCGTAAATTTACTATTTATTTCCTACAGTCAATTATAGAAACAACAATGAACAATGAAATAAAACAGCCGTTTATCGCATACAATTATTATATTAATAAACTTTTATGTAAACTAAAGCATCAAAATAACTGAGGATCGTTTAGGATTGAGTGCAGTATTTTATAATGCGAATAGGCAAAAAACGTTTTATTAGATGTAACTCACGAGAAGAATAAAAAGCACATGGTTACAGTAACTACTTTAAGTAACATGAGTCTTGAAGTCATGGTAGCAGTCTCCAGAAGTAGGTATACGAGTGACGTAGTAAAATAAACATGGAAGTATTTTCTCATTCCAATACTCCCTCTCACTCGTCATACTGTTGAGACTGTTGAGAGTCCTAGAACATTCTTGAAAGTGTCAAATTTGGGTCCAGCAAAGGGTTTCGTGAATACATCCGCTTCCAGCTTTTCTGACGGCTTGTAGATTACCTCAATGTCACCATTTTGAACTTTTTCTCGTATGAAATGTTCTTTAATGCTTATATGCTTTGAACGTGAGCTGATTATAGGATTTTTGGTAAGTTCTTGCGCAGCGGTATTGTCGTTGAAGATTTGGACAGTCCTGTGAGGAGTACCCATGTCTGAGATCAGTTGACGCAGGTGCATGGCCTCCTTGGCAGCTTCAGTGAGAGACATGTATTCCGCTTCTTGGGTAGAGATGGCCACAGTGCGCTGCTTGCGAGCCTCCCAGCTTATGAGGGTGCCAGCATAGATGAAACAGTAGCCGGTGTATGATTTTTTATCTTCCGCAGATCCCCAACTTGCATCAGCGCAACCAAAGAGTGCCTTTCCCGTTTTTGAGAACGTCAGAGCCAAGTTTTTGGTACCCTTTAGGTATCTCAACACTCTCTTTGCTGCAAGCCAATGTGCCTTGCCATGACAATTGTTGTATTGGCTCAAAAAACTGACGGCGAAACTAATGTCTGGTCTTGTGGCAACAGCTAAATACATGAGAGCACCAATAAGTTGTTGGTAAGGATATGCACCATTCTGTTCAGTTTCTTGGGCGTTTTCGGCTTTGAATCCAGGGGCTATTGGTGTTCTTACAGGGTTGCAGGTTGTCATATTAAATCTTTCAAGGATTTCATCAATGTATCTTGATTGAGAGGCAAATATTTTTCCATCTTTCCTGGTGAATGAAATTCCAAGACAGTGACGTAGATCTCCAAGATCACGCATGTTAAATTTTGACATTAGCTTCTTTTTGAGGTTAGTAATATTTAACTTGTTTTTCGATGCCAGGATGATGTCGTCAACGTAAACCGCCAGTATGACTTGTTCTCCCTCTTTCGAGGATACGTAGATGCAGGGATCAGCATAAGAAGGCTCGAAGCCCATCTGGCGCAACACCGAATCAAGTTTGTCATACCACTGGCGACCAGCCTGTTTGAGGCCATAAACTGCTTTTTTGAGACGGCATATCTTTGATCCTTTGGTAGGTTTTCTCAAATCCTCCAACATGGCACGTGCATGCTTGAAAATAATTGGGTTGTCACAATCATCAAGGAGGATGTCACACAGCATTTTCTCCAGGTTAACCGGCAGCTGCATGTAAATGGTATCATGGATGTCACCGTTGAGGAATGCTGTACAGACATTGAGCTGTTCCATGTGAAGATCCTGCTCAATCGCAGTTGCAAGTAGAAGGCGCATTGAACTTAGCTTCATAACTGGTGCATAGGTCTCACTGAAGTCAACCCCTGGTCTTTGAGCAAATCCTCTAGCAACGAGGCGAGCTTTTCGTCGCTCAAGTTCTCCGGATGGTGAATATTTGTTTTTCAGGACCATTTTTGAACCAATGACATTCATGCCATCTTTTCGCTCAATCACTGACCATGTGTCGTTCAATAGATGATCTGCATCTTCTCCAGCAAGGGCGTCAGTTTCACAAAGTGCCGATAGATCAAAATCATCCAGCCAACGTGGAGGTCGGAGTTGGTCACGATCACGAAGCCTTGGCAAATTACTGTTGGTCTCTGGGTTGTCCTCAGAAGAACATTGATCTTGAGACTGGTCTTCATTATTGTCAGAATTACTGATGGTTGATTCCTCATCCTGGTTTTGTTCCAAAACTGGGTTGGGAGGAACAGAGATTGAAATATCAATCTGGTTATTAGCTGATGGAGAGTTTTTCTCATGCAATGCTACATCTGTCAAATCTTGAGAATCAGGAAAAACATCTGAGGAAGTTCCTTCAGGTGCAGAAGAGCTGTACATCCGATTGATAACTTTTACGTCTCTGGATATTACCACGCGTTTCGCTTTTGGGTCCCAGATACGGTATGCTTTTGACTGCTCTGAATAGCCAACAAATATTCCCTGTTTCGCTCTCGCTTCAAATTTCGATTTGTGTTCCTTATTTAGAAAAAATGCTTTGGAGCCAAATATTCTCAAATGATGGACAGTAGGTGGGTGGCCAAACCATTTTTCGAAAGGAGAATGTCCATCGAGTGCTCTAGATGGTGAACGGTTGACGAGGTAATTTGAACAGAATATTGCTTCAGCCCAGAAGGAGTTAGGCAATTTTGATTCAATCAAAAGACATCGTGCCTTTGTCAACAATGTGCGGTTTTTCCGCTCTGCAAGGCCGTTTTGTTGTGGTGTTCTGGGAGCTGAAAGTCTATGCTGAATCCCATTCTCAGTCAAGAATTTTTGAAAGTCACGATTTGTGTACTCAGCAACTCCATTATCACTTTGAAAAAATTTGACTGTTTTACCCGTTAAATTTTCAACACGTCTTTTGTACTCAATGAAATGGGTCAAAACCTCATTTTTCTGTTTGAGAAATGATACTTGAGTGTAGCGACTCACTTCATCCACAAACGTCACAAAATATCTACACCCACCATGGGATGCCACACGCATGGGTCCTACGACGTCACTGTGAATGATTTCAAGTATATCTAAATTCTTCGGTGTGATCCGAATATGATAGGGAAGGTTTGTCAATTTTCCAAGAAGGCATGTTTCACAGTCGTCCAGTGAGTCAGAAGGGTTAAAATGCAGTCCATGCAAAGTTGCATTTCTTTGTGCAGCTTTCAAATCCCGTTCGTTAATATGACCCAGCTTACTGTGCCAAATTTGGAGCTGTGACGGTTTTTGCTGAATTGAAGGAGAGGTAAAGTTGGATGACTCAACTTCTGGGGAAATAAAGTATAAACCATTAATTCTTGTAGCTTCAAGAATGGTTGTTCCATGTTTATCAAGAATTTTTGCCTTCTTCTGTGAGAAGAGGACAGAGAAGCCCTTGTCAGTAACCTTTCCAACGGACAACAAGTTCGTAGTCAAGGAAGGCACATTCAAGGTGTCTGTAAGTGTCACAGTATGATTATCACTCATTTGGATTTGTACTACTCCTTTTCCATTTATGGTCGCTTTATGCTCAGCAGAGGCTAAACTGAGGGAATTTGAACTATGTTCGACCAAAGATGTGAATTTGCTCTCGTCAGAGCAAACATGGGATGTACTCCCTGAATCAAGGCACCATATGGCAGATCTCGGTAGAGCCGGAGTAGCTGCCAGACATTCTTCAGCCAAAAATGTAGAATCATGCTTGCTTTTGAATCTACAATCTGCAGTAACATGATTTGTACGACGACAAACTTCACAACGTTGTTTGGTCTTATCTGAATTTTTGTTGAAGTTTTTGGGGTTTTTGTTGAAATCGTTGTTATTTTTGTTGAAATTATTGTTGGGGTTTTTGTTGAAATTGTTGTTATTTTTGTTTTTATTGAAAAATTGCTTTTTGTGAGAGCTATAGAATGCCCCTTCAGAGGTAGGTAATCCCTTGCTTTGATTCCTAGCCTGGGACTCTTCTAGAATTTTAATTCTGAGTTCACTTGGTTTGGGAAGTGTGTCTCTACTCTCTATTGCGATCCTGAAGCCCTCAAAGGAACCAGGAAGGCTGTATAACATCATGATAGCCAAAAGGTCATCATCGATTTTTATATTCATGTCGCTCAATTTGTCAACTGAGTCCATAAAAGTGTTCAAGTGCTCACGGCAATCGTCACTATCCTGCATTTTGAGTAGGAGAAGTCGTTTGAGGAGGGTGGCCTTACGAGCAGGGCCAACACTACAGTAAATACCCTTCAATGTGTCCCAAACGCTTTTTGAAGTTTGACAATACTTTACTTGTTTTAACTCGGCAGGCGAAATAATAAGTAAAAGATCAGACCTGGCTGAGAGATCGTTGGTTTCCCATGCGGACTTGATTTCTTGATCTTCTTCATCGGTCGGTTTCGGTTTATCTCCGTTTACATACGCCCACAAGCCACTTTTTATGAGAACCGCTTGTGCTTGAATACTCCATGTATCATAATTGTTTTTGCCCAAAGGCTCGATCCGATAATTGCTAGTGGAACCTGACATTTTCGCGAAATTACTTAGTTGGTCGAACCGAAAGTTAACTGACCACAAACTATCACAATAGACGATCACGGCAATCGCGTTATCAGTAGGAATTCACTGCACTGAATTTTAATTTTCACTTATTAGCGATCCTGGGCCCATAACCTTTAGGATTGAATGTAGTATTTTATAATGCGAATAGGCAAAAACTGTTTTATTAGATGTAACTCACGAGAAGAATAAAAAGCACATGGTTACAGTAACTACTGTAAGTAACATGAGTCTTGAAGTCATGGTAGCAGTCTCCAGAAGTAGGTATACGAGTGACGTAGTAAAATAAACATGGAAGTATTTTCTCATTCCAATAGATCGTTTTCAAATCCTACGTTGACATTCAGATATTATTTTTCTATATTTTATTTAATTTTATTATTATTACTTTTCTTACTCACTACCAAAGGTAGGAAAGCTTTGTGTTCGTGATTGAAAAAAAGTTTGTCCTCTAAAATCAAAAGTTCTACTTGCTTTTTGCGTTTCAGAGTTTTTTGATCAATTTCGGTTCCGTGTCTGCCTGTGGTAAATCCTTTTCACACCTAAACTACACCAAGTTTCAGTCCGATTCCGTTGAAGTTATCAGGTATTCTGCTGGTTAGCTCCTAAACGGTTCTCAATAATTTTCAATGCCATTGAATCAACAGTAACTTGTACGCATGCGCAAACGTGAATTTCTCATTACGTTGACGTCTCATCACCTGTTAGTGTTTCGAAAGAAATCGGAAGGCGACTGGGTATATGTAATCGAAAAGTGCCCTATAAATTATATCACAATTTGTAGAGTACTAACCGTTGCGCATGCCGATTGACACAGACAAAACTCCGAGTCTGATGGAACTATTTTGATGAAATTTCCAGGGATTGTGAGAGATACTTTTAGACGGTCCCTTATAACTCTCATTTCCGACACATATGTAAATAGTTGTCTGTGCACAAATGTTAATTTATAATAACGTCGATTTCTTATCATCTACTGGCCGGATTTCGTTCTAACACGGAGAGTAGATGGGTATATTCCCTAAGAATCGTATCGCAATTGGTGGAGTAATAACAGTGGCGCATGCGCAAAACTAAAATTGATCGACCCAGACAAAACTCCGAGAATAATGGACCGATTTTTATGAAATTTTCAAGGATCTTGCGTTTTAGCTTCTAGATCTAGACGTTCACCAATAAATGTCATTACTGTTGGATTAATAGTAGTCTGTGCACATGCGCAAACGTTATTTTCTAACAACGTTGACTTATCAATCAATTCGACTCGTACTTTTGTCATTCACTACTTAATTTATTTTATACGTCCATGTTACAATATGTGAAGTTGCAATACTGCCCACACAACTTGATAGATGTTTTTATCCTTGATTTTTCAATTTTCGTGCGGTGGATTTAAACCCAAAAGGTGTGCAAATACATGATGAAAGAGTCAAAGAGTAGTTCAAAGAGACACTTAGCGGTTATTTTTACTGCGATAAAGTTTCAACTTTCAGCTACATTCGGCGAAGTAGGACCACTATATTTGGCTGGTATAAAACAGTGGCCAGAACCGACTGAATTCGGCAACAGAAGGTCGCAGTTAAAAAACCTAATAACTACCTAAAACCTAATAGCGATCTACTGGGAGTTTTTTTTCTGACTGGCTGCAAGTGTAAGCTCAAACTTTATTTACTTCAATCTCAGTAACTTTTAACATAGAATTTGTTGTTTCGATCACCAACCGGTTAAGAACTGGAATGAAATTATGTAACGAAAAAACGACCTGTACTACCGATAAACTTAGTAGCAAACCTTTGCTCATGATTAACAACAGTTGCTATTCGTAGGATTACTAGACTCCAAGTTATTTCTTATACATTATTACTATGCATTATTATTATAAAATGAGGTAAAGTTAAGATAAAAACGCAAAAACACATTCTGTATTTTTGTTGTCATTTCATACGGAGTATGGAAAAAGAATCAAGAAGCAGCCCCCCACGAAGGCGCAAAGTGCCGAGTTTTCTTCCAGTTTTTAGATTTACGTGTATGAAAATGTAAACCAAGAAATTTGTTGTATGAATTGAACAATTTTATTTTCTTGGTGCTTACAAAAGTTCATTATTGAAATCAATGAACCATGAATTAAACTCATGAAAAAAATCATGGCTATGCATTAGCTAAAACCGCACATTCCTCATTAGATCCTATTTTAACAATTTTGGGTTTTTGTTGCAGGTGAGTTCGCGTGTCTTCTTGTCACTCAGAAGTAAAACTTGAAAGTAAGAATAGTGGTTGAATGGGCGCAATGTTTTTTTTTCTAAGACCGCCGCTTTCTTTCATTGTCGACTAACTCTTTCACTGTACTCTGGTAACATGCTTAATTTTATTAATTTATCTCCCAGAATTTGACCAACTAATTATCCAATCATTCAATATACCAATCAATCCAATTAATTTATCTCTCAGAATTTGACAATAATTGTATTGCATCGATCCTAGTAAAAATGTCTTCAAAAATTCGCTTAAAAAAAGCATAATAATTAGTAATGTGTAAGAAATAACTTGGCGTCTAGTAATTCTACGCATAGCAACTGCTGTTAATTATAGGCGAAGGTTAGCTACAAAGTTTATCGGTATCGCATGTCGTTTTTTTTTTTTTTGTTACATAATTAGGTTTCCGTTTTTAACCGGTTGGTGATTGCAAAAACACATTCTGTGTTAAAAATGGTTAACTTGCATTGACGTGGACTCATAACAATTTACCCACACTTCATTCATAATTACGAATTTCAATCACTTGGGTGGTTAGCCTTTCCATATCAAAGGTTAGGGGGGTTGTGAGGGGATGAGTGTATTCTCATCGTTCTTTTATTCTCCAAGCGCTTTCGCCCTGTTAGGCCTCGTCAGGGAGGTTATTCTTATTCAATCCCCAGCTATAATCAGTGCTAAATCATCACCACGATGTCTGTTCTCTCCCATAATATCCGTTTTTAATATATAATAATATTGTTAAATTCTACATTAGCTATTAAAGGACTTAATAAAAACAAATATTCACAACACAAAATCTAGAACTTTAATAATTTCTTAAAAACAATAAATATCCCGTTGCCTGAGTTTACATTAAACATATGTCATAATTAATACTGAAACATCCATTAACAGTTAGGTATTGAAGTCACCAACATCACACTTTTCCCTCCTTTCTTCATAAGGATTAAGGCGGTCGTGATGCACTACGCGAAGCCTCTTGTTGTCTTAGTTCTGTACACAACATCATTCAGAGCTTTCACTACAATGAACGGACCCTCCCAACTTCGCTGTAACTTAGGATTTAACCCCTGGCGCCGTCGGGGGTATTAGAACCACACTCTATCTCCTTCAGCGTACATAATGGATACGCTGAAGTCGTCTCCTGGCAGCACCATGGGCCCCTAGAAGTCTCTTGCGGAGCTTTTCCACGTACCCAGGCACTAATTCCATCTCTGGCAATTCCTCTAGCAACAGATGAACTGGAAGATGCAACTCTCGTCCAAACATCATTCGTGCAGGAGAAAACCCTGTCCTTGCGTGTTCTGCTGCTCGGTATGCCATCATTGCCACAGGTAGGTGGTCATCCCAGTCCTTCTGGTTATCAGACACCATTTTCGATAACATCTGCCATATTGTACGGTTCAAACGCTCCACCAAGCCATCACTTTGAAGGTATAGTGGGGTGGCTCTCGTTTTATTGGCTCCTAACAGCTTCACAACTCCTTGGAACACCTCACTTTCAAACGATCGACCTTGATCCGAGTGGATTTCTTGAGGAACCCCAAATCTGGAAATTATATGGTCCACTAACTCTTTTGAGACAGTCTCGGAGGTGTGATCTGGGTGGGGTATTGCCTCTCGCCACTTCGTAAAATAATCTTGGAAGGTCAGAATATACCTATTACCTTGCTTTATCCAAGGCAAAGGTCCCATTATGTTGATCCCCACTCTCTCAAAAGGTACTCCTGAGTTTTGAACCTTCATATGAGCTATTCTTTCCTTCTGAGATCGCTCCTTACATCTTGAACAGGTGCGACACCAGTCATGCACATCTCTATGCACTCCTACCCAATAAAATTTCTCTCGGAGTAAACTGGCAGTCTTTTTTTCCGCAAAGTGTCCTAACCCGTGCACATCTTCCCATATTTTCTTCTTACCAACTACCTGGGATCACCAACTGAAGAACTTCTTGCTTTCCATCTGGGCTCTCCCACCTCCTATACAAGCCTTTGTCATTGAGAACCAGTGAATTATACAGTGCCCAGTAAACCTTCGATTCTCGTTGATGGCTGGTGATTTCCTCCCTGGGAGGCCGCTTTCCGTCATTCAACCACTGGATCACTTCTTGCAGTACAGCATCAGATTCTTGGGCCTTCCTGCAATCCTCCAGCCCTGCCCATCCTTCTAATTTGCATCGGGCTACCACACTTTCGTCATTGGTCTGCTTCTTCACCTTGGCAGAGCAATATCGGCAGCCACTGGCTAGGCAAGGGCGTCGAGAGAGAGCGTCAGCATTTCCATGCAGCTTACCTGGACGGAACACTACTTTAGGTGAGTAAGGAGCCAGCTGCTCCAACCAACGTGCCATTTGTCCATCAGGATTGCGAAAGGTCAGCAGCCACTTCAATGATGCATGATCCGTTCTGATAGTGAGTTGATATCCATTGGCCAATCCATATTCTGCAAAATGACGAACTGCTTTGACTGTTAATAGTAGTTCCTTGCGAGTTACCCCTTCTGTAACTTCATCCCTACTGATCTCAGAATTTCAAATATTTGGCGGAGATATTTAATCTGGTCTTCAAAGGTTACTGTGTGCAGAAATACATCATCAATATACACACTGGCGACTCCTTTCTTCAAAACATCATTCAAAATGGTTGTCATTGATAGCTGGAAGGTGGCAGGGGCATTGCAAAGGCCAAAAGGCATCACTTTGAATTGCCAGAGGCCCAATGGAGTGCAAAATGCAGACTTTTCCTTGTCTTCAGCAGCCAGTGGTATTTGCCAATACCCACTACAAAAATCCAAGGTTGAAAACCAGGCACACCCTTCCACTCCTCTCAATAGCTCGTCAAATTTTGGCAATGGATGAGCATCCTTTCGGGTCATCTGGTTCAGCCGCCTGTAGTCAACACAGAAACGGGTGTTGGCTACTGGCTCCACACAGTAAGGTGAAGGCAGTAGCAGATTTAATTTCACTATACGTAGGATTACCTGGTAACAGTGAAACTAGTGTCAAAGGGGGACCTTTTAAGGCTGCAATTGGATGACCTTTCTTGTCCATATCCATTCGTCCTACCATTAAGACGACACATCTAGTCAAATTGGAATACTAAGTCTCTCCAGGATGTGGAATTATCAAATGGTACTGGGCGAGCTGTTGAATGGCGAGCTTCTTGTGATGCAAATGTTCCTTGAGACGTTCCAGACGGTCCACCTAACTGTACTGTTCTCATACCATGCGAACCTCCTGATGGTAGGGTTAAATGGGTAAGGATTTGATCAATTTGACGTTGCATCTGCTCAATGGAAGCAGTCCAATCTGGTTCTACATCACTTTGTCTTCGTGTGCGTGGCACAATCCCGTTTTCCTGACACCACTGTTAAATTCTACACTAGCTATTAAAGCACTTAATAAAAACAAATGTTCACAACACAAAATCTAGAACTTTAATATTATTTTCAAAAACAGTAAATATCCCGTTGCCTGGAGTTTACATTAAACATATGTCATAATTAATACTGAGACATCCATTAACAGTTAGGTATTGAAGTCACCAACATCACAATATATATAATACACCCGACAAGTTACTTAAAGTAATGATAACGAACGTTTTAAAACTTAACCACATAATAAGTCCTTATGACACAGCTCCCCATGCAACTGGTGCCATTCATCAATACTTATAAACTGCAATAACGATGTATTACAACACCACATAACAATAACCTCCCTGACGAGGCCTAACAGGGCGAAAGTGCTTGGAGAATAAAAGAACGATGAGAATTACAGCCTGAATACACTCATCCCCTCACAACCCCCCTAATCTTTATTACGAATTTCTCGGTTTTGGACCACTTCATAAGGGTTTTCAGTAGGGGTTTATTTAGGCTAAACCCTTGGTGTACACAGATTCTTTGGCCAATAGACTTTGAAAATCATTCATTGTCTATTCAAAATCGCCATTTCCAGAAAATTTTATTTTGCCGCCTTCGCTCCACTGTGGACTGGTCCGTACAGTCGCCACACATGGCGCCCTCTCAGAAAGAGATCATTAGAGATCACAACTAATTTAAAGATCAACAAGATAAAGCACTACTGCCATTCGCGATGTCTCATTCCCTTCTATTTTGGTTATTTATTTTCAACGATTCTGCCACGTACAACGATTCACACTAGTTTATCTGATAACTGTCATATCTGATATCGAACTGTAGAACTGACGAAATTCCAAGTAAGTAGAAAAATTTCAGCATATCTTTCAAATTTTGAAGCGGTTTTTGATCTCTTTGAATGATTCAATTTACTCGCCATGAAAGTGTGGGCTTTTTCAGACACCGACCGACTTTCATTGCAATATCAACGCGGTTAGGAAACGCGTCTGGAAGTTAGTGCTGGGTCATCTTATGGTAGAGGGATTTTTTCTTTCGATATTTGGATATAATGAGTCTTCAAACGTGGAACATAAAATTTTGGAAGTCCTGGGGGGGGGGGGGGGGGTTAAAAATTAACTAGAAAGAGTAAACAAAAACATGGGTAAGGATTTGTCTCCATCCTTAGAATAGCTAATATGAATCCCCTTTGATTAGCGATTTGGATTCCAGCTAAAAGTCAAGATATGTGCTACTAACAGCTTTTGACTAGACGGGGCTACAGCCGGGGAAAAGCCTACCGTTTCCTCATTACCTAGTTGCCACCTCCGTCGATCCCTTGCGAATAATTCTGGGCGCTAATGACGCTTGTTTTCGCCTAAAGAGGCCTCAGAGTGCTCGCGGCTGCGATAGAAGCTCAATGATTGAAGTTCGCTGTCCGTCATCAAAACCGAGTTCTCCCCTCTTGACAACTCTCTTCCTTTTATCCTTACTTTATCATCTCCACTGAATGGGGGAGGCCTTCAACCCTGTCAACTCTAACATAATAATTCGTTCTTTTCACAGTTCACGCCTCATTTTTCCCTTCGCTTCGGCAAGAAAGGATCGTCACGATGAAACCGCGTGAAATATGGAGCAATGCTCCTGAACCTAAAGAGAATTATGATTATAAATGCGGTGCTTGTAGCAACTCAAATGTCAATTTTCTGACATATCTTTATACGGAAGAACTGCAAACGTTGATATTTCATTACATCAGTTACAATGGATATTTAAAACAATAGAATGACATAAAGCTCGTCTGAATGACACACATACACATATATTTAATTAAATTTATTTAATTATACGATAAGCAATTTTGCTCTAAATGAGTTACATTTTGGATAATCAATTTTATGATTAATTTCACAAGAGAAATTCATCTAATCGATGTGAGCAATCGTGCATAGATTCCTCTGATTCGTTCATTTGTGGATGGGTACAACTTCAAATGTCAGAAGGTTACAAAAATCCGTATTCTGACCATTCACATGCCATCCTATTAATCGCAGCAGAATCAATCATGCGAGCAAGCAGTCAGATGAAAAAGAATGATTAAACAAACGGTTTAATGTGCCCTCGAGGGATTAAAATCATCAACGGAGAAATCTAACCCCTATATGAACAGCAAGAAAAATATTTCATGGTACTCACTAGGGTTCAGTTAATATCTTGCTACGAAGCTTTTCAATCTCGAGGTTTCTATACATGGTTTATAGCGATGACCACAATGCACCGCTAACGCTAATGGACTACGCCTGTCATGCCAACGAATTAAACATGCTACATCTGAAAGATCAAGTGAAACACACATCCATCCATTCATTCACGGTTGGTTCCGCGAACAAGGGGATAAGCAATATAACAGAGATACCTATTTAGATCGAGGGCAGAGGTATCAACTAGCTCCCTCTCGACCCACAACCGACCCCTCTAACCAGCCATTCCCGGAAAAATGGATAGATTCTCTATTTGGTTCCGAGAAAGATTGAAACTCTATCGAACAGTCATCTCCCCCGAGTGGAGTGAGAGATTTGAATGGGTAATCTGCAGAGGTCGTATCAGACTGGGCGATCCTGATTGGATTCCGCCGCAGGTGATTGGGAAAGTTCGGGTCAAGGCTGAGGAAGTAAAATTGTCGGGATGGAGACGGAATGCAACAGCTGGAAGGGCGGTAGTATATATACCACCCTTTGCTGTTCCAGAGTCTATTCAAATACCTACTAATAAATAATATATTTTATGAGGAATATAACTTAGGTAGGTAAATATCAATTTTATCGTCAGTCAACGTTATTGGGAGAGGTCTCAAGAAGCCCAAGAACACACCTTATTTCAGCTCCTAAATAGGAAACCTACTGTGTAGACTAAAACTAGTTGAACTAAGACTGTATGGAAACATATTAACCAACACCAAAATTTCCTTTACTATTTTTAAAATTGACAAGGCCTCTTGAAAGCTACTGAGGATCTCAAGCCTCCCTTACCGTGATAGGAAGAAAGGTTAAGATCGAGAGTTGGTCATCTCCAATTTGTTGTTTACTGACTGGCCTCATACCGATTCGCTCGTACGATCGTGCTGCTTGACTGGAACTTTTCAATCCCTGCTAAAGACCACTTTTTTTCACTTTTAAGATTTTTTCGACCTTGCGTCACTAAAACTGTTGTGACTCCCTTGATTTTCATTCAAAACGCAAATCCTTTTATACCGTTGGGAAGCGCGTTAGATTGCCCGTCTCCCTGATGCCTTTTAAAAAATGTTGAATGGAATAAACGGGTGAAAAATAAGCGAAAATTTTGTTAAATTCCGAAAATGTTCACTTTGTTCATAGTTTGTCTCTCAAAACTTCCAGGATGGAAATTTTCATTCTGTAAGCCTGGTTGTATTGCATCACAGTATCAGCTTTCCAATGGTATACTCAATTTGTTTTTAACATCACTTATTAGGGTAGAAAATTATGATTTTAAAAACGTGAATTTTCGGGTGAAAATCTGCGTTTTTCGCCAGAAATTATTTCCAACTTAACAAATTAGTTTGACATGGGATAAACTAATTTCACCGTGTATAAAGAATCTTTCAATTGAATTCCTATTGTGTAAGCAACTCAATAAGACAACTCGGTGGTAACTGCCACGAGTCACAATGAAATTCCGGGGGAGGGGGAGGGATGCTTATTCGTTTGTTTAGGAGATCTGAAAGTGTTACCATTCGATTCAGCGTAAACAAAATACGTAAAATCACACGACAAACTAATTTATTGAGTTGGAAATAATTTCTGGGGAAAACGCCGATTTTCACCCGAAAATTCACGTTTTTTGCTCTAAAAACGTCATTTTCTACCGCAATAAGTGATGTTGAAAAACAAAAACCGTCGGAAAGCTTAGATTATGAATGCAACTTTTAATCTTACAGCATGAAAATACTCATTCATGGTGTTTCGGGAGACAAACTTTGAAGTAAGTGGACATTTTCGGAATTTCACAAAATTGTCAGTTACTGCTTATTTCTCACTCGTTCATTTCAGTCAAAAACTTTTAAAAATGCATCAGAGAGATAGGACATCTAACGGTCTTTCCAACAGTATTATCATATTTGAGTTTTAACTGAAAATTGAGGATGTCAATTTTAGTGACACAAGGTTGAGAACGCAAAAAAATCTAAAAAGTTAAAAAAGTGGTCTTTAACGTGAATTTAAAAATATATGTTATAGGGCAAAAAAAAGTCAAAAATTAGTGATAGGATCGAACCCCAGCCAGGGTGCCCCCCAAAGTGAGACACCCTGCATACACACATATAATAAAAACCTTAGGGCTATGAAGAAAAACGGCAAACGGAAAGGTATTGAAGCAAAGGTACCGAAGTACGGTAAATGA
Organism: Adelphocoris suturalis; assembly: GCA_030762985.1. NCBI lineage: Eukaryota > Metazoa > Arthropoda > Insecta > Hemiptera > Miridae > Adelphocoris > Adelphocoris suturalis. The sequence continues at coordinate 79,520,770 of CM061042.1, forward strand.
GGCAACCAGACCTTAAATCTCAACTTGTACTAATAGTGCGTGGGTACCGGCTCTTTGATGTTTCTATCAAATCAGCTGAGTTGGAAGAGCGTTCAATTTTGGCACTCGAGAACGAGAAATTCGGGCTAGGAAGGTTCAAATTTAGGGGAGTGGATTGCGAATGGCTATAATGGTAAATATTGTCGGATGTACCTCTGCCCTGAAAGTATGAAATTTTGCTATAGCGATATGACAGTCCTGAGTACGGAAGCCCTCCAATCCAATGAAAACTGCAGAATGATTGGTCCCAATATATCTGATATTAGATCCTGCGTTTCATCATTTTCCGAACCTTTTTATCTTCGTAGCTCTCACTTTCGTAGACAAGACTTTACATTCTAAGGTCTCTTCTTACGGAGATTGGCTTTTCAGGCAGAGTTTTTGCTTCCTCACTACCTAAAGTAAGGGAGCTTAGTGTTTGTGAATGAAGTCGAAAAAGTTTTGTCCTCCAAAATGAAAATTTCCACTTCCTTAATGCGTTTCAGAGCCTGATCAATTTCGGTTCCGTATCTTTCCGTCTGTCTGTATGGTATGGCTGGCTGTGGTAAATTTTTGCCACCAAGTTCCAGTCCGATTCTGATGAAATTTTGAGAGATTGTGCGGGTAAGCTCCTAGACGCTCCCCTATAATTTTCAAAACTGTCGAATCAACAGTAGCCTGTGCACATGCACAAACGTGAATTTCTCATAACGTCAATTTATTGTCATCTGTTGGTTCGATTTCATTCAAACCCGGTAGTAATTGGGTAGATATATCTATATTAATAAAATTGAAAGTATTTATGTCTGTACGTTGAGTATAATAATGAAATTCTGCTTTTCTTTTCCGTTTCATGCTGTTTGTAGACGATGGGTGCCATTTTCTCAATTTTTCTCTGTGTCCTTCTGTCTGTCCGTATATTTGTTCGCTTTTCACGGTTGCAAGAGTCATTGGACAACGGATATGAGTTGTTGGAAATGTTTGTGTCAGTGCAACTTAAATTATAGGCTATTTGAAGTTTTTAAAATTTGAGTCAGAGGGGGTGTGTCAGGGGAGGAGGAGGGGTGAAATGGGGTATCTTGGGCACCATTGAACGAACTAGGGACCTGGTTGTCGAATACGTTAGGATTATACTAACCTAAATCACAGGCTACATGAAATTCATTAAATCTGCCCCATAGGGGTTGTTTAAGGGGAGGAGGAGGGGGTGTATTATTGTCATCACTGAACCAACTGGGGATCCGAGTTGTCGAATTTGTTTGGATAACACTAAAAAACCACAACCTACTTGAAAATTTTCAATTCTGACCCATAGGGCTGTTTTTGGGGGAGGGGGGGGGGGGTCAACCGAACAAACTGGTGATGTGATATTCGTACGAATGAACATGGATTAGTCTGAACGTTCTTTTGGGTTACCTATTAAGAATATTTTTAATCTTAAATATGGGAAGTGTTTTTGGAGAGGGAGTGGGATTTTATCTCAGTAGTTTGGTCCGAGAATGATCACCTGTGTGTATTCAATTATTCATATAACCATGCTCATAACTCAGCTTGTTGGCCACGCACTTCGCAGTAGTTGACATAATATGGCTGATAAATCGAGAGCTTCCGAACGAATGGTCAACGAAATTTGTGGGATGAAAAACGACAAAGTACCATTTCCCTAGCAACGACTCGGTTCTAAGCGGAAATCATCAGAAAACCAACCGTAACGCTTTTTTTAACGCTTTTTGTTAACGCTTTTTTGTTTATGTGCCAAAGTAAAGACATAAAATGTCAAAATATTGACTTAAAAACTTTCCGAGCCATTGCAACAGTATCTTTTCTACGAAAATTTGCTAAACGGATTATATTACCATTCCCTTGTGATCTCTGGAGCTAATTTCTTTGCTATTCTACCTAAGCAGCTGAGTTCCTTATTATTCAACCTATGAAGTCAAAAATTTGAACGGAGAACCCTTGGAAAGTCCAGCCCCCCCTCCCTCCCTCCCCTCCTTCCACCACAACAACTGAGTGTGATCTGGAGCTAATTTCTTTGCTATTCAACCTATGAAGTAAGCTGTAATATGAAATGGAGGTCTCTTGGAAGATCTTGAAATGAATTATAAATTCAAAAGCTCTTTTCAACGGTGTCCTTATATTTTATTTACAGTAAACCTAAGGGACTTTCGGCTGTTTTAGGGCGATAAGTTAGAAAACACGAAAAACGATTTTAATGCTAAATTAATGAAAAACAAATGGTTTTAAAAATATATTTAAGGAGACACTTTTTATAGCGAATAAGTTGCAGAATCGATTCCTTAAAATTCGTCGTTCTTATGTCGAACTCTCTGTATAGGAAGTGGTTGGATATGAATTAGAAAAGAAACCTAATTAAATTCTTTCCTGTAAAAAAAAAGGTCCTTACTTGGACGGTACCAATTAATCCCTCCCCTAAACTGCAAGGGATCGGACCGGGGAAATTACGGGTAAAATAATTTGAGGACGACGGCAGATCCAGCCAGTGCGGAGGGGGTAACGAAATAAGTTGGTCGGTGCAAAAGGGTAAAGGCAACTGGCGGCCATACATTAAACGAAGGGTTACCAGGGGCTAATATGAATTTATGCCCAGAAGGAGGCTCGAGAAGGCCTTCACTGTAGCAACAACCCAAGCAACCCCTCACACCTACTACCGCTCTACCTCAACGCAGGACCTTTACTCCGCCATTCTGCTCGGCAAAATGGTAAACGGCCTTCCAAAAGAGGTAGAAATAAACTTTTGGTCATCTCTAAATCAACAGTTAAGTCTCTTAACTCATTACAATAGAAGAAGCGTTTCCCCTCTACTTTGGATTTCATTTCACGGTAAATTAACTTGGATTTTTTTTCTTAAGTTAACGTTCCGCCTCCCAGCTTTTTTTATATTTTTTTACCCCCACCCCACCCCTACCTACTCAACCCAACGTTCCCCAATCTCCTTTTTTTTTTTACTTTTTATTGAAGCCCTATCCACTACTTTCATTGCTTTTTGACGGCCACAAAAAACAGGGTCCTCCGTTTACTGGTTAAATCTTTTAAACTTCCAAACGAAACACTTTTGCTTATATGGGATACTGTAAAGATTTTTATAATCTCCAGCCTCTCCGAAACAAGCGTTATGATTTTAATGCGTTCCATGTTACTCTTTATTCCAAAAATGAATTGGTTAGCATTTTCGTAATGGTTTTCGTGAGTTATTATATTGTGCAGCAATATTATTAAACGGGGTACCTAATCACAAAGTGTAGCCATTTCCAATCAAATTCAATACTAATAACCCAGGAATCGTTTCAGAATTCTTAAAAACTAATTTCCCTGAAGACAATTTATGGAAAATATAGGTAATTATTAAAGGGTTTAGAGAAACAATTTAACTGGATCACTGTGCATAAAAACCTGCTTAAACTCATTGGAAATATAAATAAAAAAAACAGACGGTGGACTTACGGTTCTACAGTCAGATCATTTAATAATGAATAATTTTACACATTATTAGTTCATTATGTTACTTAGCAATATTAGCTTATAACTGATCGTAATAAATCAGCTTTCCTTGAAACTACAGAGGCTTAGGGATTATGAGATGCTGTGATAAAATGAGAGCATTCCAAAAAGTGGCTAACGAAACTGCTATGAAAACTAAGGGAGTTACACTTCCCTAGTAACGCATTGGTTGTACGTGAAAATCAATAGAAAACCCTACCGTGACGTGACGAAAACAAATGGAAACGTCCTGTTAATCATTATTTAATGATAAAATGGTTAAAATCCTGGGATGGCTTTGTATTGTTGAGTGGAGTGGTTTTAGGTGGGATAGGTAGTGTTGAGTGGTTTTAGGTGGATTAGGAGATATAAGGTGGATTGGGTGGTTTTTGGTGGTTACGTGGTTCTAGGTGGGTTTTGTGGTTTTATGTGGATTTGGTGATTCTGGGTACGTTAGATGGTTTTATGTGGTTATAGGTTTAGGTGGCTCTAGGTGGGTTAGACATTTTTAGGTGGTTTTAAGTGGGTTAGGTAGTTTAGGTGGATTTAGGAGGCTTATTTGGGTTAGGTGCTTTTATGTGGTTTTGGTGATTTTAGGTCGGTTAGGTGGTTTTAGGTGGTTTAGGTGATATAGGTGGTCTTAGACAATCTTACAGAACAACAAATTCAGTTTATAGAAGAACGAATTTGATTTGTGAATGCTGTAGCATCCTACTTTCAATTAGTCAACTACAGCAAGCGGTTGAAAAGGACGCGTCATTGCTGAGCAACCGGACAACATCAAGATTCCGAATTGATTCACGAAATATTCTTATTACTATAATTTTATAGGTTCAATGTAAAACGTGTTCTTACAATAAATACAGAAGTATTCAGTTACTACAGAATGGCGACGAGGAGAAAGCAAAAAGGTAAGCAACGCCTTGATCATGATGATCATGATGATGACGATAACACCGAAGGGTCGTCAAAATCCATCCAGTTCAAGGATTTTGACGTGGATAGTTTTGATTCTGAAAATCAAGAGTGGGAGTACTGGTATTATCGTTTTAGTTATGCTCTTCGGGCATGTAAAGTATACGATGAGGTAAAGAAGAAAGACTATCTTTTGGCCAAAGTTAGCTCCAAACCGTTTCGTGTACTAGTCGACTGTTTTTATCCAGCGCAGTTAGAAGAGATAGACTTCGACGACCTCATTAAAGTGTTAGAGAAAAATTATGGTAGGAAAGATATGTCCCTCTGTGAGAGACTTACTTTCACTCAAGTGTTTAGGGCTGAATCAGAGACGGTGACAGATTTTATCGCACGTCTGAGGGCACAGGCCCATAGGTGTCAATTCGGTACCACCTTACAGGAACGTCTTCGGGACCAATTTGTATTTGGTATTAATGAAGCTAGCTGGCAGCAGGAGATACTTCGCAAATTCCCATCAGTTAAAAGCACTTTCGGGAACATAGAATCACTTGCTCAAATTTTGGAGAATGCAAAGTTCCAACAAGAGAGCATGCAAAGAGTGTCTCAGCAAGGTAGTAGGAGCAAAACGCTCAAGGTAAATCCGGTATTGCCAGGTACCTTGGCCAATAAACCAACGAAGTCAAAGTTGGACAAATTTCCCGCAATCACCTTGATTCAAGGTAAACATTGTTTTAAATGCGGCGAAGACATACATGCTAACCTTAGTATGTGCCCAGCTAAGGGATCTCAATGCAATTTCTGCAAAAAGCCTGGCCACTTCGCGAAGGTGTGCATAAAGACCAGCAATGTCAAAGTAAGAAGAAGGCAATGGTCTACAAACCAAGTTCGAGACAAAGACACCTCAGATGAGTCAGAAGCAGGAGTGGACGAGGAAGAAACGGAAAATTTCATTAGAAAAGTTGAGAGAGGCAATGAGGCATATGTTAGTGTAAAATTGAATGGTGTACCCTTGAAAATGTTGTTCGATTCCGGGGCATCCAAATCAGTCATTGGTGAGCAAGTGTGGAAGGCAATTGGATCTCCACTTTTGCGGAAAACCCCTAATCCTACTGCTAACACGGGACATGCGGTGGAAACACTGGGAGAGGCTACGATAGAAGTTGAGGGGATCAACAAGATTCTGACACTTCCGGTAGTAGTGACCAGGGTGAGTGATACACCACTCTTTGGAATGAATTGGATTTTGGCATTTAGGATACCTCTTCCTCCAGGGACTACGATACGAACTACAAGGTTGGAAACTCACTCAGCTCAACAAGAAGACAAAGACATGAAAGACCTATTCAAAGAATTCTCAGAAGTATTCAAAGAAGGAACTGGGACTATACGTAATCATAAAGCTGTAATTCATATAAAAGATAATGTGGTTCCTAAAGTTTTTCGTCCAAGGAGGGTGCCTTTTGCATTGAGAGAAGCAGTGGAGAAAGAATTGAAGAGACTGGTAGACGCGGAGATACTTGAAGAGGTGAACCCAACCTATACTCCGATTGAATGGGCTTCCCCTCTTGTGGTTGCAACCAAGTCAAATGGGAAATTAAGATTATGTGGAGATTTTAAAGTTACCATCAATTCCTGTATTCACACTGACTTCCATCCGATTCCCACTTTTGAGGAATTGGCCACAAAACTCAATGGAGCAGTGCAATTTTCCATAATTGACTTACGGGACGCTTACTTACAGTTGGAATTGGAGGAAATGTCGAGAAAGTATCTGGTGATTTCAACTCACAAAGGGTTTTTTCGGTATAGGAAACCTTGAATATGAAACCTTTTGGCGTTTCATTTGCCCCAGGGTTGTTTCAACGAACAATGGAGTCAATTTTGTCAGGGATTCCGGGAGTTGCTAACTACCTGGATGACATCATAGTTACAGGTCCATCGAGGGAGGAGCATTTGTTGAGAGTTCGGCAAGTGTTGCAGCGTCTCAAGGAAACAGGGCTGAGAACGCAAAAGGAGAAATGCAAATGGTTCCAGGAGGAAATTAACTACCTAGGCCATCGCATTGACAGAAATGGGATACGGCCTACTAGGGAGCATCTAGAAGCTATCCAGCACATGCCAGATCCTACAAATACAAAAGAGCTAAGAGCGTTATTGGGGTCTGTAAACTACTACAGCAAGTTTGTTCCGAATCTACAATCTGTATGTGCACCTCTTCATCAATTGCTGTGTAAGGGGATGAAATGGAAATGGACGCCTAGAGAATCTCGAATTATTGAGCAAGTTAAAAAGTCGCTGGTGCTATCGGAATGTTTAGCACATTATGACGCTTCATTACCAGTAATTTTATCTACTGACGCCAGTGATAGTGGGTTGGGCGCCGTCCTGTTTCATAAGTACCCTGATAATGAAGAGAAACCCATTTACTACGCTTCTAGAACACTTACAGTAGCTGAGAGGAAATACTCTGCAATGGATAAGGAGATTCTTGCCATCATTTTTGGACTGTCGAAATTCAGACAATTCCTAGTTGGACGACATTTCATAATAAGAACAGATCATAAACCTCTGATTCATCTTCTAGGAGAGCACAAAGAAATCCCGAAATTGGCTGCGAATCGTCTGACCCGATGGGCACTAACACTATCGGCGTTTGACTATGAGATCCAGTATCAAGCTGGTAAGGACAACGTTCCAGCAGATACCTTGTCGAGGTTACCGTTACCGAATACGGAATTGTCTGATTCTGAGAATGAAGGTAGGGAATATGGAAGCCAACTATTACATATCAGATTAGAGGACATTGCACTCAGTAAAAGTCGTTTAAAAAGATTGACTTTGGAGGATCCCATACTGTCAAAAGTAGTAAAATTCGTTCAAAATGAGTGGCCCCAGAGTAAAACAGATATCGAAAAAAAGGATATGCACACATACTTCGAGAAACGGTTTGAGCTGTCATATGAAGAAAATCTTCTGATCTGGCATGGGCGTATCATCATTCCAGCCACATTGCGGAAAGCAGTACTTAATGTTCTCCACGAGGGGCACCCAGGGATCACGGGAATGAGAGCGGTGGCTCGGTGTCATGTCTGGTGGCCGAATGTCGACAGAGACATCGAAGTCCATGTACAGATGTGTGCCACATGCCAACAAAATCGGCCTCGAGAACAGGAGGTTCCTTTGTACTCATGGTCAGTACCAAACGAACTTTGGTCGAGAGTGCACATCGACTTTTGTGGGCCATTCTTGAACAAATATTGGCTAGTGGTGGTGGATGCATCATCGAAATGGTTGGAGGTGTTTCCCATGGAGAGAATCACGTCGGCAAAAACCATACAGATCTTACGGGAGTTATTTGCAAGAACAGGGCTCCCAAGAACAATTGTCAGTGACAATGGTCCTCAACTGACTAGTTTCGAATTTAAAGGCTTCTGCGAAAGTAATGGAATAAAACACATCACGTCCTCTCCTTACCATCCAAAGTCCAATGGATTTGCGGAACGGGAGGTGAGGACTTTCAAAACGAGGATGAAGAGCCTGAGTGCTATCAAGGATGTCAATCTTAGGCTTCAGACGTTTCTTTTCTCGTACAGAATCACGCCTCAGAAGACTACTGGCCGCTCCCCTTCAGAATTGTTTTATGGTAGAGTGATTCGAAGCAGGTTGGATTTACTCAAGCCGAGCCTGGACTCACGAATTGATAACGCATTGGTTAACCAGAAGCTGAATCATGACAGGAAAGCGCGAGTCCGAGAATTCGTAGAGGGGGATGCAGTGTGGGTTGAAGATCCTATGAACCATACATTTGTGGAAGGTGTGATCAAGAAGAAGACTGGCTTATTATCATACATCGATGTGTTGGGAAACTCAGAGAAGCGAAAGCATGCGGATCAACTACGACCAAGAGTGATGAAGGACTGTGGACAGAGCTCAAGTTAGGGGGGGGGAGAAGATGTAGCATCCTACTTTCAATTAGCCAACTACAGCAAGCGGTTGAAAAGGACGCGTCATTGCTGAGCAACCGGACAACATCAAGATTCCGAATTGATTCACGAAATATTCTTATTACTATAATTTTATAGGTTCAATGTAAAACGTGTTCTTACAATAAATACAGAAGTATTCAGTTACTACAAATGCCATGACAACTTACTAGCTGAGCGTCCTCTAAGACCGACTTTTTTAATCAACCTACTGAAGTACATTGCCTAGTTCTAATTCAGGATTTTATGTGCAAAATACAAACACAGTTTCAAATATGTTTACAGCGTGTGCAACCCATCTACATAAATAGTTTTGTCTTTTTTTTTTCTTCTTTTTTTTAGTAAATCGTTTTTTTTTTTTTCTTAACTTTACCAAAAAGTTACAACTAAAATTGCGGGTCCTGTTGCTATAATGGGTGACCACATTTGCGAGACACGAGGTCCCGATTTTCGATAGTAAAAATACTATAACGGGGTTTAATAATTATAGACCAGTGATCTGCGTAGTAGGGCTTCTAATGAAGAAATAATTAGCCTTTGAGTAATGATTTGCACCATTTTATTATTTTTTGGCCACAACTTACGAGTATAATTTCTGTGCACACAAATTGCTCAAATTTGGGTGTGGCACCTCGTATGCGTATTATGAATTTATAAATCATCAAAAAGTTTTAAATAATATTAACAGATTCCATGAAGGGTATCTTTGGAGTTTGAGCAAAATCGATCAATTAGGTGATGCTAAAGTTAGATAGTAGTTACGCAGGCGAAGGCTATCAGTTGGTCGGGAGCAATGTAGGTCATCGGAGCCAATTACAATATAATTCGTACAATTCTTAAATGATCATAGACATCGGATTGAAACTTTAGAGGTAACGCTACAGGATTTGAAATTCGCCTAAGCGCGAAGCAGATAAGATCATGATGAAACTCATTTGCGGTAATATAATTGTGCACATGCAGAAAGAAGTATTGATTTGTAAGCAGTTAAACTGATTTGGCTATGTTCAGCCTAACCCACACATTCCCTGAAAATTTAAACAAAATCGAATGAAAACTGATAGGATATGTGGTCACACAGACAGACGGAAAGACTGACACGAAATTACTCATGTTCCGAATGTTCTAAATTTAAATGCGAGTGAAAATATTGATTTTGGGGAAAAATAATTTTACATCTCCAGAAAGGGAAAACATTGCCTTGGCTACCTATAGGTAGACTTGGAAGCCTTATACGTGAATTAGTTTATATGGTCATGCTGCACAACTTCAACTTTGCTATGATTCTTTTTATTTTATTTTTTATTTTTTTTTAAATCTTATCTTGTCCGAGTGGAGACGGGCAGAAGAGAACGCCTAAGAGGTTTTTAACCCCGCCATGATCTTAAATGTCCGTTCACCGTTAAGAAAAAAGCCGCTTTCAGTCTCCGGAATCTGTCTAATGTGAAAATCATGAAGTGGAAGTTGTAATCCAGGACGACGTCTTGCCGGCGGCGGAGCGAAGGGAACAGTGACAAGAAGCGCCGTCTTCCCCGGTTCAAGTCAAGCAAGAACGTTTTTGCCCGTTTATTCTGCTTCTACTAGTACCAGCAACCAAGATGCTATAAATTTATTCTTTCAAGCTCGAATATATATATATATATATATATATGTGATGTCCCCCTCATCCTCACACAACTGTCCTTCTTCAATGTCCGATGCCATAGGGTAAACCAATCACAATACCGAATGTAAAACGTTAATAATAACACAGTTTATTATAGAAACTTTACAAACACTCGAAATTAGCGTACTCCCCCTCGACGGATCACATCATAGTAAGTTAAACAGAATCAGATTCACAAATAGGTAACGTAAAGTAAAACATAAATTGGAAGACGATCCTTCCTGTAACAACAACGATAACGAACTAACTGACAAAGGTAGGTAGCAGGTATATTATATCCATCTAAGTTCGCATTTGTGCCGCGAGGGGAGTTATGAGCAGCTAGTGACGACACATTGTGTTATTCGAGTGACAAATCGATTATATGATCGAAAGTGAATAAATCGATGGATAATAATTGATGGTAAAGAATACATTGATTGGCGTTCGTCCTAATTTGGTAGGTGGATAGTTCAGGGTTCCTCACTCCATCACACGGCGATCCTGACATTGCTGCCGTCCTCGGGAGCGCTGATCACCTGGAAGGACCAAATTCAGCCCATTAGATCGAACCAAATGGGCCTAATCTCTGCCCTAACAAGGCAAGGGAGAGCAGTGAAAGCAAAAATAGAAACTATTTCAGAGGACACCCTGATGAGCAAAGCACAGCAGAGGAGGGAGAGAACAAATACAGTGTCAGTACAATATCAAGTAGTGTCGTTCAACCAACAAACGAAGTGCGCATGCAAGGGTTACAGCAGGCAGAGGAGAGTCCAGTGCCTCAAATGAATCCAATGGTAGAGGTGAACCCAGTGCCATAAAATAAAATAAAAATCAGCCAGAGGAGCTACCAGTGGCTGAGAGAAAAATCAAGAATGCGAGAGACCGGGCTCGAACTCACTTGGGCTTGACAATCACCCTATCAGAAAAGAAGTGACTGTGAGGACGGAAGGCATCGTAAAGGGAGGGACAAAGGAAGAGGGTCCGACCATGACGAGCCGCCGTGGGTGCCAAGCAAGATAGAGAACCGAAAACCGCAAACAACTATAATTAACACAGGCGTGACATGACTTAAACAAAACTCAGATGATCTACCAACCAGCCTCATAGGCTGAAGTCGTAGATTGACTGGGAGGATCCACAGTCACATGTGGGATAGTCCACACAAAACAATAAAGCATCGTGTCAGCCAAATTTTATTGAGAAAGCTCTCCACTATCAGGGAGAGGATTCAATTCATCAAGGGTAGGTGCCTTGCGCAAACGTTCGTGGGGATATTTCAAAAACTTCTTTGTTCCGCCAGAGACGGACTGCAACAAGTAGCGATCATCAGGCATAACTTTTACAATTTTATAGGGGCCTCTATAGGCATCATCCAACTTGACTCTATTTCTCACCTCCGTTTGTGCAAAAACCAAATCATTCACTTGAAAACGCTTTACTGGCAGTTTGCCTCTATCAAATCGAGTTTTACTAGTTTCAGCTTGTTTTTCCATCAATTGTGCGGCTGAGTCACGCAACGTTTGTACGCTAGTGGATGGTTGATCAGTGAGGTGGTCAGTGATAGAAATTAGATGCAAAGGCCTGGAAACCCGTCCAAACATCAGCTGCATGGGGGATACCTTAGTAACACTATGAGGTGTGGTATTTAAAGCTAATTGAATTTCTCCAACACAAGATTGCCATGTTTTATGCTGATCTGATTCAGCAGCAGTGAGCATATTACGTAAGGTACTCATAAGGCGCTCGACCTGACCGTTTGCTCGTGATGCTCCTGTGGCTATAAAATGGAGGTCAATTTGATGTGATACACAAAAATCTTGAAAATCTTTAGCAGTGAAATTTGTACCTTGGTCACAGATTATACGCTGAGGAGGACCAAAGAAATTTATGAGAGATGTTAGCGCTTTGATAGCACTTGCAGCACCTAAGGAACGTGTGTGCTGCAATACACAGTACTTAGTGAATGCATCTATGAAAACGTAAAGATATTCTTGAGAGTCTTTTTTTCCGCTTAGTTTACCAGAAGCATCTAAATGAATAGTGTGCCATGGTTCAGCAACTTTGGGTATAGGGTGGAGTTGAATTTGGCGAGGTCCTGAATCTGTTTTTAATGTTTTGCACACAAGGCAGTTGTCAACAAATTTTCGAACGTATTTCGCCATATGTTCGAACCAATAATGTTGGTACAACGCCTCTAAGGTTTTTTCATTACCCAAGTGGAATAGAGATTCATGGACATTAGAAACAACAGCGTACCGAAGAGAATGGGGAACAATTGGGAGGTACCTAGTGCGAGTGTGTAGCTGTACTTTCCGACACAGTACACCAGAGTGCATCTCGTAAGTGTTTTGAATATCTGAATCTATTTCGTTAGCATTCAATTTCGAAATTATTTCAGTAACAAACGGGTCATTTTGCTGAGCTGTTAGAAGCCAATCAGTTGAAATAGATGTTAATTGCACGAGTTTTTCGGAAGAAGTTTTATATTGAGGTTTAAAATTCCGATGTTTTCCATGTGGTCGCATTTTTGGGGTTGATAAACCTAATGTTGAGGTATTCACAGACAATGCCTGATTAATTTTGGGTTTGGCAATAGGTTGTTCAGGTATTGGAAAGTTGTTGACTTCATCAGCTTCTTCAATAGGGTTCCTACTAAAAAAATCAACATGTTGCATACGCGAGGATTGACGATATTGCATTTCAAAATCAAAACTTTGCAAGAAAGACCACCACCGTTGAACACGAGGTATCAAGTCTTGCTTATTTTGAGTTGCGCGCAATGATGCACAATCTGTCACAACGGTAAACAAGTGACATTGTAAATAATTGTGAAAATGCTTTATGGCATAAACCACTGCCAAAGTCTCTAGCTCATATGAATGAAAGTTAGATTCTGCAGTCGTGGTTCTCTTACTGTAATAGGCTACTGGTCTCGGCTTTTTGTCAACTATATTAATCAAAATTGCGCCAAAACCTAAAGAGCTTGCATCACAGTGCAACTCAATGGGGTAGGATGGGTTGAAAATGGTTAAAATGGGTTCTGAGGTAAGCATGCCAATAAGTTGTTGGCGAACCTTTTCATGACTGTCATTCCAAGGAATTGGTCGATTCTTACTGTCATTAGCTGAATCATCAGTTTTACGGGTTAATTTAAACAAGGGAGCAGCTATTTGAGCGAAATTTTGGATAAAATGCCGAAAATAAGAAGCTAAACCTAAAAATTGGCGAAGAGTACGAAAAGTAGAGGGAGGTGGCAATTTTGTCAGAGCTTCAACTTTGGATTTGTTCGGTTTTATTTCTCCATTTTCTATCTCGTAGCCTAAGTATTTAATTTTCGAGACAATGAACAAACACTTCGAAAGGTTTAGAGAAAATCCAGCAGAAGTAAGAACTCCTAGAACATGATTTAATCGGATAAGTGCCTCAGCTTGAGTGCTTGCTGATATAAGCAGATCATCCATATAGCACGTGACGTAATCAAATGCTAAGTCTCCTAAGGCTTTCATAATTGCTCGTTGGTAAACACTTGGTCCATTGCGCACCCCAAAGGGCAAGGCCAAATATTCCCATTGACCGTCTGGTGTGACAAAAGCTAACTTTTCTATGGACTCTTCTTCAACTGGGATTTGATGAAATCCACTAGCAGCATCAAGAATAGAAAACCATCGGGCACCGTGTAAACGCGCTATTTGATCAGTTATCAATGGCAAAGGGTATCTATCTGGGACTGTATTTGCATTGAGAGCCCTAAAATCAACGGCCATTCGATAACCACCTGTCTTTTTAGGAACAAGAAGTATTGGGCTTGCATATGGAGAAGAACTGGGGCGAATTACTTTGGCATCTTCAAGTTCTTTGATGCGCTCTCGCACCAGTTCACGATGTACAGGACTAAGTTTGTATGGTCGACGGTGGACAATTTTGGAAGGGTCAAGAAGGCGAATTTTGAATGTTCCTGTCGTCACACGAGTGGTAGGTATTCCATCAATAAAATATTGGGAATAATTAGTCAAAATTTTGATGAGATCCCCCCTTTGACTAACAGGAAGGTCAGTGTGAACTGATTCGAAACGTTGAGTGCTAACTGGCAAGACTTGGCAAGATCCTAAAGCTGGGACAACACAAGATGGGTGAAAATCAAGTGAAGGGATATTCTCACTATGACCACCTAACACCTCACTGAACAACACGACTTCATCCTCAGTGCACTGCTCCAAAGAGCAGAGATCACCCAAGGATACAGAAAATATTACATTTTTTGTGGTGTTTATGGAATCAGAATGCCCACGCCCCTTTGTAGAAGTGTCCCATTTTTCAATGCCAGAAGAACCCACAGGTTCAGCGCCTTCCCCATGAGTTCTGGATGTATCCAGAAAATTACGGTTTAGCATGAATGGAGGATGGTCCTTCCAAAGCGTGCAAGAAGATATAGTTATTACCATACAAAAATCTGGAGCCAGAATTTCACGTCCCAAAATGATGGGTTTAGGCAAAGCACCATCAGCTACAATATGGAACAGGACTTGAATGTCGTGTCCATTAATCTTTACTCTGGCTTGTTTTTGGCACTGAGAAATGGTAATTGATGACCCTAAACCATGCAAGTGAACTACATTATTGAACAAAGGCCCATCAAAGCGGGTACTAAAGGACAAACAAAGGAGTGAGCACTCTGATCCAGAATCAAAACAATACTTGAATACATCACCTTGGTGGGTTAATGTGCCTTCTGGGTTAGCAATGCATAGGCCAACCTGCTTCTCGACTGGCTGAGACCTCTGGCTGCTGGTGTCTCGTGGTCCACGCTTGTCTGACATCTTCTTCTTTGGGCAGTTTGGAGCAATATGCCCCTTTTGGTTGCAGGAAAAGCACGTTGTATTGCTGAAGTTTGATTGCTTCCTTGGCTGATTTGATGAGGTCAAGGATGATGATGATCGGCACTCTGAGGTTTTGTGTCCAGATCTTCGACATTTCCCACAGCGGGAAGTATAATCCTGAGAGGATGAATGCTGAGGGCTTTCATAGTTTGGTCGACTCTTCTTGGCATTTCCAGGACCGCTGTCATAACCTCCTGGTCTCTTAAATGACAGAGCCCGTAATTCCTGAAGCAACTTTTCACGGCTATTTATCTTTTCTGTGTAGCAAAGATGATGTGCTCTTGTGTCTGCTTGAGCTATCTGAGAGAGAGCCACTGATACAGCAATTTCTTCCACTGATGACTGGCGGTAGTGAGCAACAAATTGATTGATAGTTCGTGAGGCGAATGTGGCATAATTTTCGAAATCTCGTGGTCTAGCTTGGAAACATTGAAGCATGAATCCGGCTGGTGTGAGTGCTATGTCATATTGGTGAAGAAAGAGCGATCTGAATTCGTCCCATGTGAGTTGAGGGTGGACAATAGTAGTAAACCAATCAGCAGCCTCTCCTTTTAAGGCTCTACTCAAGGCAACAATTAAACGTCTTCCTTGTTGATCCTGTGAAGTCAAACAACACTCAACTGTATTGCACCATGATTTGGGCTGAACTTGTTTATTTTTGGGGTCATACTCAGGAAGCGAGAGTTTCAAATGCTCTGAGGGGGTTTGACCTTGATTTTGTGTAAAACACTCTGCCAAAGTTTTCATTGCAAGGGTTTGTTGTGTCAACAAATCCCGTAGGGAGTCGCCACTGTGCACTAAAGAATCGTGGTGGAAGAGGGGTGCGGAGGGAGATGGTGAGCGTCCAGAGGCCCCCCTCCTGCTCCTATGCGCCCGGGAAAAATCGGGAGGGCGATCGGGTGATGACCCTTGTTCCGAGTAAGGTAAGACGTCACCCGAACTGCGTTGCGAAATTGGCCGACCCCTTTCTTTTCTAGAATCCGAAAAATCTTGATAAAACTCACCTCGACTATTTCCATAGTGATTCTCATGAAATCCTGCTCGTAGATTACGATATCCCACTTCTGATGTGATGTCCCCCTCATCCTCACACAACTGTCCTTCTTCAATGTCCGATGCCATAGGGTAAACCAATCACAATACCGAATGTAAAACGTTAATAATAACACAGTTTATTATAGAAACTTTACAAACACTCGAAATTAGCGTACTCCCCCTCGACGGATCACATCATAGTAAGTTAAACAGAATCAGATTCACAAATAGGTAACGTAAAGTAAAACATAAATTGGAAGACGATCCTTCCTGTAACAACAACGATAACGAACTAACTGACAAAGGTAGGTAGCAGGTATATTATATCCATCTAAGTTCGCATTTGTGCCGCGAGGGGAGTTATGAGCAGCTAGTGACGACACATTGTGTTATTCGAGTGACAAATCGATTATATGATCGAAAGTGAATAAATCGATGGATAATAATTGATGGTAAAGAATACATTGATTGGCGTTCGTCCTAATTTGGTAGGTGGATAGTTCAGGGTTCCTCACTCCATCATATATATATATATATATATATATATATATATATATATATATATAAAATCCGTCAGTCCGCCGTCCAAAGATTTTCCCCAAAATTACTTGACCAAACTTTGCGAAGCTTGGGTTATTAGGTTTGGGATCTAAATGTTCCTAGAAGCTCGGCATAAATTTTCATCAACCCTAAAGGATAGTATTAAAAGGCTGAACATTCAAAAATCGAGATCTCGAAAACTTTCACGGTAACGGTAATGATTTCTCCCCTAATCGACTCATCGTCCTGTTATTTAAATGGAGCGCCTTCGGAATAGCTCGGAAATGATTAAGAGGTACCTACGGAAGCCAAATGATCAGCTGAGTGGCCTCTGAACCTATATTGTTTCCTTCCGTGAAGGTGTGAACCCTGTTCTTCAAAGTAGGGAAGCACTGTTTTCACTTTCGGGTGATGAAAAAGTTTTAACATGGAACATGCTTTAGCCCAGACCTCCTAACCAAAAACACTGCGAATTATTACACAAAGGTTTATTATTCCTGCATTAGATAGCCCCCCTTCGTAGATCAATGGTGTATCATTGCTTAACAAAGTGTACACCATCTAATCTCGACGCATTGCTCTCAAATCAATATTTTACTCTCAATGTAAATTTCATGAATCATGTTTCTCACATTCTCTCTAGGAGTCCCATCTCGCTTAGGTTTGGATGGTTGTTAGGATAAGACGATTTAATCATCCCATAATAAATTCATCAGCTCCTATCGAATTAGCTGCTGCGGGTGCGCGAAAATGAAATCTTTGCAACTTTTATACTTTCCAATCCATTCGATTTCAATGAAATTTTCTGGGAATGAGCCGTTCAGGTTAAGAATGCTTCTCTATCCAGTTCATCACTCAGAAATTGATAGCTTTCACTGCGCGTGCGTAGACATAAAATCAATTAAGGATCTCAATCAATCAATCAAGGTTCGATCTTGCTCATATTCGCAGGGTGGTGCGGAGTGACGATTTGATTACTCCTTATGAATTAGTAACTGCTGCGCATGCGTGAACCTTAAAACCTGACCACAATCACAATTTCTACAGTTTTCATCCGATTCCAGTGAATTTTCTTAGATAGTTCGGGCCCATTGAACTCCTTCACTGCCGAATCACTCAAAGATTTTGCGCGTGTGTAAATTTAACATCTATCAAGCATGGTTTTTTCATTCCCTAATCGACCGGTTTTACCCAAGCTCATACTTCAAATACATATGATATTTAACTTTTCTACGGGCGCAATACAAATCCTAACACGGTCACGCAGAATTCATCTGACAGATTAATATTGTAATTATTTTAACATGGATATGTTTTTGGGCTGGCAATCTCTGAAATTTGCGACAAAAAAAAAAAAAAAAAAAAAAATGAAACTCTACAACCGATAAACGAATTCGGTAACTATGCAGCAACAACAATGAAGCAGCACTCTTCGGTTGCGTTACAATGGGCCCATGAAAAATGTTGTTTTAACAAAACTATCTACCCAAGTTTGGTGTATGACACTCTCACGACTTACCTTACCCATCTTAGGTGTATGATACCCACACGACGTACCTTACCCATCTTTGGTATATGACACTCATACGACTTACCTTACCCATCTTTGGTGTATGACCTTCTCTCGACGTTTGAGTGTAATTGGCTGATTAAAGTCTCTTAGTTAGTGAGCTAAATTCTCTTCTGCTCATCCTAGGAAGTTGAAATTTGATAGGCAGACTCCCTAGAACACTAAGAGACGATTGAAATGATTGGCTTTTTCCTAATCAGCTGAGTGAGCTAAATTCTCTTCTGTTCATTCAAGGAAGTTGAAATTTGATAGATAAACTCCCTGGAACACTAAGAGACAATTGAAACTATTAGATATTTTCTAATCAGCTGAGTGAGCTAAATTTTTTCCTGCTCGTCGAGGAAGTTGAAATTTGAAACGGAGACTCCCTGGGACATTAAGAGATGATCTAAATGATAATTCAATTCCTAATCAGCTGGGTGAGCTAAATTATCTTCTATTCGTCCAAGAAAGTTGAGATTTGATAGGGAATTCCTGAGATATTTAGAGACGATTGAAGTGATTGGCTCATTTCTAATCAGCTGAGTGAGCAAAATCCTCTCCTGTATATCCTAGGAAGTTGAAATTTGATAGAGATACTCTTAGGGACACTAAGAGAAGATTGAATTCATTGGCTCTTTGGTGTATGACCTTCTCTCGACGTTTGAGTGTAATTGGCAGATTAAAGTCTCTTAGTTAGTGAGCTAAATTCTCTTCTGCTCATCCTAGGAAGTTGAAATTTGATAGGCAGACCCCCTAGAACACTAAGAGACGATTGAAATGATTGGCTTTTTCCTAATCAGCTGAGTGAGCTAAATTCTCTTCTGTTCATTCAAGGAAGTTGAAATTTGATAGAGAAACTCCCTGGAACACTAAGAGACAATTGAAACTATTATATATTTTCTAATCAGCTGAGTGAGCTAAATTTTCTCCTGCTCGTCGAGGAAGTTGAAATTTGAAACGGAGACTCCCTGGGACATTAAGAGATGATCTAAATGATAGTTCAATTCCTAATCAGCTGAGTGAGCTAAATTATCTTCTATTCATCCACGGAAGTAGAGATTTAACAGGGAGGTTCCCTGGGATATTAAGAGACGATTGAAACGATTGGCTCATTCCCAATCATCTGAGTGAGCTAAATTCTCTCCTGTTCATCCTAGGATGTTGAAATTAGATAGAGAGACTCTCTGGGACACCTAGAGACGATTGAAATGATTAGATCTTTTCTGATCAGCTGACTGAGCTACGTTACTTGAGACACAAATTTCACTGGGGGGGGGGGGGGGGGGGGGGGTAAGACATATCCATATACCGATGTATCTGCATGTAGTGTTGATACTCAACATAAGTTTACCCCCTCCATTCTCCCTCTTCCATCACGATTTTCTACGGACTCGGGATGTTCTATATCCCATCGCATTCATACGTTCCACAAAGAGCATGCGAAGGGAGCAAGACAATCTTATGGTAACACAACAGATCTCTTTTTGTTTGAGAATATTGAAAAGTGCATAAAATCCAACTGTTTACTCGTGTTTGTATGTATTTGTGGTTTTAGATAACTCTTCCATAGCATATTTCAACAATAACAATTAGAAATGACATCGAAATTCCCAGAAAAAGCTGATAGGTGCACGATCAGACGCAATTCATCTCTAATAGCTGGAACATAGTTATTTTAATATTGTATGAGAGATAGAGAGCGTTAACATATTAATATTGTAGGTATAACAGATAGAAATAAATACCGAAAAACATTTTGAACTCATTACAGTAAAAAATATTCACATGATCAGTCGCAATTCATCAGAGGGAATAACTTGCCCCTGATGGGAAAAAACCAGGTTACCCATTTAAGTGATGTGGAATGGGGAAGTTACTAAGGGCCCCAACCACCTACCTCTCAACCAATAGCTAAAAAAAAAAGAAATAAAAAAAAATAAAAAAAATAAAAAATAAAAAATAAAAACGTGTTACTTCATCTCGCAGATTAATTTATTAAGTTGACTTTGGTACTCCGTCGCAAGTTTTATACTGCATATTTTTGCATATTAGAGCTTTTGATACATATTTATATAAATTCGGGGAGAATTTCGTGATACTGTATGATTTAGAGATGAAAATGTTACACAATTATATATAAACGCACCTTGACCTTTTTCGGAGAATGAGAGGAAGTAAAAAATAATGTAGGTACGAATGAGTGTTACTGTGGGGGGAAAGAAAAATGTTGAGAAAGAAACCTGCGGTTGAAGAGTTCCACGAATGAAGGACGGTCTTCCCATGAAAAGTAAACACTTCACTGTTGTTATTATTCAACAAGGAAATCCATGTTCGAACTTTGGACCATGATATGTACCACTTTTTGGCATTTTCAACCAAATTTTAATGGTCCTCTGAGGACGTGATTACAGGAGACAAAGAGGTTGTGAGTGAATTGACTAATTTGACAGACCCATTCTTTTGAATAATTTGAAATTTGCTCCGACGCGCTCAGTTGATGTGGAGCGTTCATTTTCCATCCATTTTCCATCTAGAATGTCCTCTATGATCGCAGACACAGTTTTGTCCAAGACAAGCTGGAAATGTATGTTTTCGCAAACGTAAACAACGAAACCCTTGCGCATATACAGTAAGGGAAACAGCTGTTTGCATTGAGCCGTTAATTACTGAGCATTTTGTAAAAAGCATTTACAAACCGTTCAGTTTTCGTTCTTTTCAAGTGTTGAATCTTATCTCCAATATTGTACTTGTTTTTGTTACATATTTGTTGCATATTTCATTGATTTTTAGTACATAATCTATGGCATAATTGGGGAATTAATGCTGAAAAACAATCCGGTCTCTAATCATCACATACCTACATCCCCTCATGACTAGGATCGTGCAGCCACCCACTCACTCTCGTATATATACCCTAAGAAAATCATTATTGTACTTACTGAGAAACTTTTGTTTTGATTGCAGATTTCAAACATTTATCATGCACCAGCCTGTTCCTCACTCCAATTTACTGGAATTTTGAATTTTTTTTCGGAAAATGCGTCGAACAGCAAGTGCAACTTTGAGGGCGTGTGCCGACGGCGGAATGAACCAAGTAAATAGAGGGTGAATATTTTAGGGAAACTCGGAGGCGACCCAGCAGACTGACAGCCTCGAGCTATTTCTGGTGCGAAAGGACGGGGCCTCAACAGATGGTCAATATTGTGATCACAATCTCGTGCTGTGAAAGCAGCTTTAAATCTAAACATCGATCCCCTCACCCTGTCATTTTATTCTAATCGACTTAGAAAGCGTTTTTCTCGTCAGTCACCAAACGCGTTCCCTTGATGATTTCGTGAGGGATTAGGGTTCGTACCAGACCGGCTAAATGTTTGTATATACGAGCATTATTCAACGAAAAGTCTGCTAATATTTAATGCTACGGATTCATATACTCTAAGTTACCACCCTCTCTTGTATCATAGCACATTCTTGAATACCTAAACTCGTATCTTGAAATTTTGCTTGGACTTTAAGGGTATAAGCGTCGGCTAAGAACGGTTTTTTCGTACTTACAGAGTTGGGCAAAATCTTATTCATGAGTGTGGTTAAAATTTTTGATCATAGAAATACGTTTCTGTGATTATGAATAAGATTAAATTCGTATTCACACGTGAATGTATGATTAAAATCATAATCACTGAGTATGATTTAGAATAAATTCTTAATCACAGAAATCCGTGATTAATCACATAAATCTGAAAGTAATCGCCGATTTCTGTGATCAATAACCAACTGGTGTGATTCTTAAACAATTTTGAGAATTTTCACAATAATTCCATGACCAATCACCGATTTCTGTAATTTCTCATAATGTTCCCATGATTAATCACTGATTTCTGTGATTAAGAATTTATTCTTAATCATGCTCTGTGATTATGATTTTAATAATACTCTTACGTGTGAATACGAATTTAATCTTATTCAGAATCACAGAAACGTATTCCTGTGATTAAAAATCTTAATAATACTCATGAGTTGGATTTTACTCAACTCTGCTTACGCATAGTAGAGGGGATTTTATTTGTGGGGAGGGGGAGAGGGTTAGAAGTTGCGTAAAAAATCCGCTTTAAGCGTCCTCAATTGAAATAAAAATATCGTCTAGCACCTAAACAGGAGATCATATCAACAATCAGCATAGAATAAATTCGCAGCATTCTTTTCTATAAGTGTTTGGACTAACTCGCATAGTTTTCGAAATATTTTGCATAACGTGCTAAATTCAAAGTCGATATCCCGTTAATTGGAGCTTTACACCATTATCTACTCTTACAAAAAATCAAAATTGTAGAAAGATACATATATTTCACAAGATAAATTTTAGGGTGTGACCACTTACTAACAATGATTTGTAGCAAACATTTTCACAAAATAAAGCTATTGCACTGGCTCCAAAATTTTTAAATTAAAAATTTTCCCGAATATTCTTCATGGAAATCCGTTTTGTGGCATTCTGACACGACACTTGGATTATTTTAATCTGTAAATTATATACGAGAATAACAGTATTTTATATTTACTGTGATGATTTGTCACTTACTATCTAATCAAACCCTACTGTATACTTAATTACATAAATCTCTAAAACGAGTAACTCCTGTAGATTTAATCAAAATCCCTAATTTAATGATAAATAAAGAATAAAAAGTTGCCAATTATGAAGCAGAGGCTAATTATTTCTGTAGTAAATTGCCCTTCTGCGCATGTCACGGGTCTATAATATCACTACAATCAGTATGTAGTACACAAATTCGTAAGATAAAATTAGTCACTCCATACCTTCTAAGTAGTTGTATTCTACGCGTTCCAAAAGCACATTCCAAACTTTATCACCGTAGATCGATTAGAAAATGAGTTAGCCTCAGAGTTCCTTATCTGATCAGAAACCCTCCCTACTTCATTATTGTACTCTAGTGGTCCCAATGGACCTCCATTTCAGGTTTCAGTGCCAAAGGCGACTTAGGAGCTAATTAGGTAAGGAACTCCTGAGCGATTCAGTAGACCTATGTGCACTGAAGTCATATGCTAGGTATCCCATAGTGAGCTCCATTACGAATTTAGACACCATGGGTTATGAAAGATATTGGCCTCACGGGTCCGTCAGCGTAACATACCTTTGTTACCCTACCTTAAGCAACCACCACCGGAAAATTAATGTGATGGAATAAAACACCCACCTACCTACATTTCACAACTCCATTCAATTAGTGACAAATGCTATAATAAACTCGATTTCGTGAAGTTAGAATTACATTGGAATTTTGTCAGCTGATATGATCGTCGTAAATCATTATTAGTCGAGTTGTTGGTACTATTTTCCGATTTGTACAACCACTTGCCCTTTCTAGAGGTCATTGATGAAACTTAGCGGATCACTTAGTATTTTGAAGATGTTGCTACCAGTTATAGCCCTTAGAGAGAACATACAGATTAACATACAGTGTTCTAAGTGATTTCATTCGATCCTTCGGGATAACATCTATCAATGACCAAAAAAATATTACCTACTGTTTGTTACCTTGAAAGTTTACTGTTCGAGGTATCGATTTTGTTTTTATTAGCGAATTTTCGTTAAAAAAAAAAAGAAAAAAGAATCTATTGCAATGGCTAAAGAATTTTATAATCTGAATTTTTGAAAAATTTCTTTATCGAAATCCGTTTTGAGGCATTCTCAAACGTTTCCTGAAGTTTGCGCTTTTTCATATATACTTATATATATATATATATATATATATATGAGTCTGCCGAAGAAGATCGGATCGAAACGTTCAGACGTGAGTTCTTTGTTGTTTTTGTTTTCGTATTAAGAGTTATATATATATATATATATATATATATATATATATATATATATATATATATATATATATATATATATATATATGGGTGATATTCTCGAGACTTGGACACTAGCGCATCCTTACATCGAGGCAAGGAAAATTCGAAGTTATTTCACCTTGTTGTCATGGTGACGAGTAAACTATACGAAAATGCGCCATTAGTTGACGGTACCGACGCGAGTTGACGTACTGAATAACGTTGTGTTACCCTTCCTAGTCAATATTTCCGATCAAAATTTTTCAATATTATTTTTAGTATGGAACGTGGTAAGTTTTATGAGAACTACGTTAAGTTATTGTCAGGTGACGACCTAAAACGGTACGAACGTAAGATAAACATGTGCGGTTCTGATCCATTTGAAATGTGTGTTAAGGAGTTCACATTCAAGGAAGAAGAAGTTCCAGACATCAGTCGGGAAGATATAGTGGACTATCTAGTATTCAGAACTGACTATTATTCTTTAAAGCAACTAAAAAATTTCAAATCTCTTGAATCCCACAATTACATTACAAGTGGTCATGTGAAAGGAGTCGCAACAAGATCTCTGCCAGATGGGAAGCTTCTCGCCTTCGGAAAGGTAAGTGTGTGCATACCTACTTTCCATTTATTATTAATTATGATGTTCATGTACCTACTGCAGTTTCATTCGTCTGAATAGCAGAGAACAACCTACCTACTTTGTTTACTTTTGATAAACTAGAGCATCGTAGGTAGGTACGGACGTACCTAAGCAGTTTTGTTTCTTGGTGTATCAACCTGCCTTGTTTACACCAATCAACTGCAAATCTATCCTTTAATTCATCAATAAAACATGTACAAACTACAAAAACCTTCCTCAATAATCGTAACTTGAACGTATAAAAGTAGGTAGGTAAGTAGTTGATGAAACTGCCTGAACAGTGTCTAAGATCTACACCGCAGTACAGACATTTGAGGAATCTTCGTTTTATTTATTCACTGACTATTTTGTATCACTACAACATTCAACATTAGTTGCGATTGCCACTTTGTACTACTACAACATCGTCAGAAGCGTACACGAATGTGCTTTTGCAAAGCAAAACTGTTGAGAAATGACAAGGTTGCTACCATTAATGCGACACTACATGGCGGACACTCAAACCAACTCCATGCAGGCTGAGGCGTGACGTCACGAGAATATGGGCCATATATGTCATGCCAGATGATAACTCTCCTTTGGATTGGAAATAAAAATCCCGTTCTTTCGCGAAAAATCAAGCTTCCCAAATAAAGGGATAAGTTTGTTAGTCAGCACTTTTTGAGCACATTAAATTGGTCAAAATTCAAAATTGATGGACCTGGAGGCAAGCAAAGCAAGCCGGAGCGGCTAGTTATAGATATTTGTGCACAAAAATGCCCAAATAGAAAGAAAAATTCATCCAAAAACAGTGCAAAAATTTCGAATATTCGCTCATATGGTCTTTCTGCACGACTTGTTTCATGACTTGTTTCACACATAAAAATTATATCTTCTGTTATGAAAAAATTCACGTGCGAAAATACGTGATCATCTCATCAATTTGCTTCTCCTAGAATCTAGCCTCATTGTTATACCGTAAATTGTAAACATCCCACATGCTTGATTATTTTGCTGGAATTTCACAACTTCCTGAATTTCCATGGTAAGGAAATAAGGACACTTTCATAGTTACCACTGTGAATATAACGAGTACGTACCTCCCGTGTTTATGCAAAGTTACGGCATGTTAATGAATTCGCTTGAAAAGGCACCTGCGAAATACAAGATAAGGAACATCCCGGCTATGTCAAGTGATGAACTATTCAAATCACGAGGTCATTCTAGAGCCGTGAACATTACTCGGGTGGCGCCATTATGCTGATTCGTTAATGCCGTTTTCACCCAGCGGATCTCTTCCATAGTGTTTCATATCGGGGGAAAATGAAATGATTAAATTTACGGGCGTCTGGTCGATTTCGTCACTTTGTGATTTGATTGTGACCGTAGCGGTTCCTAAACTCAATTACCTACCGATCCGTTTCCTGAATCAGCGACACCCGAGGACCAAAGCTCGTTAATAAAAGTCAGTTAGAATAACAACCTGAGATACATTTGGGGAAGGAATAGTCCGCAACCCACAGTTAGCCGGCATTTCCGTTCTGCCCTTTGAATTGTACTCTGATTTGTCAGTGGGCTTGATAGAATACCTACCTCGTTGTATCTACCTATCTCGCTTTTACTGGATTACAGTTTCACGTTTTCAGCTCAGCAGCCCTTGAATATATTGCTTCAGGTTATAAGCTGTTCTTTCCGATACAGTTGGAAAAGGCATGACTAATTAAACCAACTGACCAATGTTAAAATGCACAGACGTTTTAATTCAGTTTGGTACTACCGTCAAACACCATATTAGTAAGCATATGCTGGTATCAATGATGGCCGCTATATCAATTAAAAACCTATCCGCCATAAATACTTTGTATGATCATTTGATATGACAAGACTATTCATCGTACCTATATCCCACTGATCCGAGATAGTTCAGTGGTCTAGATGCTAGTGAAAACATCTTGAAATCCATTTGCTTGAATCCCTTGAAATTCCTGCAAATGTCCTACAAGTGCTGCAAATTTTTAAACTAAGTTTATTATTTCCTTATTATATAACTCTTTTGCTCAGTTCATTGGGCTACAGATAATACTTTTGAACGGAGCCTATGGTACATCATCGTTCATGTACGCAGAACCACAATGCAGATAATTATTGACACTCTTAGGAGGTAGGAGAGATCCTTACTCTTCAACTTACATTTGTCCGTCATATAAAGCAGGAGTGTGCTGTCGCTGAATTTACCTTTAATAATGTTCGGGACAAGCTTTTTGGTCAAGACCTCCCGCGATGTTTTTCAAGAGGTTCTAATACAAATTTCAGAGTACATACTTTTCGGATGAATAGGAAGAGGGGAAGATCGAAAACGAACCTTTTCGTCTACATTTTCTTTCACTGCAATCGGAAAGCACAATTTCATGCCTCGAAATGTGAAAGGGAGCAAATTGTAACTCTATTCTGGGTCTAGGCGCGAACAAACATTGCTGGAATGAATTCTTTCTATCTTTCTTCTTCATATTTTTAGTGATTTCTCCGGAAACATAGCATCTTTCGACAGTTTTGATGGTACCATCGTGTTCTCCGGGTCTAGGAACGTAAAGTAAGTAAAGTAAACAATGGAGGATCAGAATTCATTCTAATGATTTCGCTTAGAGCTACTCATCGTCTCGCCCCTATGAGTGGAGAGGGGGGTTCGCCGTACAGAAGCATGAAAATTATTTGGACGTCTGTCTGACAAGTGCCTAGGCGGTCACCCATCCAAGTACTCACCACGCTCGACGTTGCTTAACTTCGCTAATCGCATGACAAACAGTTCATTGCAACGCCTAATCTGTACAGCTCTAGGAACGTAACTTTCTTGCTGGAATACGAAGTGCTCTCTATCGTATTTTGACCCGAGGCAGCCATTAGAAGATCGAGCGCTCGGTATTGAAAGTAGGTCTCACCCCCCTCCACCATCAGCCTATGGTTCGGTGGGAGTAGACAATTTTAAAATTGCTTATGCCTCCTTTGCAAGATAGTGGATGGTGTTCCCACATGCGCAACGAGGACGAATCGTTCACATCCCTAGAACCTATCTTTGGTGGAAAACTATACAAAGCAAATAATGAATCTATAAAAACTCAAGGTAGAGGTACGGCTAAAATAACCCTCACTAAAGATAACAATTTAAACACTGTAACACTAGATAACAAACTACATGTCCCTGACTTATGTGAAATAACTGATCGCGGAAATTCAGTTGTATTTAAACCAGAAACTGAGCAATAGTTCAAAGGCAAAATTACATTCAAGGCAAAACGTTTAAATAATTTCACTTTATGCTATGTTGAAAAACGAGAAATCTAAAACTGTCATGTAATTTCACAAGGAACAATAACAATTTCGAGAATGGGGGAGAGTTCAAATGCAAGATATATTCTGATTCAGTCAGAACTGCTGCCAACATTCTGGGTAGAAGCCATTTTGGATGGAAAAACACCATTTGAAATGTAGACTTGGGACTCCCTTATTCTAACCCATCTTAGGACATTTGGTCGCAAGGGCGTTGCTCTTGATAAATAACCATTCGAAGGAAAATTTGGGCCACTAAGAAAATTCTGTATTTTTCTAGGTCATTCAGAAATATCTAAAGCGCATAGAATATTTTTGGAAGGTTGATCAAGAGTAATTGAAACAAGCGGTGAGGTTCCTAGATGAATTTCAAGAAGAAAATCATTAACGAAAATGAAG
The DNA here is from genome assembly GCA_030762985.1 of Adelphocoris suturalis. Lineage (NCBI taxonomy): Eukaryota > Metazoa > Arthropoda > Insecta > Hemiptera > Miridae > Adelphocoris > Adelphocoris suturalis. Next base: position 79,549,040 of record CM061042.1, read on the forward strand.
AAAGAAGAAACTGGAAAATACTTCTGAAAAGGACAACTGCAAGAAAATGTCAAGAACGAAATTTAGAAAACGCTGAAGAATATGACAAGATAATGAGAAACCTGACCCTATAACATCCACAACCACCAATGAGCAGACAGTAGTTTCCAGTCAAGGGATGGGAAGGCCTCGAATTTTACCGGGATGGTAAGTCCTGGTGGATCACAGAAACTTTATAGACCAGCTCAACTGTACGTTGTTGCATGAGAAAATCATGGAAAGCTATTGGCGAGTAATTGCGCAATGTTGCAGCCAGAATCGTGACATGTGCAATGAAAAGCTCAGAAGTGAACTGTCTAGCGAAAAATCAGACAACTTGGGGACAAAACACATCAATATTCCTAAGAAAATGTTCACGCCACACAATGTGCATTCATCATCAGTCAACCAAATCCGTGATGCTGCTGTGATGACGAGGATTGTGGGTTGGGAACAAAGCATCAAATTTCTCGTGTCAGCGTAAAGTTGCCAGTTTGATGGGACGTGTTATTCATACAAGCTGACACTTCATAATTTATGTGTTCTGTGTTATGTTCTCATTTTAGGGAGTTATGTAGTAAAAAAATGAAGCATAATTCACCACTAGTATCCAACAAAGATAGTTGTAGTGCTAATTTGACCAATAAAATAAATACTATAATCAAATATTTACAAAATCGCATAACTACAAGAGAATATAGGTTTATGATGATTTTTCATTGTTGGAAAAATAACCAACGGTTAGAAATACCTGTCCTTAAAAATTGGTCCAAATGTTTTGCATCGATATGTGATGTCTAAAGAATAAATATTTTTCTATTTTTTCTTCTCCTTCCACCTGTAAAGGCGAAGCTTGATCTTTTGACCTTGAATAATGCAGCTATGCCAGTTATTCTTGACTAGGATATTCGTTACTTCATCACTGTGGAACCTCAAAATACATAAAATGGTGAGTCGTAAAACTCGTTTCCGGGTAAATCCCTCAAAAAGAGCTCGAGGTGAGACTGATTGCCTTCACCATGGACGAACACAGGCACCGGCGTCAGTTTCATTTGAGAATACCATCTCTTTCGAATCCTATGAAACAATATGAGGGGCAAGAGCAGACAGAAGGGTTTACCAGTTTTTTCTCTCAAGGGGACTCGATAAACCTTTGTGATCCCATTCCTTCCCCGTGTTCGCCGCGGGCCTCGCCGGCTATTTCCCCTTCACCAACTCATCCTTTCCCTTTCAATGGAAGATAGTTACTTTTCTTATTCTTTCTCTTCCAGTTGAGAGAACAATCTTCCAGCGCACCTGTATGCCTTCGTAATACGTGCTCTCTTCATACAATGGGATATTCCGTTCGCTTGAATTCCGGCCAACCACCTGTTTCATACGGATTAGTCGTTTTTCTTTTGATCCCTGCGTGATCCCTCGGAATTCGTTTGCAGAATCAACAGTTGTATAGCTGCTAGGTGTCCATACCCACTACTAATTGTTCCACTGGTTATTAACCACGTGTGGTATACTATTGTCAATAATGAGACTTTTCAGTCGTCCAACCCCAAATCCCTCCTCAAAATTTCCTATCACTATTTCCTGGTCATACTGACACCATCATTGATTACATTGAACCGTATATACCTGCATTACGATTCTGAGCTACGCTGAACTTTGGAACGAGGCCATTCTGGATGGTACCGTACAATCGGAACATCAGCTTATCCAACAGATCCTCTAATCACCAGAGTACGCTCTGTAGCTAATTTTATTCGTATGCAACTTAAGATGCTGAAATTGGGAACGGTGGGCAGTGCTGCGATATTGGGGTCAGATTGGGAAAAATCAATTTCTTGACGGATTCTTACAAGAGATTTTACACTAGTTCCAAATATTCGCAAACAAGTCCTTTACCATTCAAATCGGAAAAACGAGTTTAAAAAAACTTGTTTTTTGGTCTAAAATTTGAAAAATATGTAATAATATTATTTCTGTTAGCATACACAATTATCTTCCTAGAATCATTTTAGGGCTAGAAATTAGGAGTTTTATTTTAAAAGGAAAATTGTTATAAAAATGCCAGAACCAGACGCTCATAATTTGGATGTTAGTAAGGTTTCCTGATGGTTTCAATGAAATTGCTATACTTAATCAAAGAAAATCACAACTAATTTATTTTATTTTTTTAAATAATTATAAAGCTCAAAATAGCTTTAAAAAAAGTAATAATAGTAATTATTATTATTATTTGCACGTATTCCAAGGGACAAGCTCTGACAACTCAGCTTCACCTCTCATAGAGATCCTAGTTAGCGGAAACTCGGGCTAAATCTTTTTTATTATTTTTTTGTTTCGTTAGAAAAAAGTTGCTGCTTGTTACAAGAAATTTCAATGAGATTGGGTCGAGAGAGGATTACAAAAGTAGCAAAAAAAAGTATACTATTATTTATTCTTCTCTCTGAGAAGTTCACTTTGAAAGTTATTGAAGTCGGCATAACTTAGAAAATATCTTTGGTACCCATGCTAGTGCCTTATTGGGATCAATTCCATTACTTGAATAATATTTTATAGTGTTGATCGAACTACATACCTGCGCTCATCTTCGTATAAAATGAAGGTTCACCTCGATTCGTATTTCTTACCCGATGGATACAATCGAACTGAAACTGTAGTCTGCATTGCGTTTAGATCTGAGGTCAAAAGAGCTGCTTACAGAGCTCAGAATTAACAACTCAGGAGACCTATTGAATTGTACTCAAGGGCTATCAGGCGACATATTAATTCCCTCATTTCAGGAAAATTTAATTTTCATCTTTCGACTTTTTAGACTTGCACTGTCCGGCGGCGCTCCACTGGGTGTGGTAGAGTAAAATTGCAGGTGCTGATTGGATGCATAACGGTATTATATATATAATGGGGTTATATATATAACGATACGATATTATTTACAAGATCTAAGGTCTTGGACGAGTTTTAGGCAAGATAAAACTTTTTTTTACTGGGAACACCGTTTCGTTAGCAACTTTGTACGGGAAAATTCTCACAAGAAAAATGTATCAGATCAATGATTTCATGGAACTTGGATGAAAATTTTACAAACAGATCCAAAAATGTTTTTGAAAACTCAGCATTACTTTCAATCAACATATTAATATTAGAGAATCAGAATCTCGAATGAGATTTTCATTTAGTTATCAAAATTGGATGAGACCACCACGATCGCTGTAAATTCTCATTAGGACTAATTGGGATTCGCACTTTTGGAAAAAATACCTAATGTCAACATGAGTGTGGATGAAAACAGCTGTAATTATGTTGAATTATAACGAAGCAGTACAAGTTATTACTCAAACGTTTACAATTCTTATATATAAACCTGAGGAGTAAGACTTCACATGGTCATTTAAGTTTCCGATACCTGGAAACAGTTCAATGTAACTGTAACATCTGGTATATCACATCTGGAATAAGACAGAATCTGAAACCAGGAGCACACCATAACTCATATTATGTACTGATTACTATTATCACCATTTAGCAAAAAACTTTTTTTCGTAACCCATGATGTAGGTAGGTACTATAATTCTTGTTTCATTTATAATCGCGCTTGAAAAATTTGGTTTTAAACATCAAGGGTCAACGTCAAGGGCAGTCATTTCGGTTTCATTGCAAGACTGTACTTAACCCCCCGCCCTTCGAAGTTTCTTTCTCACTCGGGTCAACGAGATTTTCTAGGTTGTCCCAAAGCCTTAATGAATAAGCTCGCACCCACTTACTGCTTATTAAAACCGTCAAGGCCGAAAATCATTTTTTTTTTTTTTTTTTTGCAAAGAGGTCCTCTCAGCTGATGGAAGTGCTTTTTTCTCTCTGAGTTGCTGTTTTTTAATTAAAACTCTTTCAATTAAAAGTGGACGAAAAATTAATCGGAAATCGTCAAAAAGGGAAAACTTTTTTAAACTCTCTACTACAAAGGCCACCAACAACCATGAGTGGGAGAAAATCGAAAATTAATTCCTGTGATATAACATTATTTCATACTAGTGGAAATCTGGTGCTTACACAAAGCTTCAAGGATATTCTGTAAGCCGCAAAAGTGTAGAGTATAGTATACATTATTCATTATAACTATTCTTCAGAGGTTGGGTTGGTTGAATCTCCTGGTGGATCACAGAAACTGTGAAGACCAGCTCAACTACAGAACTGTATAACTGATGCAATGAAAAGTTCAGACGTGAACTGTCTAGCGAAAAATCAGACACAACACTAGGGCACAATACACATCAATATTCCTAAGAAAATGTTCACGCCACACAATGTGCATGCATTATCAGTCAACCAAATCCATGACTCTGTTGTGTTGACAAGGATTGTGGGTCGGGAGGAAAACGTTCAAGTTTCACCAGTTAACTTACAGTAGCCAGTTTAAGGGGACTTGTTGTTCATACAAGCTGACACTCCATACTTAATATTTTTGTTATCAACTATCAACTCAACTACAAAGACTATAATTTTCATCCCATGAGGGGGAGGAAATCGAAAATTAATTTCTATCATATAACATTATTTCATACAGTGGAAATCTGGTGCTTCAAAGCTTCAAGGAAATTCTCTAAACAGCAAAAGTATAAAGTTTACATTATTCGCTATTACTTTCCTTCTGAGGTTGTGTTGGTTGAATGTCCTGGTAGATCACAGAAACTTTATAGAAAAGTTCAACCACAGAACTGTACTTCGTTCCATGAGTAAATCAGGGAAAACTATTGGCGAGTAATTGCGAAATGTTGCAGTCAAATTCTTAACAAATGCACTAAAAAGCTCAGAAGTGAACTGCTGAGCGAAAAATCAGACTCACCACTTAGGCACAAAGCACATCAATATTCACATAGGTATTATTCACATACTATTATTATTACTTATATGCATTTTATAATTGACATTTGTATTGCCTGGCAAGGCCTTTTGCAAATAAAACCTATTTGATTTGATTTGATTTCATAATCATTTATGGTACGTTCGGAGTAGTAGTGGTACATATCCAGAAACCTGACATTCGGAATATCGTGTTTAAAGATTTTTCAACACTTTGTTACTGAACAATGTTCTCAATATTGCTTGAATCTCGTTTCTGTGGCCCTTGATACCATTATTTACTACTAGCCGCTCCGGCTCGCTACGCTCGCCTCCACGTCCAGCCGGGGGGCAAGCCCCCCAGACCCCCCATTAAATTGCTCGCTTCGCTCGCAAAGTGTGGCATGTAGGGAATATTGCTCGCTTCGCTCGCAAAGCGTGGCATGTAGGGAATGTTGCTCGCTTCGCTCGCAAAGTGTGGCATGTAGGGAATGTTGCTCGCTTCGCTCGCAAAGTGTGGCATGTAGGGAATGTGTTGCTCGCTTCGCTCGCAAAGTGTGGCTGTATACATGCGATGTATTACAATTGCAACGTGTAGGGGATGTTGCTCGCTTCGCTCGCAAACGGTAGATCTCTAAGGGTAGTTTTAACTTCTGTAGGGGATGTTGCTCGCTCCGCTTGCTTGAGGAAGTTATACTGCCCACCCAACTTGGCAGACGTTTTTTTCTGTTGGAAATTCTTACAAACAAATTAAATCTTATAAAACTATGTGGAACCACAAAAAGTTTATTAGGGGATGTTGCTCGCTTCGCTCGCAAGGTATACCTGTATATGTGTAGGACAAAGTCCGTATTTATTCTGTTGAAATGGCTCTCGCTTCGCTCGCAAGGTAGGTACCTATGTATACCTGCTCGCCTCTTAAGGTATTGCGTAGAAGTGCAAATGGGAACCCCCCTGTGAGGGTCCCTTCTGGTAAGCAACGTTGTGAAACGGGCGGCCCGGGTCGATTAAAAATGTCATATTAAACGGTTCCCCTCGCTTCCGCTGGCAATTCGACCGAGTTCTCGTCACTTTTTTCGATATCCGATTTCGGATTCAGATTCGGCGGACCCAAAGCTGTATTTCGCCCGCGAAAACCGTTCCGAAAAACGTACCTTTATGGGGTATATTTTAATCGGAAAAAACGTAGTTTTTGTCGGACTTTTCGAGAAAACACGGTCCGTACTTTCGCATTTTTTTGACGCATTTCCCGATATTTTTTTCGCGATCCGATCGCGCCGTCGTCTTTCTCGTTTCAAAACCTACGAAACCGGTATTTTTCCGGAATTTTCGACGGCCGTTTAGAGGGGTTGGGGAAGCGAGGAAGTCCAAAAAGCGCACATTAATTATTACTTCGACCCCCCTCCCGCCCTACGGCCCATGTTTCGGGTGGGATTAGAAAATTTTAAATTCGCTTATACACCCTATCGGAAAATCCCAAGAAGATCCCCCCACTCGTAGATCCGGCCCACTCAGCGGTTTGGCCGTGCATAGACACGACAGACAAACAAACAGACAGACGGAGTTTCATTCTTATAAATAGTATAGATTTATCCAACACATACATCACGAAAAGCGCCTATGAGTTTCTTTAAATACTACCAGGAACATGAAATTTTGGAAATTTCGATGATGTACCACTACAATCCCAATTAATTAGACCCAAAGTGGCACTTATTACAGCAATTATTCATAGAAGAGTATAATAATGTTCTTCAAATTTGTTATTATTTGTGACTTCTTGAACTCGGAAGTACTTGCTTCTCTTACGAAGAGTGTCACATTTTTCAATTCTGTGCTAATCCATCCATGAATCATTGAATCAGTACAGAAATTGGAGAAGTAAAAGTGGCTCTGGTGGATGAGTTGATATATATTTTTGTTTTCTTAATGTAACAAGACAAACCAATTCTTACCCGTTTTTAGTATAGGTACCAATCAACTTACGTACCTAGGTACTTTTCTTACGTATCCTGTGGTGTGACACCCATCGCCTTTCTTTAGCCCTTAGATGAAATGGGAATTTAATTCGTACTAAGAATAAAGGTACAATAATAAAAGAAAATCCAGTATTAAACTGATGCGAAACACTTTTTTATTTCCATTCTTTTAATTCTCATAATGAATAGAATAATAATAATATTAGTAAGTATGAACCTGAACCCGACCACACTCACCTAGTCTGTACTTCCTTAAAAAAATTGTAGAAGAAGTTGTACTATTTAATAAGAGTAGTAGAAAGTATCAGTCTACTTAATACTAGAAAGAAAGTATTAATCTACCAGATCATGGCAATTTCACAGCACAATATACGTTAGAAAGGCCGACTTTTGACTTTATTATAAGAAGAAATAATAACAAATGAAATAGATAATGGAGCAATGTTCTTAATAGGGGTTTTTTTTTTATAGAATAGCAAATCTTTATTATTATGGCACAAAATTTAGAACTCAATGAAGACTGCAAAGATGGTCTGTCATAAAACAGTGACACTATTCAAATAGTTCTATAATAAATATCTTAGTATAAATTTGATGAAAAATGGAAAAAAAACGCCTACCAAGTTGGGTGTGACACATAGTTTCTCGTATCCGCTACATGTCTTAGAAAATTCTACATCGTATCAAGATATAGCGTAAAAGGATCTTTTCCGTTATACGTATGCCACTATTTAAATGGCGTCTTCTTCACTTAGTAAAAATGAAGATTAGTTGGGCATGTAGATCAGTATAGTGTGTATAGTTTGGTGGTCTGGATGCTCGCAAGCTCGAATCTCAAAAAGACAACATCAAGTAGTCAATCCCTTAGTAAAAATGCAGATTAGTTGGGCATGTAGAGATCTTGTAAAGATCCGTATAATGGCCTCAGCACCAATCTTTTCCATATTCATACACAATAAAGTAGAATGCATGAAACACGATATTTGATAAGAATTGGACCCCGCAAAGCAGTTTTAGACGTGTACTATACACACCATACTGATCTACATGCCCATCTAATCTTCATTTTTACTAAGTGAAGAAGACGCCATTTAAATAGTGGCATACGTATAACGGAAAAGATCCGCGTAAAACATTTTAAAAAAAACGGTCAATTAAAAAACGACAAAATGATGCTTGAAGTAATTTACGTTTGCGCATGCCCAAAATGGAGTAATGATTTGAGAAAAATGAAATTGGTAGGAAATCATCTATAGCTTAACCCGCACATTCCCAGAGAATTCAATCAAAACCGGTTCAAAACTGTGGAAATTAAACTTGTTACAAGAATTACAAATTTGCGCATGCACATCAATCAAATCTTCTTCTCCCAACTTTCTTCCAAATTTTAGCGAGATCGGACGACTAGGGCGTAAGAAAATTATGCTTGATGGAATTTACATTTCTACGTGCGCATAGTGAAATACCTACCTATTTATTTCGTAAAAATGAAACTGATAGGGGACCATCTACTTCCTAACTCGCGCATTGCCTGAAAAATTGGTCAAAATCGCATGAAGACTGTGAAAATTAAGCTTGTCACAGGAGCAAGCGCAGGAGCTAATAACAATGCGATAATGTTGAAATTGGTATGGAATGCTAAAATCGTCATTTCCCAACAATCCTCCAAATTTGAGCAAAATCGGACGACTAGAACTTGACAAAATTATGCTCGATAGAATATACGTTTGAGCATGCGTAAAGAGCAGAGAATAGTATTAACTTTGGAACAATAAAACTGATGAGCGACAATCAACCCCCTAACACGCATATTTCCTAAAATTTTCATTGAAAGCGGTTGAAAACTGTGGAAACTTAGTTTGTTACAAGGATTTGCGGACACACGACAGACACACAGGCACAGTGACAGGCGTGGAACGAAAGTTGTTCAGAATGGTCTAAAACGAATATCTAATGTGAGTATAAATTTAGATTTTGGAAACAAAAAATTTTTCATCTCCCGAAAGTGAAAACAATGCTTTCTCTATTTATAAGCAGACTCAGAAACAAAATCAGGTGTGGCCCCCACTCTACTCTTCTCCATCCAGGAAGCATAACTTTTGTTGTATCACATCAATATAGTGACCTTGAAGCAAGTAGTCACGCCGGCTTATCTAGAATGTGATCCAGGTGCACAGCAACTGAATTAGAATACAAATCTTGTTCTTGGACCAGCAGTGGTTCAAATAAAATATACCAGGATTACACCACTAGAAATGAGATTAGCTTTTTTTTCTAGTTTTTCTTTATTTATTTTATTTATTTATTTATTTATTTTTTTTGAATACCGGATTATCTAGATGATAATCCTGTACTGCAGGAACATGATAGAAATAAAAATAATTTTCCTGGTTTAAGAGTGGAATATTTCGAGTTGCACCAGTATTCCACAAATAAAAAAGAAATCATTCCATTTCCTTTGGATCAATACTAAAACATCTTGAGATATATCAGTATTCCAATGTCAAAATAATATAAATACCTCAATTATTTGGGAGAAGAGTGGTCATAGGAATTGAACCACTCTTCGTCCGAAGTGGAAGGGTCCAGAGCGCTCCGTAGTGTACTAGTTTATCTGCTCTCCACCGCTGAGTTTTCACACTGTCTCAGAAACTAGCCTCGTGCTGAGCTCGTCAAGACGAACCCAGTGGTATATTCAACCAAAAACATCATTTTCAGGGACATACCACTACTATTCTGAACGTGCGATATGTAACAAGAAACGATGAGCTTGTTGAACAATTGCTAAAAATCACCCAAAATGGCTACAAATGTATACTTTTCGGGAAAATATTACTTGAGAAAATGTTATAAGCTATCGGAAAATTAAAGCAGTTAAAATTATTTTTACAAAATCGTGATGGAAATTATGCTACTTTTTACTCCAAGAGGATAAAACAGACGTAAATAACATTTAAGAAAATATATGATTATCAGATCTGCATAACTTTCATTTGACATCGAGTTGAGTGTTAAGTACGTATTGAACCGTTGTGACGTTCTTGTAATCAATTAGATTCAAATAATCCATTTCGCCATTAATAATAACTATTGAGCGTGACAAACTAATGACATGGTTTCCATTCAGTCTCAATGGACTTGATAGGATGTGACGCCTTGCATTCTGTCACCACATACATTTCACAAGTCGCACGTTTATCCTTTGGAGCTTACATTTTCCGCGCACGTCCCGCCTTGGTGAAATCTCGTACCCCTTAGTAGAACCCTATTTTTTCTCTTTCCTTTCCATCTTCCGAGCCAGTCGCGCGGTTATCTTGGATATAGCTCCTCAACATTCATCTCACTCGTCACCGCTGGGGGCGGCTGGTGGATAAAAAATAGTAGAACAGTTTATATTCTGAAGGGTAGAAATTGGAATCAGTACGTCGCTTCTTAGAGCTGCCAGTTAGATGAAACTCGGTATAAGACCAGGATGCCACTAAAAGCACCCTGATCAGTGATTACTGTCACTAAGCATTCCTTCATTAATTTAACACTAGCTCTTGAGTTAAATTCTAAAATCATTAGAGATACCAATTTAAGAAAATCCTAACATTTAATTAATTATTTACGTTGTGTTGGTTTACACTAAAGAATAGGTAAGTTGATTTCCAAAAGATTTAAAGACGCTGCAAATTATTGAACAAAGTTTTTTAGTTTACTAGCTGGTTCACCCGTGCATTGCACAGGTTGTTTTGAATACACGCAAGCCCCCTCTTACCCATCAAATTTTGGGACACCCCTATGGGTCTGATTCAGAAAGTCCTAACTTAAAAGTACTTACTCTAAGTACTTACTTATAAATTACCAATTAGGACGCAACTACTGAGATCAACTCCCTCTCCCGCTCCACGAATACCCCCACATTTCAGATTAAAAATTCAGATTCTTGTTAGGTAACACAAAAGAACGTTTAGACCAAACCAACTTCATTCGTCCGAACCACAGATCACCAGTTCGTTCGGTGATGACCCAATTGTTCCATTCAAGCACCCCCTCCCCCTTCCTTTTTTACCTTACCACTAACACCTCTTTATGGTTGAGGCTAGACAAAATTTTAATAGCCTGTGATTGAGGTTGACGTAATCTAAACATATTCGCCCAGTCAGATCTCTAGTTTGTTCAGTGATGTCAAAAATAACCCTTTCCTTCCCCCTCCCCCAAAAACACCCCCATGGGTCGGAATTGAAAATTTCTAAGTAGGCTGTGGTTTTTTTTAGTGTTATCCAAACGTATTTTATCAAGCAGATAATCATTTTATTCAGTGGTGTTCAAGATACTCCCCTCCATCCCACCCTCCCTCAAAATTCCCGTTATGGTTCAGATTTGAATGTTTCAAGTAGTTTATGATTCATGATAGGGTATTCCAAACATTTTTAATCAATCAGGTCCTCAGTTTATTCAGTGATGTTCAAGATACCTCATCCCCCCGCCACCCTCTTCTAAGAAAACACCTCCTTTGGGTAAGATTTGAAAAATTTCAAGTAGCCTGTGATTCGAATTAGTGTAATTCAAACATATTTTTGCAATCAGGTCCGCTAATTATTCAGAGATGTCCTTGATACCCCATCCCTCCCTCCCCCATAACACCCTTTATGGGTTAGATTGGAAAACTTGAAGTAGTCTGCGATTCAAGTAAAAGTATTTCAAACATTTCTTACCAATCAGCTCCAGTTTATTTAGTGATGTCCGGGATAACCCCATTTAATCTCTCCCCTCCCCCACCAGAAAAACCCTAATGGTCGAGTTTGAAAATTTCAAGTACCTAATCTGCGATTCAAGTTGGAGTAACCCGAACATATTTCAACAATCACGTCTCCAGTTTATTTATGTACTGATGCCCATGATACCCCATTTATCCCTCCTCCTCACCCGAAACTCCCCCTATGGGTTAGATTTGGAAAGTTTTAAGTAGCTTGTGGTTCAAGTTAGAGTAATCCAAATATATCCCCCCTCTCAGATCCCCAGTTTGTTCAGTGATGACAAAAGACACCCCATTCTCCCCTTACCCCCTAAAACACCACTTATGGGGCAGATTTGAAAAATGTCAAGTAGCCTGTGATTTAAGTTAGAATAATTCAAACATATACGACCAATCAGATTCCCAGTTCGTTCAATGGTGTCCAAGATAACTCGTTTCACCCCCTTCTCCTACCCTAAAACACCCCTTCAGGCTCAAAATTTAAAATTTGCAAATTGCCTATAATTTAAGTAGGACTGATAAAGACACCCCCCTCATATCAGTTGTCCAATGACCCCTGTAACCGTGAAAAGTGGAAAAACATACGGACAGACAGACAGAGAAAAATTGAAAAAAAAAAATGGCACGAATCGTCTACAAATAGCATGAAACGGTAAAGAAACTCAAAATTTCACGATTTTAATCAATGTACAGACAGACATACTTACGATTTTATTAATGTAGATAGTTTAGAAGTGTACTTTGACACTGAAATAACTATTTGAAGAAAAAGTGGCCCTGGGTACAAACCGTTACCCAAGTTAATTTGATTTTATTCAAGCATGTCATCTAGCCTGTAGTCACTTTTGGAAGCAGACTGCTGTATTTTGATTAATAAAACGTCTGATCCATTATGAATCCAACTACATGACTCAGACACGATATTAGCATGTTAGACTAGAGACCAAACATCTTACAATCAACTTGAAGGTATATCCTCCAAAAATTGAGCTCAAGCAGCAAAATTGTGGCTTGTAGCTTTGAAATACCACGTACCTCGGAAACCAATAACGCATCGGGAAAAAGTAAGAAAAACAACTGATTCACATTACCAGTTTAATCCATGAAGCAAACAGTGAAACTATGTAACTCTTACAATTAAAGACAGAAACACTGAAAATTATTACACGGTGGTTTATTATTTCTGTGATACATAGCCTTTCTACGCAGGACATTGGTCTAAAATTATTAAACCCGGTATGTGATGTGTGGTCTGAACATGGCTCATCGTACCTCCCAAAAGGGTCACCACCTTGACAGTTCCAAGACCTCGCAATTTTTCGCTTCACAGTAAATGTTAAAAAAAAGGTCGATCTGTAGGTAAGGAAAGAGTACAGGTTCAGAGGCCGCTGTACTGAACAGTTCGCCTCCATACCTCCAAAGGAGCTCTATTTAAATAACAGCACCGTGCGTCGATTAGGAAAGAAATTAGCTTCAGAGGTTCCGAAGCTGATCTGAGTCCCATACCATACTTTGTAATTGTATTCCAAATCCTCATCAATAGATCCGCTTAGAAATCGCGCTTTGAAATTTGAAGGTTTTTTTCAATGTTCGAGCCCTTAGGGAACACGAACCGTTTAACGTACAGCGTTGCGGATGGTTTCAATCGATTTTTTGGGATCATATTTATCATTGACAAGCAATAAATTATTACTGTTACCTAGAAAGTTTTCGAGATCCCGATTTTTGAATGTTTAGCCCTTTGATATAACCGTTCAGGGTTGATGAAAAGTGATGCTGAGCCTCTAAAACCATCTAGACCCCAAATGTGATTTTTAGCACGAGTTTCATATAGTTTGGTCTAGTACTCTCGGAGAAAAGCCGCGGACGGCGGACGGACGGATTTTTTTTTTTTTTTTCGATTTTTTTACTCTAACGCACCTTGAAACGTAAACCAAAAAATGTTCAAGGGGTGTTGAAAAAAATTTTCTTGGTCGATTATAAAGGTTTATTATTGAAAATAATACACCAAAATGCGTGTGTAAGATCAGTTTTTTTTTTTTTTTTTTTTTTTTTTTTTTTTTTTTTTTTTTTTTAACAGAAGTTCACGTGAGGAATACACACTAAGAATATATTAAGTGAAAAGGCTGAGTGACCTGTAAGGCCAATACAACCAAACCGCCCTCTGGAACTCATCTGAACAGGAGGGTATTCAAGGAGCAAGCTCATGGAGGTAAGGTGGGTATAAGGAAGTGGAAAAATATTGAGAGCTTGGGGTCAGCCTGGACTAAACGCGATCGATGTTTATTATAAGCTAGTAGATTCATAAAAACATAAACAAAGTGTTACACATACACACAAACTTAGCTTATAATAAACATCGACCACGTGGGGTCCAGATAGACCCCAAGCTCAATACAGCAGATACAGTCGGTAAACGTTCTGTTGAGATTTATTGACCCATCTCCCATGACAGTGGTGATTCCTTCGTGTTCTCTCCAATCTACTTCGCTGTATCAGTTTATTAGGTACTTACATTGAACAAGATTTATAGAACTGGATTGGTGTATTACAACCTTTGTCACGAAAGGCACAATGAATTAGGTAAATGTTAATAACTAGCGAATGGCGATAATTATAATTGTAGAGTAGGTAGGTACAGATGGAACTGGCTGTATAATGTAATTGCTTTGGGTCGCCGTCGTAGGCCCGTTCCACTCTGACAAAGCGCTGTTATTCCCTATGGAGAAGTTTCTTCCCTTCCCGGCCACTGCCAAAGAACTAAAAAGGCACAAACCTCCTTTTCGTCCTTTGCAGCGTTTGACAAGACCGAATGGGTGAATGGCTTTTTTTACGCTCTTGTTCATCCTTTGAAGCCTATGTGATTTTCGGGGAAATTAGCAAGACCAAAAAACACCTACTTCTCTGTCCTCTGCTTTTCACGGTTTTGAACGGGTAAACACTTTTATCATCGCTTCAAGTCGTATCGTGGTCTCTATATTCAACCAATTCGAATAATGAAATGGGTCACTTTCGTGTGTTGTAATTCATCGTTTACGAAAAAAAAATAATAAGATTTTGTGCCCCTAAATAAACGCGGCTGCAAATTTTCAGAAAATGCAAGATGTTTTGACCAATAGCTGATACATCGACCTGTCATTATGACGAAGGTTCAGTTTGATATCCTGAGATGTTTAAAGGTTGTTGGGGAGTCACTAACACAGGGAATCTTGTGATTGGGCACTTTTTGGTTAAAAATTGACCATATTTCAACAGACGGTTAGTCCTAAAAGTTTGAGAATAGTTTCAGTCGATTAAAAAGGTCAAAAAATATGGGAAAACAATTTTTTATATTGTTTTTGTTGCTCGTAAATTTTTGGCAACGAAATGGATGTTTCTGAACCACTGTGCGACGTTAAGACTTGTTAAAATTTATTACTGGTTAACAGCACTGAGCCTCCCTTCTCACTCACTATGCTGACGGCGGGGAGAAGTCCCTATGACGTCTTTTAGCAATTTTTACTTAGTTTAGTATTCTTCGTTTTGGCCGCATCTGATCATTGGATATCCCTCATATTAGGTGAAGCATTTTGAAAAGCTCTCTACAAGATTGTTATAAAGTAAAATAAAATAAATCATTTTAATTCACTTTCCGTTAAATCTCGGGGATCGCAAATCCCATGGATGCATGGATTAACAATGAATCAACCGCCTATCAACTAGTAAACGTCACGGGCCATGAAAAACCCGGAGACTTTCAGATCACACCTGTGTACCTCCAATTTCACTATTATTTTCACCTGCATACTTATGTTAGTGGCCGGGGAGTAAAGAAATTTTGTCTGAAATACTCCAGGAAGAGTTTAGGGACTTACGGAGTCTAATTTTAATCCGTATAACCACTAACTCTAGGTAACTCGTAATTTCTCAAGAATCATACGGCGGTTAGTTGTCAGTAGCAGTTAGAAACACAGTAACCATTCTGTAAATTTCGTTAAATGTAAATTTCAGAACTTGAGTGGTTAAGCTATTAATTCCTAGATGATACTCCGAGTTGAATGCCGTTGGGTCAGTTGTGGGTAGTATTTTAGGCTATTGCCAAGATATAGTAGATACAGAGAGCATCACACCAAGACATCAGTGTCAAATGACTTCATTTTATCTGGTAGAACTTTTATATCAAATCAGATAAATTCACCTACTTTAGGAAAGATTTAGGACAAGTCATATTCTCCACTATATAGAGAGTAGTTAATCCTACGGCCCCGTCTACAGTTCTTTCATGAATCTATAAATGACTATGAGGCTACTAACGTCAATGAAAGTTATACTAAACTAACCATCAAGTGCTGCAATGCAGTACTTTAATTACAGAGCAGAATTAAAATAACCTCTACCATAAAGCCAAAGATAAAAATAAGGAAACTATCAAACGAACTTCTGACATCTCAAATATAGATGATAGTTTTACTACTTGAATCATCAATCACAGTCCTGTCTTCCCTCAAACTAACAACGGAATCACACAGTTAGCAATTGAACGAGAAGTTACAGCTAATGAGGGTGACGGTGATTTAATCAAAACTACAGTTGAGGAAAGGGAGCGAGTAGTGTAAAGGGAGACACATAAAGGCTGGAAACAATCTTAACGCTGCTGGGTCGCGTCTTATTTGCACTTTGTAGACCCCTAGAACTGTCTCATTCAAGTGTAAATGAATGCGCAATGTGTAGGCTCGTTGTAGACTACTACTCCGCCCATCTCAGCCACCCAAGCAACACCGCCCACGGCCCACAACCTCCCGAACCGCTCTTCTGAGAGGAAAAATTTCCGTATACTCTTTTCAAACTTGCAGATAACAAAATGGGGAGACAACATAGAATAGAGGGGAGAAGCACTCGTAAAGTTTGTTCCTCAATGTCTATAGTTCTCCCCGATAAGCCCTTTTTCAAAAAGGGAGTTTTATTGGTGAGAGGGGCAGGAGGCCATAACAGCTTGAGCGGCGGAGAACGCTCTCTAGTTTGGAGTTTTTTTCTACATGAAAAGCACCGAATATAAGAGGGAAAAATGCTTGGTAGTTCTGCACGGGAAATATACATCGATTAAAGTTCATTCGATTTCCATTTCACCGAGTAACTTACAATTTTCGAACTCTACTTTATGACCTGACATTACCATTGCATTCAGTTTCACGCACTTTCTTTTAACTTTATTCTTCATGCATGATAAATTTACAAGCCAGGAGTCGATTACAGTGATGTATTAACCGTAGGCATGAAAAACTGTTAAAAAAGCACAACTTTCCCAAACACTATCCATGCCAATGGTATTATCTGTGCAAATTCTTTATCCTTTCTGCTTACAACGATTGGATTGCTTCTGGGGATCCTCAAACTTTTTTGGATAGAATAAAATTTTGGTATTCATAGAAATGTAAATCATGTGACGATCAAATCACAAGATCTGAATCTAACGATATTTTCTAACATTTTTTTATTTGGTAACTCTGTAATAATGTATGTTTACGATATCTCTCCGATTCGGAAATCAACAATTTCATACACTTTTTCAAGACACCAAAAATTGAAACTATAATTTTTGAGACAGGATGATAAATTGGTTAGAGAATTCAAAATTATAATATACCTAATTTTTAGACAACTATAATTTTACAAAATTCGAATGATAATTTTAGAAAATTCAAAATTATACTTAATATACTTTCTAGACAACGGCATCAACCCTTTGACAACGCACAGTGGTTCAAAAACGCAATCTAGCTAGAAAAAATTTTTGAGTTGAAAGGTATGGCCTCAGCAGGTCTTGATATGCATTCTAATAGGTCTGGACTAGAGGAACTAAAGGCCGTTATCAGTTGTTTACGACCTGAGGTGTCAGTGTATGCTGAGGGATGCGAAAAAACGACAATTAATAACAACTTGTTACCAGTTCATTTCAACTGATCAACGAGTGAACTTGCAATTCAATCTGGCTTGGAAGACACGAGATGTCTTCCGCAATGATCTATATGAATAGAGGTAAGCAAACAATTATTGATTAGATATATTGGTACTAGATTTAGTTTGAAAATAAGTTAAATAATATGGATGTTTATAAGTATAAAGTCCTAGTCACTCAGTCACTCAAATCACTCGGACCAGGAAAACATAGGTGAGATGCCAGCAAAAAGAATCAGATTAAAATTTATTGCCTCTTTTTGCCTTCAGTGGGTGAGGTTTTTTTTTTTTTTTTTTTTTTTTTTTTTTTTTTTTTTTTTTTTAAGGAGACGAAAACGCGATTTCATAATTTTTTTACAACTCATCTTCACAATAGAATCAGATGAGTGTTTTCCAGTACCCACAAAACAAAGTACTGAGCTATACTTGATCTCATTGAACGCATATTTGCATCTAATACCTATACAATAATGTTTTTTCTAATTCACGCCTGACTTAGTTCTCAGAATTTAAAAGAAACCGTCCTACATTTTGAAGAAAATGGGCAAAACCCGTTTTGTCATATTATGTCTTTACTTTGGCACATGAACGGAAAAAGCGTTAACAAAAAGCGTTAAAAAAAATCGTTGCGGTTGATTTTCTGATGGTTTCCGCTTACAACCGAGTCGTTGCCAAGGAAATGGTACTTTGTCGTTTTTCATCCCACAAAATTCGTTGACCATTCGTTCAAAACTTCTCGATTTATCCAACCATGTCATGTTAACTGCTGGGAAGTGCGTGGCCAACAAGCTGAGTTATGAGCATGGTTATTTGATTAATTGTGTACACACAGGTGATCATTCTCAATAATTGATATTGTGAACATGATCGCAACCGCTTGATAATTTCTGATGATTTCATTGAGCTGGTGTTTTGATGATCTGATTCATAGCAGGTGATCCGAATATTGCGAGAGTTTGATTTGTAAAGCGGTGTTTAAATAATTTTAATAGGTAATTTCTATACTTTACTCTCTAGGAAGCTGTAATTTCGTATGTAGCCTCTTTAGGACATTTACTGGACGATGCCAAGGGTCCGGTCAGATGAGTGGCTCTTAGAGCTTGCATACGAGTCTGCAACACATACGAGTCTGTAACTAGAGACATATAATGTGTTGCATACTCGTATGCAAGCGTTTTTATTATAACGTTGCAAAATCGAGTTTATTAATTACTAGTGAAGTATTGGTACCTGATTGCTCAATTTCATCTCTTAAATTGCTCCCAAGTCTACCTATAGGTAGCGGAGGAATTATTTTCACTAAAGTCTCCACTAAAATCAGACGGCTGTTGTTTTTTCTTTTATTGTCACGTATGGAGGCTCATTTCTTAACCAAAAAATATCATGTAGCATTGATCTATGTGTAATGATAGCTTCGGATATCTTGGGATAAAAACTACGTGAAGACTTGGTTGGAAGTGGCCCTCTTGGCTCCTTTATAGATGCTGGCCTGGAGAGGGGGGACACCTATACCTATAGGGGGTATGTAACACCCCTCCCCCTTTATGAGATTTTTTAGCCGCGAAAAACACGAGTGCGAAAAAATCTGGTGTAATTCTTGCTGACCGTTTTACAATTATGGCGGATTGTTAGCAATGCTCGGTTTACAATAATATTGGTGCGGGTTGTAGCAGCGTGTTGAGTAGAGAAGTGATGATGAAGATGTGTGCAGCAAGGAAGGTGTACGCAGAAGAGGAGTGTGATGTAGCAGAGGAGTTGTGCTGCAGGAGGAGGGGCCGGACCCGTAAAAGTGTGAGCCAAGAGAATGACTGTAAAAGAAAGAGCTATTTATAGCTGGAAATGGTGTGTGTATCGCAAAGTACATAGCACAGTTTGATTAAAGTTGAGTACATGGTGGTAGCAATGTTGATATAGTAGAATTTCACTGAAAAGTCTTCTTTTTTTAATTAACAAGAAAGTCATTGGGTGAAAAAGTCGTTGTGTGAAAAAGACACTGAATGAGAGAGGCATGGCGTGTAATGTCGGTGTGGTTGTGGGTCCTCTCGTAGACAGAGTTCTAGCCGCCAACGGAGAAGAGTCGTCGGAGGCGGAAGGCTGAGAAATGACGACTTCGGTCGTTTTGGGGGTGCCAAGAGCCGGAGCGCTTCGTTGGTAGCTAAGATATGTAGGTGTGTCGTCGTGTTTTGAGGTTGTCATGATGACACTGGGAATAGTGTCTGTGGCCGGAGGCTGAAGCGAACCTGTTCTGCGGCGGCAGACTCTGGTCACGTGTTCATAGTTATTGTTAGGTGAGGCGGTCGGTGGAGCTTTGCTACGCCACTATGCAAAGCCACGCACGTCTGGCCTTGCTTTGCTGCACTATGGTGGAGTGTAGTAGAGGATGCCAGATTTCTTTGTATCTTACAAAGTCCGGTGTGAAGGTCCTGAAGCTATTGAAGCGAAGAGAAGGACGGAGAGTCGATCGAGGACATCTGGAAGGTGGGTGAGCTAAGTTGTGTCCTCAAAAGATGAGGGTTTCACCAGGCGCAGGGTAAACGGCGATTTAGTGCCAAGGAAGCCCAACAAGAGTGTTACCAGCAGATTTAGGACGATGATTGACGGCATTGGTGATCAGGCACAGGCTTTACCGTCGATCGGGCAGTGCAGTTATGTTTTCCGAAGGCTGCTTACGTGAGCAAGCGCAGGGCGGTAGACAATTACGGGCCTCAGAACCCCAACGGAAGTGATACCAACAGAGTCCAGGGGAGGGAGGCGGGGTAGAGTAAGATCTGCGTCAAAACCGTAGTCTAGAGTGAGGTAGAGTAGCCGCATACATCTCGAAAATGGTTGAGGAGGTGAGGATTGAAGTCTTTGTGAAGTTAGAGGTGTGAATTAGATGCTCGTGGTTTTGCTGATTGTGAGTAGTAAGAAGGTAGTGCTACTGCGGAGATATCCTGCATGTATGAAGCATCATTATCAGAGGAAGTAGCGTTGACTACTGTAGCTGACTGGTTGGCTAGGGGCAGAAGGCGTTCCACAGTTTGTGTCAGTTTTGTGATGTCTGTCTCGGAGTATGAGCCTACGGTGAGATGAACAGATTCAGGGAGTACACGTAGAAACATTTGACGTAGTAGAACGGAAGGTTTTCCTGTAGGTAGACGTCTACGTGATGTTCTAGTGAAGGCAGATAGAGTAGAGTTGTCTAGTGAAACTGTAGTGAGAAGTTTTACTAGGTCGGAGCCGTCTGTAGGTTCATAGGCTACATGTAGCCGGGAGCAGAGAGTTGTGAAGGCTGAAGTGCTAGCTGGGTCGATATCTATACCAATTTCGGCTGATTTTGAGTCCAGGGAGAGGAAAGCTCGACGAAACTTGGCTGTATCTGTCGTAAGTCCTTCTGTAGCGAAGGTGAGTCGCGCTGTTTTAGCCATACAGGTGTGTTGGCTGAATCAAATGGAGGAAGCACTGGAGTGGCTGTCCCCTCGTTTGCCATTCTGTGTGTGTGAACAATGGTACCTGAAGATGAAGAACGAACAGGGGCAAGGGCTGTGGTTTCGACTTAGTAAATTACCAATGAGTAATTATTCAGTCAATCCACAGCAGGAAGGCTCTAACAGGCCTTAGTGGGCGTAGGACCGTCGTAGACCTGTCTCATATGCCAAGGATGGGGCTCGGAAAATTCCTCAGAAAAGGCGAGAAAACTCTCGAGCCACTTACTCTACCAATTGGAAGCGAAAAATTGCTGAGCGTCTCGGCCAAAAATTCGTAACCAAATTGAGAGGAAGTCCGGAGATGACAAGTTTTTCAGTACGAAAAAGAGGGGACCGGATAGGATGTAAAAAAGTTGAAAGTATTTTTCTCAGCCATTTTTTGGACAATTTTTATGGTGTTGCGACATTTTACCAAGGAAAGAGTACCATAATGCAACTCACAATTTAAAATCAAATTTTCGAAAATTTTGGTAAAAAAATTTTTTTTTGCATGAATTTGAACTAATTTAAAAAATTCCTATGGGTAAAAACGTTGAGGTTTTCAGTAGGTAATATTATAAAGAAACGAATGCCACCTATCGCATCAAAATAGGGAATAAATTAGCTGAGAAAAATTTGTTATCAGGTAACAGGGAATTCTGAGATATGCATAGGCCGCGCGGGGGGGGGTGGAAGAGGACCCTCGAAGTCACGCAAGTTCAGCGGGCTGCTGGTAGATGCCAGTATTGCGCTCACCATTCACCCGCCACCGCTGTGCACTACCTTCTCCCCTCCCGCACAAGACTGCTGCCTAATCCATCCCCTCGATAACTCCCTTACTACTCATCCTAGGCCCCGAGATTTTATGACGGGCTCGGTTCACTTCACTTTTTTCGGAATATATATAGGTATGTACCTAATATCGGTACCTACCTACCATTTTGCTACCTCACTACAGAAGTCCCACAAAAATTATTTTGTCTCCAAAATCACCAGCGCTATATTCCCGCCAAAACGGCAGACCACAGGGGGCCTTCGAGGTCATTCCCCTCCCCCCCACGCAGGCTCATGCCGGACCCTCCACGCCCTCCCCTATCAACCCTTTGGAGTTCCGTTCAAGCTTCATACTCGCAATCAAAACTTATAAATCAAGCATTTTTATTTTTCCCTTGATGGGAAAAACAAAAGATCATGGATATGTCTAGTACCTACTGCTTACCAGTTGGTACCTAATACTCAATTGTATATCAACCATGTAGTGCCTTCATTTCACAAGATTATTCCATTATGGTTACAAAACAATATTAGTTTTTAACTTGGAGTAATAAATCAGCATTCCTTGACACTACAGTGGCTTAGAGGTCATGAAATGTCGTGGTAAAATGAGAGCATTCCAAAAAGTGGCGAACGATTTTCCTACTATGAAAACTATGGGAGTTACTCTTCCCTAGTAACGCCTTGGTTGTACGTGAAAATCAATAGAAAATGAGCAGGTCGGGAAAAAAAAGTGTCGCGAAAAATTCCTTGACCCCCAGCCAAAAGACATAACCATGTCAAAAAAAAAGAAGTGTCGCGAAAAATTCCTTGACCCCCAGCCAAAAGACATATCCATGTCAAAATCCCAACCCCAAATTTGCTTCACTCAGATATATAGGAGTAGTCTCAGATCAAATAAAGAAAAAATTAAAATCCTACAGTAGTGATTTGAAATTAACATTTTATAACAATATCAAAAATCAAAATAAAAAACCAATTTTCAAAATTAAAAGATCCCCTTTCCAAAAATGAAATCAGTGACATAGTCTACGAAATAAAGTGCCAAGATTGTGATATTCCCTATTATGGGGAAACGAAGCTGTTAGGAGTAAAAAGAATGGAAGGCCATACTCGTGATAACATATAAGCATTACAGAAGAACAGTAAAACACCATCAAATTACAATTATGCAACAGCACTAGCAAAATTGTATAGTGTAAATCAAGCATTTTAATTTCTCCCTTGATGGGAAAAACAAATATCATGGATATGTCTAGTACCTACTGCTTACCAGTAGGTACCTACTACTCAATTGTATACCAACCATGTAGTGCCTTCTTATCACAAGATTATTCCATTATGGTTACAAAACAATATTAGTTTTTAACTTAGAGTAATAAATCAGCATTCCTTGACACTACAATGGCTTAGAGGTCATGAAATGTCGTGGTAAAATGATAGCATTCCAAAAAGTGGCGAACGATTTTCCTACTATGAAAACTGTGGGAGTTACTCTTCCCTAGTAACGCCTTGGTTGTACATGAAAATCAATAGAAAATGTGCCGGTCGGGAAAAAAAGTGTCGGTCGGGAAAAAAAAGTGTCGCGAAAAATTCCTTGACCCCCAGCCAAAAGACATATCCATGTCAAAAACCGTTGCATTTTACCGTAAGTACAAATTTTGCACGCTCGTAGGCCAGCCAGTAGACATATTCATGTCAAAACATTTGCTAGTTTGGGTAGGCTGTACAGCTTCCTCACTTATTGTAACATGTGCTTGTATAAATAACCATCCTCCAATTTCGAAAGAAATGGGGCCACTAATCGTGATAATATTGACCAATTTGTCAAGTTCGCTGAGTGTCCTAAAATTTCTTTGCAATCTCGTCACATGGCTGTCTCCTCAGTATTATTCAAACTGTTCTTCAAAAATTAGCTCTATTAGCGATACAGCAGGACTGAGTACTTTTAATGTATATCGCGTCACCTTTAATTTAATGCTTCTAAAACGAAAATCGTATAATGTGAAAAAGAAAAAAGGCTACTCCAGCGATTTGTTTTAGAGTGCTCAAGGTGCTCGAATTTCAAAAGAATTTTAACATGAATACAATACGATAATTTATAAAAATTCGCTCATAGTATCATGCCGCATAACTAGAACTTTTTAAAAATTTGGTTGTATGTGTGTGTGTACCTATGTCATTCCAAACGATAACTCTCCTTAGGATTAATATTACGTAAAAATCCATTCTTTCTTCAAACACCAAATATTTCATAGGAAAGAATTAGTTTGTTGGACAGCACATTTTTAGCACTTTAAATTGGCCAAATTTCAGAAAAAGGGCTTGAAAAGCACCAAATATGTCAAGAACGGTTTAAAATTGTTAAGTTTTCATTGATTAGCGAAATATTACTCAAATTTAAGTTCATCAACTATAAATTAGAACATTCAAAAATTTATGCACATAATTGTACAGAAAAAATGTCTTTGAATTTCAATAATATGTGTAAAACAATCAATAAAAACTACAGAAAAAGTTCCATTCATGCAGCATGATCGTATAAGCGAATTTTCGTATATTATCTTATTGTATAATGTTAAATTGTTTTGAACTTTGAGCTTTTTGAGTGCAAGGAAATGTTAACCATTAATTTAATGGCAAAAAAAGTATTCTAAACAATAATCTGCTATTCAAATACAGGTTCTGAATGTCTAGCTTTTTTTTCAGTTTTTATTGATTTTAGCGGATTTTCTTAAAAAATAAAGCTATTGCATTGGCTCCAAAAATTTTAAAATGAAAATTTTCAAAAATTTTCTTCATCTAAATCTGTTTTGAGGCAATCTGAAATGACTCCTGGATTTTAACGCTTATATATATATATATATATATATATATATATATATATATATATATATATATATATATATATATATAATGTGTGTGTGTGTGCGTGTGTCATTCCAGACGATAACTCTCGATAGAATTGAGATAAAAACTTCGTCCTTTCGCCAAAAAATCAAGCATTTCAGAGGGAAGGATGAGTTTGTTGGAAAAAACTTTTTGAGCACATTACATTGGTCAAATTTCAAAAACTTTACTGAAAAAATAACTAAAAACGGCTAAAAATAGTTTAATTCATATTTGCTGGTAGAATATTGCTCAAATAAAGTCTATTAACTATGAAACAGAACATTCAAAAGTGTATGTAAAACATTATGCTGTAAAATGTACTTAAAATTCATTAAAATTTGCTAAAAAATCGATGAAAACTGCAAAAAAGCTAAAAATTTAAAACCTCTATTTGAATGAATAAAATGTATTACTTACCAATATGTTTAGTCTGAAATACAAGTAATGAACTAGCTGTGTTCATGCTTCGCCACGAACGATTTATCGTGATAAGACAGCAACAGAAAAAGTCTCATAATTAATAAACCATGTTTTCTAATATATTTACCCTTTTCGACGATGAAAGTAGGAATGCAAAAACATTTTGGTCAACTGCAAAGATGTCAACAATCAAATTCGGTTTTTTGAACACCACTAATTTCAAGGTATATTGAAAAATACGGTAGTTATCCAAAGACTAACAACATCTATATGTATCTGCATAAATCCTTAGGTGAAATTCATGTGGTCAGACACAGGTCTTCCATCAATTCTTGACTACGATATAATAGTAAAATATAACAAGCTAATGAATAAAAACATTAATTGAATGTCCACTCATATTTCCCATTCAATAAACCTAATAAATCACAGTTATCACCACCTATTAATGAATACACATGAAATAGAAATTTAGTAGTGGTGAAATTGTGAAAGGAGAGAATGCAGTAGTCACTATTTTCAATACTCCCAAAAAGTTTCTAAAAAGAATATTTGCACATGAATCATTCAAATGTGGAGTTCATGTTTCGCTGACATTTGAACTCTTATACATTCGGATGTGCGATTTTGTTCACAAGGACAACTAAATACAAAGTCTTACCTATTTTTGAAATCTACTTCAAACGGCTCGCGGACGATTTTGGGCGTTGAAATTTTCACCTTTAAGAACTCCAGTAAAAATTTTGAGTTTTGTTATATTCTAGTAATACTTTGAAGAAATTAGAAAGTAGGAATACATTTTATGGTATTTAAGACGCGAAAAATTTCATCATAATATATTATTGTTGAAATTATAGGGCAGGTGGCTTACTTTTGTCAATATCCTCCATAGTTCAGAAAATGCGAGAAAATACTGAAATAAGTGTGTTGGTTATGTTGGTGTGGTTGTAATGGTGATTAAATCTGACTGTATTGAGGATCCAAGTTGGCGGAAATTGTTGTAAGTTTTCATGTTCGGTATCGATTCTTTTTCCTTTTCCGTCTAAGTAATTCTGGCGTTGGTGATTGAGAACAAGGAAAAAAAAGTCTTAACACTAAATCTTGACAGAACATGGAACATGTTCCTTGGGAGAACAAGAAAGAATTTAGGTCACTCAGCTGAATAGGAAATGGCCCATCATTTCAATCGTTTCTTAATGTTCCAGAGAGGCTCTCTATCAAATTTTGACTTCCTAGTTTCTTTCCAGTCTAATAGTGGTTGCAATCATATTTAAAGAAATAACTGAGAAGGATCACCAGTATGTAAACAATTACTACAACCACGCTCAAACCTAAGATTGTTCGCCACGCACTACGCAGTGGTTAACAAAATACGGTTAGGTAAATCAAGAGTTTTCCAACGACTGGCGAAGGTTTTTGTACGATCATAAATGCCTAAGATACAGTTCCTTAGCAACGATTTGTTTGTAAGCGAATCATCAGAAAATACTCATAGGAGCTTAACGCACTAAATGTTACGTAACGGTAATTTTTTCTTATTTTTGGCCGGATTATGATGGCAAAAACATGTTCCATGTTAATAATGGTGTCACTGTCAACAGTCTTTAATTGGCTACAAACGGAAAGAGAAATAGGAAATTCGATTATTGTAAGCCCTTCGCGGACCGACATTTCAACGATTTGTGTTCTACAAAAATGTTGAAAACTCCTTCGAGGTGAATGTGAAGTGGTTGGTTATAAGAGAGAGTATGGACTCGGGCTCAAGATTGTATTTAAATCATATCAGAAAACTTTTTAATTAAACATTAATAATTCAGGTGGGATATTTTGAACGTGAATTCAACTTCAATCATAATTCATATCAGCGAATAAAAAGTGCTAGTAATAGAGGAACCCCGATTTTAAAAACTAAAGCGAGTTGTATGCATAGCGTTTCTTCAAAACAAATGGAACAACTTTCTAAGCCCGTATTTAACTCACACCAGGCCGTTGCTGTTCTCAGTCCATTTTTCTCAGTTTTTCTTTTTCATAAGTTTTGAAAACCTTTGGTTTGAGTTAGTGACCGCCTTGAAAAACAGGGAAGAAAAGCTTTACGAACGAGCTTTCTCTGCAGTGACGAAAGTAATGAAGAGGGAGTAATGAGGCAATGAATCTTAAAAGAGTCGTAGGGACAATGGTTTCCTTCAAATCCTAACTAATGACTCTAAATCCGTAGGATGTTCTTCATGGTTCTGGGATTAAGAAGGATGTAAGAGACTGCTCGTGATGTGACAAAGCAGTCCGCAATTAGCTCGTCCTGTTTTATAATCGTTTTCACCAGTTTTTAAATTAAAAAGAGTTGACAAATGGACCAGAAAAATCTGAAGCCATTTTATCGAATTTATGTAGACAGTGAAGCTGTTGCAATGGCTCCAAAAAAATTAAACCATAATTACCATCGAGACATACAGCCCATGTGACAATATGTGAGGAAGTTATACTACACACCCGACTTGGCAGATGTATTTTCTGTTGGAAATGACTATCTAACGCGGCACCTCATGTGGAACCACAAAAAGTGTAGTTTTAAGAAAGTTTCTGTACTTACTAACAAAAAAGTCAGATGTTGAATGTTTGCACGTATTTGTTTTCCAGTTCTATTTTTCTAAAGGTACCTAGGCCATTATATTATGTACGTAGTAACGTGAGCGAGAGGTTTGAGATCATGAGGTTTGAAGGCAAATATCAGAAGCCTACGTTGCGACCGAATAAGGAAGAGCAGTAGCTCAAAAACCAACGTTTTCGTCTACATTTTCGTTCACTACAATCGGAAAAAAGAATTTCATTCCTCAAAACTCGCATGGGATCAAATTGGAACTTGAACAAGCATTTTAAGACCAACCCGAGCAAAAACCGTCGAAATTTTGTTCGATTAAGGCGGATAAAACCATAACGCGGAACGATTTTTTTGTCATTTTCCGCATTCTTTTGCTGATTTCTCTGGGAAGACAGCATCTTTCAGCAATTTTGACGGCACCATCGTTTTCTTCGGGTTCTAAAACGTAAATTTGTCGCTGACCTACGAAGTCTTCTTGATGAAATTTGAATGTGGTAGTGGATAGAAGATCGGACGCTCGGGAAAAACATGTATTAAAAAGGGGCTCCCACCCCCCTCCTGCCCTCCAGCCAATGGTTCGGTTGGGAGTAGAAAATTTCAAAATCGCTTATACGCTATTCCGGAGAAATCCATAATCCCCACTCGTAGAATCCCCCCACTCAGCCATAACAGACCGACGAACAAACGGATTTTCGCTCTCTGCGTTCTTCGCCCGTACTTGCTACCGATCTCGCCACTTCCCCCAATACACATCGCTCCCTCCTGGCCAGGGACCTCCGCCGTCTCTCCCACGCCCTGCTGAGCCTATGTATATCACACCAAAGAGCGCCTCCTACGGCACATTCAACTGCACAGCGTCCAGTGGTTCACTTTGTAGCTCTCAAGCCTCTCTACTAAGGTAACACACTTCCTGGCCTCCTCTTAAGGGGGCACCGGACAGTGGGGCTCCGAGCGTTAGCCGGTAAAGCAGTTCACCCGCAAGCCGGTAGGGCGTGTCGATGAGGTGAACGACGGGGAGGGGCGTATGAGAGAGGAGGTTGTGGAGGGGGGAAGGAGGACGAGAGCGTCACGTAGAGGCAATACCGCTTTCCAGTGGTTGCTGAACCTACTTAGCCCAGTAAATCTTGTTGTCTAAAAGAGGGTGTGCCGTGCATCAAATCCAGTAGTTCAGATTTTTGCCAACTTGCTTGTGATCTTGGCTCATTGAACTCATGTTCAATAAATTCAAAGCTTTCCAGCAAACTTTTTTTTTAGGGATGGGAAATCAGGAAGTTATATTCTCTCTAGCAATGATTGGTTGTAGGTGAAAACAAAAATGGCATTTTTTACTGTCGGTCGAAAATTTGGAATTATCAGCCCCACAGCTAAGAAATATCCATGTAAAAATAATCAACTCAAATTTAATATAAATTCGAACAAAAAATCGCTTCAGATCAAATTAAGAGACCATAAAACATTAAATACAAAGTCATGCAGTATGATTGACGAGCGAATTTTTGTAAATCATCTTATTACATTCAGGTTAAATTGTTTTGAAATTAGCGCACTCTGAGGGCAATGAATTTAAAATATAAATTTTATGGTAAAAATCTATTTCTAAATAATGGTTTGATATTCAAAAAATGATTTCAGATGTCTTGTTAGCGAATTTTCTTAGAAAATAAAGCTATTGCAATGGCTCCAAAAATTTTTAAATAAAAATTTTCAAAAATTTTCTTCATTGAAATCTGTTTTGGGCATTCTGAAATGATTCTCTCTCTATATATATATATATATATATGTGTGTGTGTGTGTGTGTGTGTGTGTGTGTGTGTGTGTGTGTGTGTGTGTGTGTGTGTGTGTGTGTGTGTGTGTGTGTGTGTGTGTGTGTGTGTGTGTCATTCCAGACGATAACTCTCGATAGAATTGAGATAAAAACTTCGTTCTTTCGCCAAAAAATCAATCATTTCAAAAGAAAGGATGAGTTCGTTGGACAACACTTTTTGAGCTCATTAAATCGGTCAAATTTCAAAAAATTTACTCAACAAATCTCCAAAAATGGCTAAAAATCGTTCAATTTATATATTTTGGTAAGAGGAACATCCAAAATGTATGTACACAATTATGCTGTAAAATGTACTTAAAATTCATTAAAATTTGCTAAAAAAGATGTGCAAAAAAGCTAAAAATTTAAAACCTCTAGTAGAGATTTCTTTTGCAATAAAATCAATAGCTTGCACTCAAAAAGAGTCATATAATACGAATTGAGAAAATTGAACCACTGGACTTTTTAGCAAATTTTGATGAATTTCAAGTACATTTTTCAGCATAATTGTGTACATACATTTTGGATGTTCTATGTTATAGTTAATAAACTTTATATGAGCAATATTCTACCAAAATATATAAATTGAACGATTTTTAGCCATTTTTAGAGATTTTTTGAGTAAATTTTTTGAAATTTGACCAATCTAATGAGCTCAAAAAGTGTTGTCCAACGAATCATCCTTTCTTTTGAAATGCTTGATTTTTTGGCGAAAGAACGAAGTTTTTATCTCAATTCTATCGAGAGTTATCGTCTGTAATGACACACACGCACACACACACACACACACACACACACACACACACACACACACACACACACACACAAACACACACACACACACACACACACACATATATATATATATATATAGAGAGAGAATCATTTCAGAATGCCCAAAACAGATTTCAATGAAGAAAATTTTTGAAAATTTTTATTTAAAAATTTTTGGAGCCATTGCAATAGCTTTATTTTCTCGCTAACAAGACATCTGAAATCATTTTTTGAATATCAAACCATTATTTAGAAATAGATTTTTACCATAAAATTTATATTTTAAATTCATTGCCCTCAGAGTGCGCTAATTTCAAAACAATTTAACCTGAATGTAATAAGATGATTTACAAAAATTCGCTCGTCAATCATACTGCATGACTTTGTATTTAATGTTTTATGGTCTCTTAATTTGATCTGAAGCGATTTTTTGTTCGAATTTATATTAAAATTTTAATAGTTTGAGTTGATTATTTTTACATGGATATTTCTTAGCTGTGGGGCTGATAATTCCAAATTTTCGACCGACAGTAAAAAATGTCCCGTTTTTTTTCACCTACAACCAATCACTAGAGAGAATATAACTTCCTGATTTCCCATCCCTAAAACAAAAGTTTGCTGGGAAGCTTTGAATTTATTGAACATGAGTTCAATGAGCCAAGATCACAAGCAAGTTGGCAAAAATCTGAACTTCTGGATTTGATGCACGGCACACCCTCTTTTAGACAACAAGATTTACTGGGCTAAGTAGGTTCAGCAACCACTGGAAAGCGGTATTGCCTCTACGTGACGCTCTCGTCTTCCTTCCCCCCTCCACAACCTCCTCTCACATACGCCCCTCCCCGTCGTTCTCAACATCGACACGCCCTACCGGCTTGCGGGTGAACTGCTTTACCGGCTAACGCTCGGAGCCCCACTGTCCGGTGCCCCCTTAAGAGGAGGCCAGGAAGTGTGTTACCTTAGTAGAGAGGCTTGAGAGCTACAAAGTGAACCACTGGACGCTGTGCAGTTGAATGTGCCGTAGGAGGCGCTCTTTGGTGTGATATACATAGGCTCAGCAGGGCGTGGGAGAGACGGCGGAGGTCCCTGGCCAGGAGGGAGCGATGTGTATTGGGGGAAGTGGCGAGATTGGCAGCAAGTACGGGCGAAGAACGCAGAGAGCGAAAATCCGTTTGTTTGTCGGTCTGGCATGGCTGAGTGGGGGGATTCTACGAGTGGGGATTATGGATTTCTCCGGAATAGCGTATAAGCGATTTTGAAATTTTCTACTCCCAACCGAACCATTGGCTGGAGGGCAGGAGGGAGGTGGGAGCAAATTTTTAATACATGTTTTTCCCGAGCGCCCGATCTTCTATCCACTACCACATTCAAATTTCATCAAGAAGACTTC
This sequence comes from Adelphocoris suturalis, assembly GCA_030762985.1. Lineage (NCBI taxonomy): Eukaryota > Metazoa > Arthropoda > Insecta > Hemiptera > Miridae > Adelphocoris > Adelphocoris suturalis. The sequence continues at coordinate 79,580,638 of CM061042.1, forward strand.
GTAGGTCAGCGACAAATTTACGTTTTAGAACCCGAAGAAAACGATGGTGCCGTCAAAATTGCTGAAAGATGCTGTCTTCCCAGAGAAATCAGCGAAAGAATGCGGAAAATGACAACAAAAAAATCGTTCCGCGTTATGGTTTTATCCGCCTTAATCGAACAAAATTTCGACGGTTTTTGCTCGGGTTGGTCTTAAAATGCTTGTTCAAGTTCCAATTTGATCCCATGCGAGTTTTGAGGGATGAAATTCTTTTTTCCGATTGTAGTGAACGAAAATGTAGACGAAAACGTTGGTTTTTGAGCTACTGCTCTTCCTTATTCGGTCGCAACGTAGGCTTCTGATATTTGCCTTCAAACCTCTTGATCTCGGGGAGATCTCTCGCTCACGTTACTACGTACATAAAATAATGGCCTAGGTACCTTTAGAAAAATAGAACTGGAAAAAAAATACGTGCAAACATTCAACATCTGACTTTTTTGTTAGTACAGAAATTTTCTTAAAACTACACTTTTTGTGGTTCCACATGAGGTGCCGCGTTAGATAGTCATTTCCAACAGAAAATACATCTGCCAAGTTGGGTGTGTAGTATAACTTCCTCACATATTGTCAAATGGGCTGTAGGTCTCGATGGTAATTATGGTTTAATTTTTTTGGAGCCATTGCAACAGCTTCATTGTCTACATAAATTCGATAAAATGGCTTCAGATTTTTCTGGTCCATTTGTCAACTCTTTTTAATTTAAAAACTGGTGAAAACGATTATAAAACAGGACGAGCTAATTGCGGACTGCTTTGTCACATCACGAGCAGTCTCTTACATCCTTCTTAATCCCAGAACCATGAAGAACATCCTACGGATCTAGAGTCATTAGTTAGGATTTGAAGGAAACCATTGTCCCTACGACTCTTTTAAGATTCATTGCCTCATTACTCCCTCTTCATTACTTTCGTCACTGCAGAGAAAGCTCGTTCGTAAAGCTTTTCTTCCCTGTTTTTCAAGGCGGTCACTAACTCAAACCAAAGGTTTTCAAAACTTATGAAAAAGAAAAACTGAGAAAAATGGACTGAGAACAGCAACGGCCTGGTGTGAGTTAAATACGGGCTTAGAAAGTTGTTCCATTTGTTTTGAAGAAACGCTATGCATACAACTCGCTTTAGTTTTTAAAATCGGGGTTCCTCTATTACTAGCACTTTTTATTCGCTGATATGAATTATGATTGAAGTTGAATTCACGTTCAAAATATCCCACCTGAATTATTAATGTTTAATTAAAAAGTTTTCTGATATGATTTAAATACAATCTTGAGCCCAAGTCCATACTCTCTCTTATAACCAACCACTTCACATTCACCTCGAAGGAGTTTTTAACATTTTTGTAGAACACAAATCGTTGAAATGTCGGTCCGCGAAGGGCTTACAATAATCCTATTTCTCTTTCCGTTTGTAGCCAATTAAACACTGTTGACAGTGACACCATTATTAACATGGAACATGTTTTTGCCATCATAATCCGGCCAAAAATAAGAAAAAATTACCGTTATGTAACATTTAGTGCGTTGAGCTCCTACGATTTTCTGATGATTCGCTTACAACCAAATCGTTGCTAAGGAACTGTATCTTAGGCATTTATGATCGTACAAAAACCTTCGCCAGTCGTTGGAAAACTCTTGATTTACCTAACCGTATTTTGTTAACCACTGCGCAGTGCGTGGCGAACAATCTTAGGTATGAGCGTGGTTGTAGTAATTGTTTACATACTGGTGATCCTTCTCAGTGAATTCTTTAAATATGATTGCAACCACTATTAGACTGGAAAGAAACTAGGAAGTTAAAATTTGATAGGGAGCCTCTCTGGAACATTAAGAAACGATTGAAATGATGGGCTCTTTCCTAATCAGCTGAGTGACCTAAATTCTCTCTTGTTCTCCCAAGGAACATGTTCCATGTTCTGTCAAGATTTAGTGTTAAGACTTTTTTTTCCTTGTTCTCAATCACCAACGCCAGAATTACTTAGACGGAAAAGGAAAAAGAATCGATACCGAACATGAAAACTTACAACAATTTCCGCCAACTTGGATCCTCAATACAGTCAGATTTAATCACCATTACAACCACACCAACATAACCAACACACTTATTTCAGTATTTTCTCGCATTTTCTGAACTATGGAGGATATTGACAAAAGTAAGCCACCTGCCCTATAATTTCAACAATAATATATTATGATGAAATGTTTCGCGTCTTAAATACCATAAAATGTATTCCTACTTTCTAATTTCTTCAAAGTATTACTAGAATATAACAAAACTCAAAATTTTTACTGGCGTTCTTGAAGGTGAAATTTTCAACGTACAAAATCGTCCGCGAGCCGTTTGAAGTAGATTTCAAAAATAGGTAAGACTTTGTATTTAGTTGTCCTTGTGAACAAAATCGCACATCCGAATATATAAGAGTTCAAATGTCAGCGAAACATGAACTCCACATTTGAATGATTTATGTGCAAATGTTCTTTTTAGAAACTTTTTGGGAGTATTGAAAATAGTGACTACTGCATTCTCTCCTTTCACAATTTCACCACTACTAAATTTCTATTTCATGTGTATTCATTAATAGGTGATAACTGTGATTTATTAGGTTTATTGAATGGGAAATATGAGTGGACATTCAATTGATGTTTTTATTCATTAGCTTGTTATATTTTACTACTATATCGTAGTAAAGAATTGATGGAAGACCGGTTTCTGACCATATGAATTTCACCTAAGGATTTATGCAGGTACATATAGATGTTAGTCTTTGGATAATTACCGTATTTTTCAATATTAGTGCCATTAGTGGTGTTCAAAAAACCGAATTTGATTGTTTAAGTACATCTTTGCAGTTGACCAAAATGTTTTTGCATTCCTACTTTCATCGTCAAAAAGGGTAAATATATTAGAAAACATGGTTTATTAATTATGAGACTTTTTCTGTTGCTGTCTTATCACGATAAATCGTTCGTGACGAAGCATGAACACAGCTAGTTCATTACTTGTATTTCAGACTAAACATATTGGTAAGTAATACATGCTTTACAGGGCTTTTTATGGGTTGTACATGATTTTGGTGAGAATGGCAAATAGATCAATATTTTACAAGGCATACCCGCACTATTATAAGCTAACATGAAGATGCTAAACGGGGGGGGGGGGGGGGGGGGCTAAAAAAAAAATGAAAATACACTCCTGCTCAAAATTAGCGCACCACCATCCATTTCTTCGTTTGTCCCCTTGTGTCTTCCCTTATCAACTATCAACCATAGGCAACATAGGCCGAAGGCTCCAAGCCCTCATACGAGCTAGAGGAGGTAATATGAAATATTGAAAAGCAAAACTCACATTCTTTTTTTCACATTTACAATTTTTATAATTTTACCACAAGGTACATTTTTCTTTAATTTTATCCATTACATCTTTTCTTCAAGAATTTGTGCCTTTTTTGGTTACTGTATTCCTTCTATGTTTGCAAACAATGTGTGCAAATGAATAAAAACTTAATGAGGGAAAACCGAAGGGGACAAACGAAGACATGGATGATGGTGCTCTAATTTTGAGCAGGAGTATATCTTGACAATAAATAGAAACTTTCAATCTTTTTTGCATAACAGGACCGAGATGAGGATCAAGATTTTAAAAAAAAGAGGCCCGGAAATCAAATAGAAATAATGAATCATCAAGATTTATCAGTATCACCCCACACCTTTCACCTCCCTTCATGATGAAATTCTAAACTCCTGACTCATGTTCCGAAACCATACTGAATTCTTAGTTGAACAAAAAATATATACATCACAAAAATTAGATGAAAATAGAGGAAACATCATTATTTATTATTGTTACACCCTCTATTCGCCGCTTTCATATTGAAATTTTAAAATCCTGACATAGTGCCATATTATCATGTTTCATAGTAATGTAACATATATTATCATGTTTCATAATAATATAAACATATATTATCATGTTTTGAAACTATATCGAATTCATTATTGATCCAAAAGTATCACGAAAATCGGTCGAGAATTGTAGACAACATTGACAGAATCGATGATTACCTCATCCTTCTTTTCGTTTCTGACAAAGCCCAGCTTCATAGTGACGTCTTAACCGGTTAACTGCGCAGAATTGATATCTAAATCTGAAATAAAACTCTTGTCGACAGCAAAGCGGTCTTCGTTACGTCATGTATTGATGAGAGTAGCTGAGTAATCCGAAGGGACGCTATTTCATGTTTCATTGACTCCCATTCCCAGCTCTATAGCTACGTTTTCCCGCTATAATAATTAGGTAAGCAGGTGGGCATAACCACCATGCACAAGTTAACTCTAGTTTTAATGTATTTTTACATAAAAACAAATTATGAGGGAGGGAAGAGGGTCAAACTGAGCAGAAAGATTTTCTGTTGCAACCAATAAATAAAAATCATGTATCATGTTTGATCTCGTCGTAATGTTACAAAATTCCAAATTTCAGTATTATAAGAGAAATGAGCTCCCGAGCTTACACAACTGATCAGGGTGGGTCCTCACTTGGTCAATTGTACATAGTAGGCCAATATAGATTATTAATTCCAAATTTCAGCCTCCTATTGCACCTCTGAAGCCTCCTATTACAATTACTATTACAACTTCAAAACCAGCTGCTACTTTTAGATTGTATGCCATAAAGTTCAATGCAGAGAAGTATCTAATGTCACGAGTCTATGTAACTGTTGTGATATAGAAAGGAACGAGGAGAGTCTGTTTACTATCCATGGTGGTTTCAATTGCACAAATATCTTCAACACCATCATATGCAGTAGAAATACGCTTCACACTCATTTCTTCTTTATTAAACGGTCATTAGGCTTAGTTTAAAGTTGCAGATTCATAAGACGAATATCATAGAAATTGGGAACCTCAGCAGATTAGGGTCGTTCCGCAATACGAAATTCTATTCTGTCTCATAGAGGCTCTGTTTCTAACTTCAGCTTCATAGACTAAACGGCATAGAAATTTGCTTAGGTACAATCTCACAATCAGCAGATTATGGTGGTTCCGCACGCTGAAATTCTATTCTACCTGTCTCATACAGGCTCCGTTTCAAATTTCAGCTTCAGAGATTAAAAATAACGTAGAAATCAGCTTTAGGAGCCAGTCAGCTGGTCAGAGATATATGCATCGTCTAGTACCTATTGCTTACAGGTACCTACTACTCAATAGTACCTCTTATGTTATTTTTGCATTATTAGTTCATTATGGGTACTTAGCAATATTAATTTATAACGTAGCGTAATAAATAAGCTTTGTTCACACTACAGCGGCTTAGTGATCATGAGATGCTGTGTTAAAATGAGAGCATTCCAAAAAGTGGCGAACGAGTTTCCTGCTAAGAAAACTAAGGAAGCTACAGTTCCCTAGCAACGCATTGGTTATAAGTAAAAAGCATCATGACTGAGCTCGGACGATTGGAGCCAGTGAAGTAATCGAGTTACCTTCAGAAACGAACAGATAGTAATAGCTCGACGTAGCTCATGGAAAATGAATCTATTTTTGTAAATTTAATGAACCTCTGCATTTGGTTAAGGTACTGCGTTCAACAAAGAGACTTGGATATGTAACCGAATGGGACTAAAAAGAGTACGGCTGAATCCGCTGAGCCCGGGCTTCTATGAATAAAGTGGTTTGCCGACCAATCAACCCGCAAATAAATCCGTTGCGAGGGAAAAAAGAGTTATCCGCTGGGTTAATGAATTCTTCAGCCTTATTAGCGGGACCATCCAAACTCAATAATTACATTAACCTCGAAGTGCTTTCAAATTAAATAAAAGAAATGTGAAAGTTTAATAGTGGTGAATGGTCTGGTTTTAAATGAGCGTTTCTCGTTTATTATTTTCAATAATGAAACTTTGCAATCAACCAAAATAAGAAAAATTCCACCCCCGTCTAATAATTTGTTGGTTTACGCTTCAAGATGAGTAGGATCCAAAAATTGAATTTAAAAAAAAATCCGTTATCCGAAACTACCGGAACAAAGTTTGTGAAATTTGGCTCAAAAATCAATTGGCCGGGGACATGCCGGTAAAATCGGCATACATTTTTATCAAACTTAAAGGGTACTAATTGAGGGCTGAAATATTAAAAAATAAAGATCTCGAAAATTTTCCAGGTAACGGTAATGTTTTTCTGGGCCTCTATTATAGGCATCATCTCAAAGAATCGGGTGAGACCACTAGGGTTGCTGTACTTTCATCCATTTGCTCTGCCTATGGGCCAGAACTTTGGCAGGAAAAAAATCAACAACTCGGAGCTAATAATAAGTGATGTAATATAGCAAAAATCGACTTCTAACTACGACAAATGTATCAGCTGATATAATTCCAATAGAATTTTCACTTCACGTTACAGGGTTTATTATAACTTTTGACACCTGTGATGGACTTCCGAAGCATGGGTACGTGACTTATATTATGTATAATTGATTATGAATCGTTGGATCAGCTCGTTAAATACTAGGAAAATGTGGCTGTGGTACTTAATTAATTTCTCTTCGGTAGGCGTCTACTATGCAGATATATAACCAAAATTTATTTGGTTCACGATTCAAAAGCGTAATATTTGAGAATTGAATAAAAAAATTGTAAATTCAATATCTTTTTCAGTAATGAAAACTTTTCGGGTATAATTTAGTTACTTGTAACAGTGCTATGAAACTATTATGCAATGAAATTATTACTCAACTTGTCTCTGCGATCCTTGTTTTACATATGTAAGTTGAAATGAACAAATCAATAAATTTTTGTGAAGTAGTTAGTTTATGATTGAACGAAACGATACAATTCGCAATCATATTTTGCACTATTTAACGTAAACAAGTACACCAGCACAAAAAATTTAAATGAGAAAACCTGGTATCGACCCAAATTAGCTAGATTTCCGATGCTCCTGCATCTAAAAATGTCTTCGAAATTCACAGTTGTAGTAGTCTAGGAGCCAAGGGCAAAAATAGGTAGTTATTTCATGTGAAGCTTTGTGATTAGATTTTGAAAATTTAGTCCTTTCCAAGTGGAAAACGCTGTAAATTATTACACAACGGTTTATTATTTCTGAGTTAGATAGCCCTTCTACGCAGATCATTGTTCTATAATTATTGAAGCCCGTATGTAAGACATGATCAGAACATGTCGCATCGTGCCTCCGAGAAGGGTTCACACTTATTCAGTTCCAAAACCCCGCAATTTTACGCTTCACAGTAAAAATAAACACATTCATATTTTAACAATTTAAAAAAAAAAAAAAACGGGAAAATGATGCTCGAAGTAATTTACTTTGGCGCATGCGCAGAATAGGGTAATGATTTGAGAAAAATGAAATTGTTAAGGAGCAATCTACAGCCTAACCCACAATTGAAGAAAGTTTTGACTTACTGACCAACCCTCGTTAACCTTCAACTCCATTATTTAAAAAATTACAATTATGTACACATTCATGTTGAGGATACGAGAAAGCTATGTGCCATACCTAACTCGGTAGACTTTTATTTAAAGGCTGAAAATAATAAATCATAGCTCAATGTTACAAATAACCTTTTGTTTCTGGTAATTTGACTTCTCAAGCCTGCGAGTTAAATCGATCGCCATGATACGTCGAGGAAAATGGAAAGGAGCGGTGTCATCTGGTGTTGAGTGTCACTACCTGACAAACTCGGGCCTCATCTCTTATTCATTCATCGAACGACTTGGCCATTATGTAAACATTCTCTCGCGTCACGAATATGTTACGATAAGGGGAGATAAAATGGGTTTGAGGCGTGAAACTTGCGGAAGCAGCACTCCGCATCGGACGCTACCTGTGGCGCCGAGCTCGGCACAGCTGCCCGGAGGCGTTGTGAAACAAAACGAGTCGTTCACTTATCCGAGGTACAAAAATAACGGTTATGTGTTTATTAGAGGATCCGGTGAACTTGCTGATGTAACGGGAAAAAAGAGTTGCAAGTTTTTAAGGCTTATCTTCATCGAATCATAATGACACCATACAAGGTTACTTTATTAGTGAAAATATCATCTGATGCGATGTTTAAATCAATTTTCAGCGCAAGTTCCACCAACGGGAGTTTTTCTTGGGTTAACCCAGGACCGTCAGTTTTCACTTCGAAACAGCGAAATGACCGTTCCATCAACGCTGGGAATCTTGTTGTTACAACGCACGGATTCCGTAATCTATCCAATGGGATCGGTTAACCATCAGATCAGCGCTGATCCGCAACTTTCTCACAGCTCACCATCTTGAGAAATTGTGTGACTAACCTTGATTTTTCTTTTGGTTTTTTTCTTCATAACATGACCCCGTCGTATTTCCGTAGCTACTAGCTTTCTATTCCGTCGTGATACTGAAAGAAACAACAAGTTTGCCTTCTGAAGTCGACGATTTCGTGGGATTTTTACCAATATGACTTGGATTTTTATCTTATTGTTTTTTATTAGTGCATTTTCTGTGAACTTTTCTATTAAATTCTAATCATTTCTTGGCTTGACCAGAATTTTTTTATCATAATGTATTTTGTATAATTGGGATTTAATCCCATCTTAAATAAGTAGGTACATGAATAAATTTAAAAAAGTTCCAGTTATGCAGCATGATCGTACGAGCGAAATTTTGTAAATCAGCGTACCATTTATGTTGAAGTGTTTTGAAATTTCAGAACTTCAAGTGGAAAGAAATTGTTAACTACAAATTTTATGGCAATAAAACTCGATCTAAATCATTTTTGTCATTTAGTAAAAGAATTTGGATTTTGCATTTTTTTATATTTTTTTTTGGCAAATATTAATGAAATTTAAGTACATTTTCCAGTATAAATCTCGACAAATTTATCTTATTGTTTTTTATTAGTGCATTTTCTGTGAACTTTTCTATTAAATTCTAATCATTTCTTGGCTTGACCAGAATTTTTTTTATCATAATGTACCTATTTTGTATAATTGGGATTTAATCCCGTCTTAAATAAGTAGGTACATGAATAAATTTAAAAAAGTTCCAGTTATGCAGCATGATCGTACGAGCGAATTTTTGTAAATTATCGTACCATTTATGTTGAAGTGTTTTGAAATTTCAGAACTTCAAGTGGAAAGAAATTGTTAACTACCAATTTTATGGCAATAAAACTCGATCTAAATCATTTTTGTCATTTAGTAAAAGAATTTGCATTTTTTTCTATTTTTTGGCAAATATTAATGAAATTTAAGTACATTTTTCAGTATAAATTTCTGCATAAATTCTTTTCTTGTTCTAGTTCAGTGGTCACCAAATGGCGGACCGCGGTCCGGATCCGGACCGCCGGCTAGTTTTGTGCGGACCTCGAAACGAAAAAAATACTTAAAATAAATCCTAAAACAAAAAACCCATAAGAAACCCTCTAAATGAAATCAAATTATTAAAAAACAACCGAATCAATAAATAAACACCAGCAGTGTAACCGCTAGCTGTTATCAAAATAATCAACTTCTTACGTGCTAAATCATCTCTCAAGCATCGCCAGTTCAAATCATTTCTTGAAGAAACCAATGCTCAGTTTGACGATTTGCTTCTCCACAACAACGTCAGATGGCTAAGCAAAGGCATGGTGTTAGAACGATTTTTTGCAGTATTGGAGGACATTAAAGAATTTCTTTCAAGTAGTGATCAAGAAGTAGCAAAGGAGCATTTAGGCTTCCTCGACACTAAAGAAAACGTGGCTTCCATAGCTTTTTTAACAGATATATTTCGGCATATGAATTTCTTAAATCTCAAGCTGCAAGGGAAAGGGAAACTTGTGTGTGAACTTTTCTCTGAAATCAGAGGTTTTTCTAAAAAGGTCGACCTTTTCACTGAAGATATCAGTGGAGCACTGCTGCACTTTCCACTACTTAAATCTGTTTGTGAGAGCAATGAGGACATTGACATCACCGAGTTCACTGATTTCATGAATAAACTTAAATTAGAATTTCAAATAAGATTTACAGATTTCAAAAAAATTGAAAATGTTGTGCAACTGATAAACAACAGTTTTTTGCTTAAACCTAATGGTGTGTGGACCAGTGAAGCGTCAGATATTTTCAAGAGTAACAAAGCTGCCCTGCAGATGGAACTTATCGAGTACCAGGAAGATTTTGTTCTAAAAGACATTTTTTCTAAAGTTCCAGACACTCTTGAATGCGACCAATTTTGGATCAAATATGTCAGTGACAAAAAGTATCCAGAATTAAAAACTTTGGCCATCAAACTGTGTACCTACTATGTTTGGATCGACATATGTGTGCGAAGCAGCTTTCTCAAGAATGACTTTTATTAAAAATCGTTATAGATCCCGTCTCACAGATGACCATCTCGACACATTAATGAGAATCAGCTGCACAAACTACACTCCAAGTTTAAGAACATTGTTAAAAATAAAACTTGTCATTTCTCTCACTGATCGTGAACTTTTGCATCAGTTTATTTGTAATTTCAACTACTTATGTGTGATTTTTTTCTTTTTATTTAACATGTTAATTTTTTAACATGTCATTTTTCCACTGATTTTTTAACTTTTTAAGCTAGTTAAATTTTTTATTAGAGTTACTTATATGTACTTTATTTCTTATTATACAACTCTCAATAAAAAGTAGGCTATTGAGTTAATATTGTTCCATTATTTTACCCAATTATTTTATGACTAGTAAAACGTTTAATTTAATTTATATTAGTATTTCAATTTTCAATTGCAAAATATATAGGCCCCTAACATAAAATATAAATATATAACTGTTGATTTTTCAAAAAAAATTCGGGGTGTACCCCCCCCCCCCTCCCCAGTGGTTTCCCCTGAATGGACCGCAGAAGCTCGGCAAGACTTTGAAACGGACCTTCATGAAACTTAATTGGTGACCACTGTTCTAGATCATCGTTAATAAACTTTTGTTTTGGCTGCTAAAATTATAAATTTAACCATTTTGAGCCATTTTTAGTGTTTTTTTAAGAACATTTTTTAAAATTTGACCAATTTAATGTGCTCAAAAAATGCTGACCTCCAAACCCATCCTTTTGTTTGTAAGGCTTGATTTTTTGGCGAAAGAACGGTATTTTTATATCAATCCTAAGGAGAGTCATCGTCCGGAAGGACACACACACTCACACACGTATATATATATATATATATATATATATATATATATATATATATATATATATATATATATATATATATATATATATATATTTATATTTATATTTATATACCAATATATATATATATATGATAAAATGTTAAAATCTAGGATTCGTCTCAGAATATCTCAAAACGGATTTCAATGGAGAACATTTTTATTTTAAAATTTTTTGAGCCGCTGCAATATCTTGATTTTTTACGAAAATTCGCTAATAAATCTTTAGCGTTAGAAGTAGGAATGAAATTGTCAAAGATTCAAAGCTGTCATTTACGAGCCCAAACGACAAAGCGAGCACAGCAAAGCTCGAATGACTGAATCCCGTTCAAATAGGGTGTAAGCCGATCCCACACGCTAGGCTTTTGATCTCAAGAGATTTTTGAACAAAGAGAGACAGGTGACGCCGAGTGAAAACCGCGGGCTGCAGGAGCAAGTAAAACACGCGCGGTGGAGCCCATTCGTCTTCTTCTGGGAGAAAAAGCCCGCGGTGGTGGGGCGACCTGCCGAGCCAGACGACCGCCAATTAAAGCAGACCCGTCGGCCGGGGGTGAAATTCCGTGACCTACGGCCAACCTATTTGCTGTGATGTCGATACCGGGAGATCCCTTGCGGTAATGTGGACGTAAAAAGGCCGACTGCGTCGGGTTTCCAGTCCCACGTCGATCGGCTTCGTTAAACTGGGGAAAATAAAAAAAATCACGACCTGGTCTCTCTATTACGAGCGTCATCATATTTCATCGCACTCTTCATCAAGTTATTGATTTGAAGCGGAATTCCGTGTTAAGGGCTCCCATTAGGCTGTCCGTAGGAAGAAAAACGAACGGTAGCGCGTCAGTGCGCCATGCCGCGCGAGAGAAAAAAAATGGTTACCTATGTGGAAACGCATAAACGCTTCATATTCATAGACGAGCAAACAACACCTGTTCCTACGAGTACATATGCCTTTCAAGCGTAGTTAAGTACTTCTTCAACTTGGTGTTTCGTTTTACTTTGCTTTGATGCTGTTATTTAGCAAATTTGAGTTGCTGACCAGTCAGACCCCTTTCTTATATTATAATAACAAAAGGATAATAAACGAAGGATATCAGTGTCGAAAATTATTGTCAAGTGCGGAAGCAGGTTTTCATGAATTTCATCACTTGCAATCGAAGTTGAGGGAAATTGAAGAACATGGCAAGTCATATTGTTGAATGTCAGTGGACACTTTCGACTACACCGTAATAAGTGGTCATTAGCCCACCACCTATTATTTTATATTGTGTTATATTATACTTGAGTACTTGCCATATTCGTTCCCACTTTACCACTTTGTTCCAACTTGTCACGTCCAATATATGATTTGAGTACCCTTCGTGGCGTTGAGTCCACAGAACTGGACGTTTATGCGCTTCCTTTCTCAATAATTCCATGATAACCATAAAGAACGGTTCAGCAACCGAAAAACAACCAAAAACTAATGTGGAACGAATCCGAATAGGTACCTACTTGAAATTCGCGCGTTTGGTGTGAGTCGGCGGTGGCAAAAATCAAACTATTTGGAAAATCAAACCGAAGCGATCAACGCCGTAGCGTCAACGCGCAGACTGGGTTACGTTACGATTTCCACAGATTTCATTGAGTCCGTAGACTGAACGCAAAAACGCATGAACGCGTCGACGCGTGCGGCAGATCCACGTAGGAAACTGGGGTAGTGTCGACAATAAGGTGAGGTCGCGCGAGGCACAGTGTTTCGATCCTGGGGGTTTTGGTGAAAAAAATGTCGAGACCACGAATATTGATAGTAATGAATATAGAAATAAGATAAAGAGAGAAGAAAAAAATCGTTTTGAGCCCTAATCGTGTCATTGATAAAGTTAGCTAAAAATAATAATAAGGTGATTTTGGTCTAATTCTGGTAATGGTAATTCTGCATTAAATTTATGGAAACCCTCGGAATATTCAATTTCATGTTATATTTCGGAACTGGGAAGGTATAAATTACCGTACTTCTCTCGGCTTTCAAGTTTCACGGCCATTTTTAGATAAAAACTATCCATTTCAAATTATGCTGAATGCTACCAAAAATGGAAGAAAATCAATATTTGCAGGGGCTTGAGGAATAAACGGGTTGAAAATTCTAATTCTGCATTAAATTCTGTAAAGAATGCTTCTACGTAGTTTCGAGACTTCACAAACCGGTACTCATATTTTTTTACATTAACAAATTTATATCACTGGTTTTCAATATACATTTTGTAATAAGAAGAAATAGAAATTAAAAATTAATATTCGAAAGTCCATAATATTATTCGTTAAACCTTCGGGAGAATCAATTCAGTCCAAACCAAGATGATCAGATGGAGGAGACCTTTACCTTTCACCCAGGATGGTGATCTTTTTTTTTTTTTTTTTTTAACTTTTACTTTGACTTCTTTCCACCTGAAACACATTTGTCGAAACACTGGTCGGAAACTGTCATTTTCGTGCAAATACCTCTTAACTGACCAAATTAATCAAACTTGATATGGATTCCTATATGTATTTTGTGCGCTGAATCGATTTTCATTAGTCCCAAAACAGCATTCATCCTCGTCCCCCGCCTAAATAGTTTTCACGCTTCTGTATGGCGAACGGAGTACACAAGGCATTGAGTAGCGAATTCTCATCGTCCCTTTGGAGAACAGCTGATGACGTATGCGACTCCAGTGGGGCAGTCAGACGGGAAGCCCCAACTTGGAGTGGTTGCTTACTGGTGGAAATAAGTCCGAACCGTCCAAAAACTGCTAGTAGCTTGAAGCGTATCTCGGCATTCACTCACATGTCGAATGCACAGCAGTCCAGAATGTAATTTTCGCCCAAAAGGAGTTCAAATGCACACTCAACAGGTTTCATAAACGAAAAATGGCGTTGAGTTGAGGTTCACCTTCAGCTCAACGGAGCAATATCCAGAGTGATGGCAGGAGTGCTTCAAGAAACAGCTGATAACTATCATTATCGTTCTCGTAATAAGTACCAAGTTTGTAATGCATGTTTTTCCTACTCATGTGTTCCTTGATTTGTTGAACAAGTTGGTGGTAGATAAGTATTTCCCATACAATACCATCAGAAAAGCGTTATTAATGAGTATGCCAAGGGTAACTAACTAACTAAAAATACACTGCCTAGGACATGGCACAGAATCTTCCTCGTGACCTTCACAGTATGTCACCATTAAATTTTCAGAAATGACCGGTTCAACATGATCATGACGTTAGAGTGCTGGCAACCAAAAACCTGACTACAATCTGCTCAATAATGACGGACTTATGATGAAACTAATAGGGGACCATCTAGGGCTAAATCCATGTTCTGCTGATTCAATCATGATGAAACTGATAGGGGACCATCTAGGGCTAAATCCACTATTCCCGAAAATTGCATTGAAATCCTATCAAAATTGTGGAAGTTATGGCTGCGAAAAGGAAATATAGAAAGACTAACGCTCGCGCACGCGCACTGCGTACCGCCGATTCAATAATAATAAATGTCGTAAGGGACCTCAAGGGACTCCAAAATCTTTCAGTTCAGTAGAAATTTTTAATCTTAGCAAAAACTTTTCCATCAGAGAGCTGTATGTTTAGAATTTGCTATTGTACTACTACAAGCATCCGGGAATAATTGTTCCTTCTGATGCTGCCCATTCATATCCGACTAGATTTCGTCTGGAAGGCAATGTTGTTAATTTGCGTCCCAACTCAACTCTTTTTACTAAAAGTCCTCTCTATATTTTATCCGTATTACCAACATAAATCTTTGCCGGCGGACATGAAATCGCCATCCCTTTTTAGAAGAGGCGCATACAAAAGGCTCATTTACACCTGGCTCATTTCTGTAGAGTATGCCGGTCTGGATAGGATTTTGGTCAGCATTTATGTATAGGTAATATAAAAAGATGATGTGCAATTGGCCTTGAACTTGGAAATACAATAAAATGAATATTTATGTAATATATAAGAATAAATTTTATATAAATTTGTGTATTTACGCTAGTAGTATTATTTAATAAGATTATAAATTAAGATCTAATTAATTTAAGGTAATTTTGGTTCGCCAACTGCTGTCATGTTGTCGAGTCGCGACACTGTCAGCGCCACGGGCTTGCCCACAGTAGGTTGACATTTTCATTGGGAGGTACATTTGTTTTTATTTTGCCTTTTTGTCAATAAACCTTATATCTATCTATCTACTTATCCCTCATCGTCCCTGAAAACCTGACTAAAATCTGTTCAACATTGACGGACTTTTGACTGTCACAAGAAAATAACGTTCACCCATGCGCTGAGCGTATCGCTAATTAAATCATGATGAAACTGATAGGGAATCATTTATGGCTAAATCTACACTATTCCTGAAAATGTCATCGAAATCCTATCAAAATTGTGGAAGTCACGGCTATTTCAAGGAAATATAGAAAGACAAAAGCTCGCTCTTGCATATTATTGCTGTTGCAAGGAAATGTGGACAGACAGACGGAAGAATAGACGGACAGACAAACACGAAACCAAATTTGTTCAGGACGCCTTGAAACGCAAAATACGAGTGGAATTTAGGAGCAAACAATCCCCCCCCCCCCCCCCCCCCATTTCGAAAGCTTCCGCTGCCTTGCAAACTCAGAAGCAACAATAAAACCTGGTAACACCGAGTGATCGGTTCCACCAGTAATACTGGTAGTGGTAAAGAGGATCGGTCTATCTACTTCACCCAGTTGAAGGGTTTATTACCTCCCCGTTGACGACGAGATTTTGATCACAAAGTGAACTCAACTGGAGTGATATATAGGGCCGCGGATGGAGTCATTTGGCACCTGACTTGTGGCGGGGGTTTTGTATTTCCCTTTGCTTTCCAAAAACTTCCAATTTTTTACTTCCAGTCGTGTAATACAGGACTTGCTTTTCACTACCATTGTTGACAAACGGATGTGTGTTTTGTTTCATGTAAATAAGTTGATAATAATTTATGTTCATTTATTGATATTTGCGACACCAACTTGGGAAAACACCGGGAAATCGATCAGAATAAATTGCAGAATAAAAGCGTACTAAAAAGTTCCAGTCATGCAGCATGAACTTCCAGTATGTAGACGTACCAGAAGAGCTCTTTGAGCTTTGATTTCATCTAATCTAATATGATTTCGGTTTGGATTAGCATCCCAAATTTTATTCGATGATTCGGAGCACGCAATAAGAATAAAAGTATAATTTTATCTTATGAAGTTTGACACTAACCCCACTCTCCTGATTAGCGGATTTTATTTAGCGAATTTCCGGAGAAAATTAAGCTATTTCAATGGCTTCTTTACATATTAAAATGTAAATTTTCCACAGTTTTTTTTTTCCATGGAAATCCGTTTTAAGGCATTCTGAACGTTCCCTGGATTAGTACACATTTTCCTATGTGAGTCATTCCGGACGATAACTCTCCAAGGATTGAGATAAAAAATCCGTTCTCTCACAAAAAAAAAAAAAAATGAAAAAAAAAAAAAAGCATTTCAAAAGAAACAATGATTTTGTTGGGTACCTAGCTCTTTTTGAGCAGAATAAGTTGGTCAAATCACTAAAAATTACAACAAAAGGCTATAAGCTAATGAATTTACATTTTTTAGTAGGACATTACTGAAGAAGATGTTTATTGTCTGTGTACTAGATTATTGAAAAAGTTAAGCACAAACTTATTCTGAAAAAACGTAAGTAAACTTCATTAATATGTAATAAAAAACATTGTAAAAGCTGCAAAATATGCTTGAAATCCAAAATTCTTGAAATAGAAGATTACTATATAAAACCAGTTTTTAGCCATAATGTTTCTTTGCATTCAAAGTGCTAAAATTTCAAAACGAATCAACAAATCTGCATGACTGGCACTTTTAATTGTCTTCAAAAGTTGCAGAAACTGATATCACTAGACATGCAGAATAGGTGCATTGACGTCTCAATTGCTCATAAGGTGCTTGCCGGCGTAGGAGATAACATTTCTTTATTCGGACAGTTCAGATTATAACAAGCTTTATAAAAAAGGACTTCTGTCCTTAAATTGGTTTATATATGTATATGTATATGTATATATATATATATATATATATATATATATATATATATATATTAAGCTCCAACGTTTCCCCCCAGGAACTGGGGCTTCTTCAGGGAGATTAGTATTAAAAAATAAAGTTTTCTTTTTTTGTTAATAATCGAATTTAGAGTTATTATTTTTTTAATCAAATTTAAAATTGTTACAATTTTAAACTTTGGTTGAAAAATCTAATAACTTTAAATTTGACGATTAACAAAAAAGAAAACTATAAGTTAGTAGATATTTTAAACTTTTGAATATTAATCTCCCTGAAAAAGCCCCACTTCCTGAGGAGAAACGTTAGAGTTTAATTAATTAAAATTAAAAAAAAAAAATTTAATGACAGAAGGCCTTTTTTATAAAGCTTGTAGTCGGTGAGTCTTGAGTAGTATCATATTTCTTATGATGGAATTTATTTTTAATCAAATTTTTAAATAAATCCTTAATGTCCTCCAAAGTTAGGAATTATACAATTCAGTTAGAAGAAAAAAGTTAGCAAAATAAAACTAGGTACCTTGCCTATGTTGATCCAATAATATAACAAAAATGCATAGTAGCGGGTAATCCTCGGATTGCGGAATGAGTTCTAGGGAAGCGTTAAATCGATTTTGAATAAATGAAATTGGGAAGTCCTAAGGGAGTTCGTCTAAAATTCAGTCAGACTGCAACGCAACGAAGCTGACCGCAACTGGTTGCCTTCGCTGCGTCGGGTTGGTACTCGTGAATGAGCCCCCTAAATCAACAATATAAATCTTTCCGACTGCATAATTGGAATGATAGAGGGAGTACCTCCTTTCAGATACCATATTCCTGGATTGAAACACTAATCAGCCGGACGATTCGTGTTTGGATAAGCAGATTGATCTAGTTACATGCGATTTAGGGCCGGTTTCACCAACAATTCCTAACCATGGTTAAAGAAGAACATTGTTTAACGGAACCAGAGTTTCAAACGTTATTTAAAACAAACGGGTTTCACCAACGTAATCAATTTACACTGTTGTCAGTAAACATCGATTTACAGCGTTTCCGTGAAACGTTGATTTAAAGTTTAAACGTTGATTTAGGCGATATCAAGGAGGCATTTGCCCGCAAAATAGGGGTGATCAAGAGATAATTGTGAGGGAATAGCTGTTACCAACCTGGAATATGCAATGCTTTTATCTTTTTTAGTCCATTCTGATGGTATAATTTTTTACAAACTCGAAGGGGCATGTCCTGCCATTTCGAAACTAGTGCAGCGATGATAATATATGGGTTTCTTCGAGGATTCTGGATTTGAGTTTAAAGTAAAAACCCCGAAATTTCGAACCACTGGAATGCTCCATCCAAACGCGATTTTGATTTGTCTCCATTGGAAATTTCGGGAGTCGATCTCCTAAAAAGCAGTGCTTGGCATTCAATGGATTTTATAACTGTAGCCACTGCAAAGAAGCCGAGATCCCAAAGTTATTTTGACTCAAAATGCACAGGAAACAGGTTATAATTGTATCGTATTATTATTATAGTCAAGTTGCATAACTAGGTATTTTTATGTTTGTGTTTCCTATCACTTCAATGACAAAAGCCTACGACTCCATCTAGGCACATTGTGTCATTTCAAATTGCGATGAGCCGTTGGCTATTTTATAACTTACTGTATTTGTACATTCCATGTATGTACCTACCTATATCCCTACCCGTGACTTGTGTATTCGATGCTATCATTAGTTTGTTTATGGACTGAAAAAAAAAAACAGTAGTTTTTGAAAGTGGGTATCTCCTCAGAAAATCGATTTCATTGAAATTGAAATCCCCCGTACTCTCTCTAATCCAACGAGGACGGTGAATCGTAAACTCTTCATATCATCCTCCTCAAATTCGTCCTCAAAAACCAATACTCTAAGCAATCCACTGTGGCTCATTTTTGTGGATGTAGGAAAACGTAGGATATAGCTAGGAAAATGTAGTCAAATTAGATGGGAAAACGTAGCAAAACAGGATTTCGATCATGTGAACAATAATGGCGAAAAGAAATACCTACCTAGTATTATTCGTTGATTGGAAGGCTAACTACCCCAATTCGGCTAGTTAGTTTTGATCGTTGATTTAGCGCATTTGACCATTGGTTTATCTGAATCGGAGTTGGTGAAACCGAATATCGTTGCTTAACTGCTGAGATCTTCGGTTTAGTGAGTAAACGATAATTAAAAAGTTTGGTGGAACCGGCCCTAAAGGCCCTAAGGACCGGTTTCACCAACAATACCTATCCTTGGTTAAAGCAGATCACTGTTCAACGGAACTAGAGTTTTGAACGTTGATTTAAAACCAACTAGTTTCACCAATGTAATCAATGGTTACACTGTTATCAGTAAACTTCAATTTACAGCGTTTCCACGTTGATTTAGGCGATATCAAGGAGGCATTTGACCGCAAAATGAGGTTAATAAAAGTTACACAATTTTTTCAAATATCGAAGCTAAATGAAAGACATATCCATGTCAAAAACAAGAAGAATAACGGAAGGATACGGGATATGTGCATTCGGGGCAAAATAAGAGGAGGGAATTTTTACGCTTAAGGAATACGTCCGAAAAGTTGGAATCCGCAATCAAGGGGTGCTCCTCTTTCAAAAACATTAAATATTAATCTAGATATGACTTGTGAGACCGACTTGACTTGACCTTTTTTGTCAAATAAAAACATTAGTAAGATTCTCGTAATCATTTTATCCCTAGAACTGCAAGCAGATTTTCGCGCTTTCGCACCTTATTTTTCGCGCTTTTGTACAATCCATGTTCCCCGGAAATTAGCGCTTTCGTACACTGTCCTTCAGCGTATTGGCGCTTATGCCATCCTGCCTAAATATTTGTGTTGAGATAGAGAAAAATCAAATACTTCGGCACTTACGCTAATGAGCTGCTTGTCACCAGTGTGCCACCGGAATCTCAATATAATTGACAGAAAATGTTAATGACAATGATTATAGAACAATATATATTTAGAATGGTGCAAATGTAGTTCATCCTAAACTAGATGTGACATTAACTACAAGAAGCCCATCTTATATTTCGTACCAAGAGCTACATCTCCGCTGCTTCTCTATCGCATTGCCTTCAAACGGATAATATTATATGAATGGTTGGTGAAATGTGAACGTATCGAATTTGTGGCTGTTATTACCTATTAACTACTATTAAGTTATTACCTGTCACACTTATGTAACATACATATCTGGTGATCATTGGTGTATTTTTCATTTTTTAAATATCCCCCCCCCCCTCCCCTCACCTATCCTCCTGTTCTTGGATTATTAACATTATCATATAGGTAACTTAGATTATAATATAGGAAACGAAAGTCATCTTATAACTATATCTTATTTAGAGCTTATAACGTCTGCAAAATACGTGTATAGCCTACCTATGTTATATATTATGTTAGTTATTGTAAGAAACGCAAGAAATATTAAAATATGTAGCATCGTTTAGAGAAATTATAAATGCAGAAGATCGCTCGAATATAGCATCAGGAATAAGGTACACCTTTGTACAACCATGAAAACGTATATTTTTATCAATATTAAAGTGCTTCAGAGAGCAATGTTCCTATGTAAGTGACGTGAAGAACTCACCAAACGCCATCACGAAATTTAGGCAGCAGGAAACGTATAATTTTCTTTTTCTCGACTCTGGTATTTACAATGATAAAATTCAGTTACTTAACTACGTTTGCACTCATCATCATCATCATTCAAGTTCGGAGGAGGAGATGGGAGTTACGTTCGCGAACTCTCTTCTCTCAAAGTTGTTCACGGCCTAACAAGTTAACTTCGATCTGACCTCAGCAACAGCCCTCCAACTCATGCACATAATCATCACCCAACACGAATACCATCTGGGGCGAAGCTCCTCGAGTAGAACTTCCTCCGCGCTTACCGGCAAGGAGAACATAACATGTTGGGAGCAGTTGGTTATTTGCTTTGCCGTGTTATGTTGGCTGAACTTGGAAAGTTCGGATTGAATTCTCGGCTCAAGCTGACTCTCCTTCTGTGTAATGACGTACCTAATCTTAATCTATAAAATGTTGCTTCCAATGCTACTATCGGTAATGGAAACGTTTCTTCTTTTTTTCGGCGATGAACAATTTTTTTTCTCCAAAATCAAAATTTCTACACGTATTTTACGTTTTATTCAATTTTTAACAACTATTTTTCTAACAGACATAATTATTTAGGCTTCATTTTTCTATGTAGAATATTGTACACTTTTGTTTGTTCTATATGAGTAGTTATCCGTCCGATGTTGCCCGAATTTGCAGAGAAGCTAGGAAATGACAATTTTATTAATCCCGTATGAGTATCAACACAAAATTATGAAAAAAATTGTATTTAACATTATTTGAAGCAATTGTAATAGATCCATTTCTTACGAAAATTCACTAAAATGTTTTGAACCACTAAAATCCTGAAAATGTCATCGAAATCGGAAGGATTTGAGTTTTACACACACGATTGAGGTGCAATTGATATCGGATATATACATCGTCAATTCCCAACTACTCTCCGAGTTTGAGAGAGATTGGCCAACAAGGACGTATGAAAATAATGCACATATTTTTTTGTGAGCAATGGAACTGATATTGAACCGCCTCACAGTGGTCTCCAGAACTCCAGAAAACGTAATCCAAACTCCTAGCGACTTCAATTGTATTACTTTTGCTTCCAAAATGAGTAGGTCTTATGTTTTTGAGTGTGTCGATTCCAAAAATCATGTTTTTATTCACTTTTGAGACTCAGAAATGGTCAAAAAGTGACATTTTTCAGCTGTTTGTTGAATACCTGAACTTTTTATATCAGACTCAGGTGTTTAATCGGTTACCTCAACTTTTTCATTAAAATTAGAAAATTACTGGAGTTGAATCGAAAATATTGGAAAAAATAGAAAAAATGCCCAAATTTTGTTATTTGAAGGTAATAACCTGAAGAATCATAGGAAAAATGGAACATCAGGGGACGTATAATACCTACAAATATAAAAGTAGCTAATTAATTTTATTAACAACATCTTCTTTCACCTAATATTCAAGATAAATAATAATTATATGTCACATCAATAATCAATATGTTCAAATTGGTAACAAAAAATTTCGAGGAAACAAGTTTCCTCAAGTAAGAATTTTCTTGAGACAAATATAATAATGATAATTATTTATTATCATGTTACCTATATAGTTAATAGGTACATACTTGTATGATGATACATATTATATTAATGGATGAATAACTTTTTAATTAGGTAAGAACAATCAATAGTTACCATGATGGTATGTATTAATCCACAAATTAACGGATTTCAGCAGAAAAAAACAGTTTGTAAAAGAAAAACCATGCTTCTTAAGGTTGGTAGGTGGGTGGGGTTGAGGGATTCCGTTAAGCATTAGCTAAAAAAAAAAAAAAAATTAAAATTAAAAAAAAAATGTATCCCAAACTTATCCCAAAAAGTAGGTACTAAACTAATGTGCAGAGATACGGACTTTGGATCAGAAAAATTTACCTATAGGCCAAGGTTGCAACTATCAGTACCTGGAATTGGTTCGAAAACTTTCTTTATACCTTTCTCGACAATCTGAGGCCAATTTTAGCGCGCTCATATTTGAACGGTTTTTACTACCTAATTTGGAAAAATATTTGTGAAAATCGTACTTTAAAAATAATTTACTCATCTTCGGATCTACTTGATGGCTGTGATTACTTGATCGGTGTTTCAATAACAGTAGAATAAAGGATACAATTTTCAAATCTGTAGAAAAACATGAATCGTTTGAGTTTCGATCACGTTTTTGGGGGTTCTGTGTGCACCAGTTCTCTGAAAATTCATCAAGTGATTTTTTTCAACTGAATCAACTAAATTGTTTGACGTTGTCTATAAAGCGTAAATAAAGCGTCCTGGAGCTGTAAAGGTTGAATGAACCCTTCTGGGGAGGCGCGGAGCGTCAAGTATTGATGATATACAATTTGGGGAGTTCAATAATAAATTATAAACCAATGATTTGTATAGTAGGGAAGAAACAATGATCTTATGGGTAATAATTTGCAGCGTTTTGGTTAATTAAATCTACAGAAAAAATCTGTTTGAAATCGGTGATGGGCTTTTGTTTGTTTACTTTAAAGTATAAATATTATGAGACACGAATACAGTATAGGTACTTCCGGTTTTCCTACCCAACCATGTGAACCTCATTGTAGGTATGAGTTCTACCCGCGACACTGAGTAATCTCATTGTCGGGATAAGGAAAGCTACTTTTGGCCACATCACAGAGGCGGAGAAAACTCCTTCTGAGCGCAAATTCGATTTTATACTTCAGTTTTTGAGAAGGAAAAACCCCTTTTCGTACAAGAGTTGTTTCACCATCTGATACTCCGTAAGAAAGAAAGAAGACCTGTCTAACTCACTTTGGAAAAAAGAAAAGTGGAGGAAAAAATAGGAGAAGAAAATGGTCGGCAATGAGACCCTTTTTGTTTAAATAACCTTCTGATATGAAGATGAGAGAATCAATCCAAATTATCACGCAACGGCTCTCTAGTTGCGTTATGTACCTACCTATGATAGTAGTTATGTGCCTACTTGAAAAGATTTAGCGTAGATCTCCTGTTCCCTCACATTGGATGGTTTACCTAGATTCCACAAAAAATAATTGGTCAAATTCCAAAGGAACAATTTCTATTTCGCTGATCAACTAACGGTACTTGACGCATGCAATATAAGTTTGAATAAAACCGGCTAAGTGAGAAAATAATCGTTGAGAAACCTAAATCAATGCGAGGAGCACTTGATGAGGAAACAGTGGAAGCGGTGCTTGAGTTAATTATAGAAAACAATTATTAAGCCCGAAAATAAATTTGGAACATACGAAAAGTAAAAATCTAGATCGTGCAGCACATTGTCATGAATTTTACTAAATAGGTTAATATTATATATCTTTCTTTATAAATAATTCCGAACGGTCCTTGAAATTGTGAAGAACTTCGCGGTCCGATTTTAGTGTTAGACTGCTCATTCGAATCAGCACGGCCCCAAGTTTGTTGCAAAAGTGTCACCGTTCGTCTCTATACCCTTCTTGATCGTGTTCTAGGCGGTTCTTATCAACGAGAGTTGTTTATTAGGCTGTGGCGGTAACAACAGTTGCCATCAATTCACGGTAAGTAAGAAACGTAGTGTAGTTACTAACATCTAGGAGAGTTATTTCTCAACGAAGAAATTGAAACTCCGGAAGGAAGTCCTCGGAAAATCCGGAAGGAAGCGGTACCAGGGTGCTATGGCTATAGTCCGTAAGTTTGGAAAACCTTCCTCTTTTTTAATCATTTAATAACATCGCCTTAGCTTTGCACCATGTCACATAACGCCGAAAATAAGTAGGAATTATATCGTTACTATAATTTGCTGAGTCCCTGTTAGGTACTACTGTTATACAGACTAGATTAGGGCTTTCCAAGCCCTAACAGGCCTCTAGTTTATATATAATTCCGAACGGTCATTGAAATTGTGAAGAACTTCGCGGTCCGATTTTAGTTTTAGACTGGTCATTCGAATCAGCACCGCCCCAAGTTTGTTGGAAAAGTGTCGCCGTTCGTCTTTATACCCGCCTTGATCGTGTCCTAGGCGGTCCTTATCAACGAGAGTTGTTTATTAGGCTGTGGCGGTAACAACAGTTGCTATCAATTCACGGTAAGTAAGAAACGTAGTGTAGTTACTAACATTTAGGAGAGTTATTTCTGAACGAAGAAATTGAAACTGAAGAACTTAGCGGACTTTATATATATAATGGGGTCTTTTCTGATCAGCTGAGTGAGCGGATCCAACATGCCGTTTTCTATGTCAAGGACTCAGTTCCCGTTGAGGATAGCATTAGCCATGACACTAAATAACATTAAATGAAATTGGGATCTACCTACTGAAGCCGGTATTCGCTCATGGACAACTGTACGTTGCATTCAGCCAATCCCGAGCTGCAAAGGATGTGACAGTAGTTTTAACAGTGAAAATCCAGAGGCTCAGGGATATACAACAACAAATATTGTGTATCAAGAAGTTATTTATTTAACGATATACAATCCTCATTAATAATTCCAATTTATTAAAAATTTAATATTAAATAATACTGGTCTTTCCTTTTTTTAGACTTTTTATTGCATACCTCTCCTCTGAACCAAATTCTAAGATTTCGTTACTGTAACCGTCGAACAATGTCGATTATATCGTAACAGGTAGCTGTGCAGTGATCTGACTCTTTATAGTTGCAGTGATCTTACTGACCTCTTTCTGCTACGAAAGCACTGGATTGTTTTTTGTGGCTACTCGAATACTCCACTTTCGGTTTCCTAACAGCTCAACATTTGATTACGAGGTACTGTATTACTATGTCATCGTTCTACCATATGTTGTTGGAATAGAAAATGTTGTATGAAATTCAATTTCAATTTGGTAGGATCGCTGTATTTTTCTTAATATTGTCACATCAGTGATAAACTCGGTACCTACACATACTTTTTGTGCGTGAGTCCTACGATTGGAAAATGTCCATATCTCCGCTCAAGGACGCGTCTGGCAGGTACATACGAGGTGTTTCCTTTTCGGAAGAAACAAACAGATAGAACCTCTTCAGAGCTGCCTGTTTAAGAACGTTGAGATAAAATACAGCTCCTATAGCAAAGAGCTGGAAATGCAAATAACCTGATCTACGAGAATCACTCCATCCCAAAACGATCTCACCCAGGTAACATATATTTATACCAACATCACCGATCTTAAAACGTCAACACTGCCAACATTTTAGTAATTTGTGTTGGTCCCGCCGATGTAAGTACAGTGTCGCGCAATGACGAAGAGTTGACACTCTACAAAATCCCGGTTAGGGATAAAACCGGAACCGTCAATCTTATCCAATGGGGGAAACAATTCAATTTCAACTCACATGACACCTCATTACAACCAAAAAATTCAAAAATATATTCAAAGCACAAATCGGACATGACACATCACTTGAAATTAATCCACACACAGAACAAGCACGAGCTTTGCTGGAGTGGTACCAGACAAATCAGGACGAAGACAGCTGTAGCATCTCCTACACACAACTCAACACCAGTTCGACATCTAAGAGTACTACCGATCAAGATACAATCAACGACATAAAGAAGGCGATAAAAGACACAGACGGGCAGATTCACTCGCTTACGAAGAAACAAAGAAGACTCGAGATAGAATTACACCATCATCTCACCATGCCCAAATTCTGAATTCCCCGATTCAACTTCAAGTCTCATAGTGGCGAGGACCACCTCAACTGGTGATATTTATTTTATTACATTACTTATATTTTGATCGGTATTTCCTCTTTTTTAATAATTTAATAACATCACCTTAGCTTTGCACCAGGTCACATAACGCCGCTAATAGGTAGGACTTATATCGTTACTATAATGTGCTGAGTTCCTGTTAGGTACTACTGTTATACGGGCTTTCCAAGCCCTAACAGGCCTCTATTCATATTAATAAACCCAATCAATCGGTAGATACAGAAAAAATTACCTTCCAGTCAAATTGTTGGTTGGCTTTTCAAGATGAGTAAGTAGATTCCAAAAACATCTTCCAAGTTGGGTGGGCAGGATAGCTTCCTCACTTATCGTAAAAGCCGTATAGAATTGAAGAACAACGTATTGAATCAAAAGATTTGATTGCATGCAAAATAGGATTGCAATTTAATATGTGTACATAGCAGCAAAGATACGTAGTACAAACATTCATAGTACAAAACGTGTTTAAAAGCCAAAGATTGTTTTTAGAATGCTTCAAAACGGATTTGATTATAAACATTTTGCATCACTTTTTATTTATTTATTTATTTTTATTTTTTAATCACTTTTTCAAAGTTTGAAACACTGTTTTGCATTTACGGAATGCCTAATACCACATTATTATTCATTATTAGAAATTAATTTGAATTAAGCCCATGGTTCCGTACTATTATTATTATCATTATTATTACAATAAATATTGTGGAAAACTGGGATGAGTTTATTCATTCACAAAAATAATAATCATTCTCCGAATAGTTGGAAGTTGTTTATAAATCTTAATACCAATTAACAATACTTATGTAATGGCCGCAGTTCCATCACTATATAAAACAATAGGGAGATGGGGGAACCCACCTTCATAAAGCCCTTTGAATTTCAGTAAATTATGCAAAACCTGTTTTCTTTACTCTCAGATATAGGGTTTATATAGATGAAAGTTTAGGATTTTTTAAATTTATGACAGCAGAGAGCTTACGAAGGAAGCTTTATTGGCTCCTATAGTTTTAAAGCCAAGCGCCTTCCGCTAACTGGTATTTATTCCCTTCGGCGGCGCCAACCATTAAAAATTCCGTCATATCCACTTTGCCCGAGCTGGATTAATTAAGATTTATTCTTCTTGAATATGGTTCCTCGATTTTCTTGCCCTTCCCAGACTCTAACTGTCCAACTATATTTCTTGATAAACATCTCCGAGTATGCGTATACTGTTCCCTCGAGGAATGAACAATAAAATTTATGCTAAATACCTCTTTTATGAAATACCTCCATGAGAATCTAGAGAATCCGTGATGCTAACGCAATCTTTTTCTTGATCTTCCAGCTAGTCAGTTTTCCTGGAGGAGGAAGAATTTCGAACATTTGACTCTTTATTTAAAAGAAATTTATAACTCAGTTCAATGACTCAAATGTTACAACTTTGAGCATCGTATAATCAATAGTTTGCACCCAGAAAAGTTTAATTGAAGAGACAGCAAAATCTTCAACACAGCAGTTTCTAATATCAAGTTTTGAAGATCTATCATTACGAGAGAGTGGGGGAGAGAGAGGAGGAGGGGTGAGAGAGGATAAGGGGAGAGAGAGGGGAGAGAGAGTGGGTGTGTGACTGATATGTTTATTGATGTCATACAAATGGGACCATAGGGTCCTCTCTTACTTTATATGACCATTACTAAATAATTACTTATCGAATTCTGCAGACATTAAAGCTCAACTTTACAATTCTTCGAATGGAAGTGTGTGAGTTCAAACGGTAAGATCTAAATAATACTTATACGAAAATCGTAAAATGATATAAAATATGACCTGCAGGCTTATAAATGACTAAAATGCAAATATATTTACGTTCATATGTTTACTCGTATGTTTTCAACAATTTTGCTTTAAATTGTTTTTAAACTGAAGAACAGATTTCTCTAAATCAAATTGATCAGTGAATTCATTATACTGGCATATTGTTTGATCTGATATGACATGGCATATACTTTTTTTTATACTGCGGAACATTCAATAATTTTTCAGCATTTCTAGTTCTAAAATTATGAATTTTAGCCAAAAACACAAAATTTTTCTGAAGATATTCAAGGGTTCCTAACTTTAAAATCTTGAGCAATGTGACTCCTAGTCTAAAAGTTCTTCATTCCTTAATTTTCAGCTACCCTACTTTTTCATAGAACGGAGTAGCATACTCATAAACCTTGAAATTGAAAATGAATCTCATGCAAGAATTTTGAGCATATTGCAGTTTTTTCATTAATTCCTCAGAAATATTATCATAAGCAATAGCTCCAACATAAAATATAGGAAATAACATAGCCTGAACAAGTCTAATTTTAACGGATCGCGGCAAATGGTTGGTTCACTAAACGCCTAAATTGGTAGAACTCTTTATACCTACATTTTATTGCAAACATTCCTTATTTGAGTTTCCTATTTCAGATTAGAGTCCACATTAATGCCTAAATCATTCAAAGAATATTTATATTTCAGAAGTACATTTTCAACTTTGACTGTGGTACTATCTGTATCAATCTTCTGAAGCATAACCAAATTTCTTAATAGCATGTCTCTGCATTTAGCAGGATTCATTTGAAGACCATGACTGTTACACCATACAACTATTCTTTGGATATCCTATTTCATCTTGTAAATACCCATTTCAATAGCATCGCTATCTACCTGCAAATGAAATATCTGGAAATCGTCTGCATAAAGCTGATATTAACACTCCACAAATTAACAGACACCTTAGATATGTATAAAATAAAAATAAAAATTGACATTACAGATCCTTGAGGGCTTCCTTCCACGATGTAAGCTCCACGTAGATTCAGAGTCATCTATAACTTTTGTTTTTTGCCACCTAACACTCAATAATATCCAAACCCCACAACCATTCGAAGAGAGAGAGAGAGAGAGAGAGAGAGAGAGAGAGAGAGAGAGAGAGAGAGAGAGAGAGAGAGAGAGAGAGAGAGAGAGAGAGAGAGAGACAGAGAGAGATTTGTTTTATTAAAAAAAACCAGGGAAAGATCAGGACCCCTCTCTTCCATCTTCCCTGGATACATAAGATATACATTCCTCGAATTATCATCTTTAGTCACAATTACATAGTAGATAGGAAGGTATAATATTAACTACATTTAAGAATAATACAAAAAATTCTAAGAATTACTACCTCTTATTAAAAAATCAATATTGCGTTTTGTAGGTAGATTTCATGATATGTTCACAAATTTATATATATATATATATATATATATATATATATATATATATATATATATATATATATATATATATATATATTATAATGATAGCTTCGGATGGGATGCAGGATGTGTGGAATAATAACTCCAAGAAGTCTAAGATGAGAATGGTATATTTGGTTGCCCTCTTGGCTCTTTATATAGGTGCTGGCCAGAGTGACAAGTTTCCACGGGACCGGGTGTATACTACAATAATAAATTGTAACACACGTAAAGTTTAGATGCAAATGTCATAAGTCAGTAACATCAATATGTAAATTTAGGTTCAAAGGTAATAATGATTCGTGCTGCTTTTATTTCTCAATGAGCTAATTTTTATACGAGGTACGAAAGGATGATACACTCTTATTCAAATCAAAGACTTCGGCATTTGATATAGATGAATTGCTTGCATGTGAAAAGAGGGCTACACATTACAGTATGGTGTTTTGTAATTTGTAGAGTGGTTGAACCATTACAAGTTCAAACAGAATGTTTACCGGATAAGTATTCGAAAGTTTTAAACAGGTAGTGTGGTTTCCTAAACTTTAGAATTTTGAAGAGCATGATTGCTACTGATAGCTTCTTCCTATCAGATATTTCAATTCAACCGAGTTCTATGTATGATTTAGTAATATGATCGTACATTTTGAGTATACTTACAAATCATACGACGCAACTGAAGGTTTTCTGTAGCTTTTTGGTGAATTAACTACTCAAATCGCAGTAGGCGAGCGAAGCATACTCAGCTAAGAGATGAGAGCAGAGTGAGCTAATTGAGCCCTTACATGCTTGGGATAATCTGGCGCTTGGTGTAATGCCTTGTGCACTTTTTTACTAACATCATTAACTTGTGAATCTCAATGCGATGTGTCGCTAACGAAAACACCAAGGTCCTTAAATTCCCTCACTATTTCTAAAGGTGGAAACCCTATTGCTATTGAAGGAATTATATTTATCGATCTTAGAAATAATCTTAGAATTACCAACAAACGTTGATTTACTCCAATGAATTAATAGGGATTTCATACTAAATTACAACACCAATCGTTCAGACGAGAAAGGTCAGAATTTACTTTCTCAATGCAATCGCTCAAGTTTTCTGATTTGCAGTATAAAAATAATTGCAAATCGTCTGCATACTGTATAATGCTACAATATTATAGCGCTTTGTGTAGCGAATTGAAGAAAATGACAAATAATAAGCCCTACAATACAGATCCTTGTGGAATTCCTAAAACAACTTTTCGCTCGGTAGAAACTGAACCATCAGGTGCGCGAGTACTTTGGGATGGTTTGGTCAAATATGGGAGGTAAAAAAATAAAAATAAAAAAATAAATAAAAAAGTTAATTTTTCTGACCGATTGACTGAACTACCGTAAGAATATTGTGGCTAATTGTATCGAAAGCTCGACTAAAATCAATAACAACGAAAATTATTATTTTGCGGTCGTCCATGGCTCTCCACACATTGTCAATAACTCTAACTAACGCTGTTTCTTAACACAAGATAAGGATAGGTTCACGGGGTGCTAAGCTGAAACATGTTCATGTTTTCCTATTTCAGCCTTAGGCTTCTTGCGAATCCAACTGCTGTTTAGGCGTAAATAGTCGTACCTACTTACTTCCAATTATCATTGAAACTTACAGGTAATATAACATAGTGTGGAGAAAAACCTCCAAGAATAAACGTAAAACTTGAGAACCGGATCTACCCAGAAGGATCTGAAAATAAATTTCCTTGGCGAGTAAAAGAGAAGGGAATGAGGGTGTTTTTCCTTGGAGCGGTAAACTATAAGATTTTAGTATCCCTATTGTAATAAGGCCCCGGGTATCGCCGTCTCCTGATTTTCGCCTCTGCGTACACACCAAACTGCTCCGGCGATCTATTTCCCTTTTTTCGTCTCCCTTGCCGCCCTCTCGTTCTGGCTTTATCTCATTTTCACTCTCTTGTTTATCAAGTAGTTCCATTCTTTTTTTAAGAAACTTGAAATTACTTTTTAAGCTCTAAGTAATAGTTGGAAGGAAATAAAGAGGTGGAAGTGGTAAAACGGTGGAAACCTTCGAACATTTGGCGAGATGACTCCTATTTCGAGGTGGGGTTTCTTCCGTTGGTTGGAGAGTTCTGTGACTATTATCCTATATACTATCATCCTCGACTTTTTTTCGTGAAATGTCTTTTCATTTAGCTTGGTGGACCTGCTCTATTCAACATAGTTTTTGAACCAACTCCAAGACTATGCGACTGTGCAGGTAATAGTAGGTTCTCCTTTTTTAAATTTATTCAAGTTACATTTTACCCAGAATGGTCATTAGCGGCATTGTACAAGGCGTCAGAGGACACTGCTTTGGTACATAGTTCTAAAGGGAGCCGTAATGATCCTCCGGCACTAAACAGATACATCATGGACTCCACAGGCTGATCTGAGGGACAGCAAATAACCATAAACTAATTGTTAGCAGGGCGAATCATTGTCACTCTCACCCACAATGCATAACTGCCATATGATTATTACCATTGAAGATCCTGATGTAATCAGCAGCCTCGGTACCAAGTTACCTTTCAAGAGTCGATCACACGATTACTATCTGTATTAACTACAAGCATACTAGCCGGCAAATTTACTATCTGATAGTAAACTTACCCAGTATCAACATGTCGAGTAGCCTAGAAGCGGGTTATAAACAATCCACGAGTAAAGT
This sequence comes from Adelphocoris suturalis, assembly GCA_030762985.1. Taxonomy (NCBI): domain Eukaryota; kingdom Metazoa; phylum Arthropoda; class Insecta; order Hemiptera; family Miridae; genus Adelphocoris; species Adelphocoris suturalis. Next base: position 79,613,205 of record CM061042.1, read on the forward strand.
TGAAAGCCCCACTACTTTACCCGTTACTCGGTGGCGAGAGGGCCTGTTAGCTATAGTTGCAAGTGAATTAGCTGCGAGTGTAAAAGTTTGTATTCTTAAGACGTGGTAGGTGGATTCGACTCGAAACTACTTCGACTGCTAAACGGAAGTTAGTGAAAAAACGTTATCTGTTTCCAATAAAAATAAAGAATAACAGTGTTAAATCGATTTTGACGGTTAGGCCATCATCAGTAACAAACAATAACTATTAGTTAATAAACTATTAGTAACCGTCGAAATAGATTTAACATTGTAACTCTTTATTTTCGTGGAAATAGACGTTTTTTCACTAACCTCCGTTTTTAAATGGGTTTCCACAACTTCGTCGCGAGCCATTCAGTTCGTACTTGGACTGCGCTCGTTGCTACATTCTATACTTTTCAAGGTATCTGTCTCTAAATAAACATATTTACGTCTGCACACGAAAACATAGTTGCCTCTCATTGGCCATAATAAACAGTCAATCATTGGCTAAAATAACGAATATATTTGTAAGACTTGTATAGTGTATGCAGTGTTCGAGAAGTGATATAGTGGATAATATTTACAGGGTGTCTTACAGAAAATTACACCCCCTGCCCCTTCATTTCCCCTGAATTAAACGTAAAAAATAGGGACCAACGCCATTCTTCATATATTTTTACGTAGATCTCAGGAAAAAACTTTCGCGCGCGTCACTTGCGCCAGACGTGACGCAAAAGACATGAACTTTGTTTTTCCCGATAAGAACCTCAATTTTTATTGCAGATTTGAATTCTACGAGAAACTTCATGAAGAAATTACACATCACACAATTTTTAAGTGCGCGTAAACGGGCGCGATTCCGCTCCAAAAGTGTGCAACTCCACTCTAAAAGTACAGAAAATTGTGAAATACTGAGTATTTGGAAATATTCAATAGCCACATGTAAAACCATCATGATTTTGGGGTATTTTTTCGAGCTGAACCTCGTAATGGTGTTCTTTTATTGATATTTGCAACACCAACTTGGGAAAACACCGAAATAACTACATTTCAGTACGCTTTGTACGGTTGGAAATAAGTTGTAAGTTGAGTCCAATTCTGATCGATTTTTCGGTGTTTTCAAGTGTTATTTTTAAGTTGGTGTTGCAAATATCAATAAATGGACATCGATAAGAGGTTCAGCACGATAAATACCCCAAAATAACATAGGTATCATCTGTGGCAACTATCTTCAAAAACTCAGTCTTTCTCAATATTTGCACTTTTTGAGCGGAATCGCACCCGTTTACGCGCGCTTAAAATAAAATGTCACGTAGAATTTGGATCTGCAATAAAAAATTGTGGTTTCTATTTGAAAAAATAAATTGTATGTCATTTGCGAATGACATGAATTAGTGAAAATATTTTTCCTGAGATCTTCGTAAAATAAAAATATGTACCTATACATAATATGAAGAATGGCGTTGATCCCAAATCTTTACGATGAATTCGGGAAAAATAAGGGGGGACCTTTCCATGAGACACTCTTTATAGTGCAATGATTGTCACAATTCCACCGAATAGCCTGAGTGGCATCCACGCGGGTTTAGGATGTACGAGTTTCACGCGATTTGAGCGGCCATATTTATCGTCTTATCTTCTCGAAACTACGAAAGATGTGGTTCTAAACGATAAGTCACTGGGAGCAAGTAACATTCCTATTTAGTAGTTGACACCAACAATGATTGAATATTTTGAAACCTAATAAACTTCTGTATATCAAGTTAGATTAATTCTAAACCCTAGTCGATTCTGTTTCAGTTTTGGGCTGCGTACGTTCCCTGCGAATCTCAGTTCAAAGATGCTGTACAGTTGACGCTAGAGCAGATTGACGTCATAAGAAGATTGACACAGAAGTACAGTCCTCCTCTCACTTTTTGCACGTCATCCGAAGGTGAGCAATATCCATTATCAGGTGGTATTAAATATATATATTTTAATGCCACAATATTTCTCCAACATAATATTCACTTAGCATGGTGATTTCTTTGTATAACCATACAACATGCAGTAGGTATGTATTATACATTAATTTTTTTGGTCTCAGTCTTCTAGGCACTTTGTTGATAGAGCATAGGGCTGGATACTATCATTTCATCCTAATTACGAGTATGAAGAGCAATTTATCTAAGTCTGACCAAAATTATTGGAGTCATTTGGAAAACAGTTTTTGAAAATGCACTGTTACGCCTCAATTTCGTGACGTCAGAGCTGCTTGCCTTACAATGTTTAGCACTTGAATATATAAAGCAACCCATAAAAATTTTCAATTCAGTTTTAGAAGCTCGAAATACTCTTTGACAATTACAGACAGACAAACAGTATATTGATCTAGGTCAATAAATGATTTCAGTTTCAGTCAACTCCCGTTAATGAAGAGTTCTCTTCGTTGACTTTGAGGATGAAAAATAAGGCGCAATTCCGTTGGCAAAAAACTATATTAGCGTAGCACAAAAAAAAAAAAAAAAATCAAACGCGTCAATACATTAAACAGGTAACTTCACAACAATAATTAAACAACAAAAACTGGAGTAGAAATTCAACTATTAATGGGTTTGAAGCATGATGAACGAACACTCTTTAACCCAAAAAGGAAGGATCTTCAAAAAAACACTCCGAAATTTTGGTAGGTCAAGTTCAGCAGGTGATCCACTGGCGGGCATGTTCCGGAAATAGTTCAGATAGGTGTCCAATTTTTAGTTCATTCAAATACCCGAGTATTCTCGCATGTTACGCTCAGCAAGTGTTTAGGTCACGGGCATGTTTCTGGAATACTTTGTAGATAGCCTAATTTTTCCGAATTATAACAATATATAAAAATTGCAAAACACCAAAACAAATTCTATTACTATACAAAATTCTAGACCTTCTCGCAGGTTAAGCTCAGCAGGTGTTTCGCTCACGGAAGGGCTGGTATGTAGTCACTCTCTCTTTTACGGATCAAAAAGTATCATCACACAAAACACCTCCAGAGAAAAATAAATACAGGCAGTTCTTTAAAAACTAAAGGACCTCATTGGCTATGAAGTGACCAGAGCTTACTAGCGTCGCACAGTGGTCCAGAACTCCCAAAAACTTTATCGAAACTTCTAGCGACTTCAATTTTATCACTTTTGCTTCCAAAATGAGTAGGACTCATGTTTTTCAGTGCGTAGATTCCAAGAATCGTGTTTTTATTCACTTTTGAGACTCAAAAAGTGACATTTTTCGGCTTTTTCGATGATTACCTGAACTTTTCAAATCTAACCCAAGTGTTTCGTTGGTTATCTCGACTTTTTCATTAAAATTAACAAATTACTGAAGATGAATAAAAAATATTGGAAAATATAGAAAAATGCCCAAATTTGGTTATTTGAATGTATTAATCGGAAAAATCAAAGGAAAACTGAAACAACGGGGGACATATACCACCCATTAATATAAAAGTATCTAATTAATTTTATTAATAACTTCCTCTTCTACTTAATATTCAAGATTAGTAATAATCGATTATCACATCAATAATCAATATATTCAAATTGGTAACAACAAGTTTCGAGGAAACAAGTTTTCTCAAATAAGACTTTGATTGAGACAAATATAATAATAATAATAATAATTTATTATCATGATTACCTATATAGTTAATAATATAATAATACATAATATAATATAATACATAATATAATAATGGATGAATCACGTTTTAATTAGGTAAGAACAATCAATAGTTATCACACGGTATGTAATAATCCACAAATTAATGGAGTTCAGCACAAAAAACAGTTTGTAAAAGAAAAACCACAGTTCTTGGGGTGAGTGGGTGGGTGGGATGGAGGATTTTGTTAAACATTCGCAGAAAAAAGAAATAATTACAATTGATGTGGACATTGATCTTGACGTGGACAAAAAGTATACCAAATTTATGTGCAGAGATACGGATTTTGGACCAGAAAAATTAACCTACAGGCCAAGATAGCAACTATTAGCACCTGGAATTGGTTAGAAAACTTTCTTTATACCTATCTGGACAATCTGAGACCAATTTTAGCACGCACATATTTGAACGATCTTTTCTAACTAATTTGGTAAAATATTCATAAAAATCGTACTTTAAAAATAATTTACTCATCTTTGAATCTACTTTTTGGTTGTGATTACCAATCAGCAAATCTCTCCATATTTTGGAAATAAGAAATAAGAAGAAAAAAAATAAATCGCTACATTAACAAAAAATTGCTAACAATACTTTAAACATTCCGAATTTTTTGTAAACTTTTCGAAACAGTTTTTGGGAAAGCTTTGGCTGGATTGGGTGTTTCAAGAACAGAAGAATAAAGAACAAAATTTTCGTGCGTTGTAACAATATTTATTATCATGAACCTAACTTGAATAGGTATTACAGTCAAAGCATCAACGTTCAAAGTGCTTGAGTGATTTCCTGTAAGAATATAGGCATGTAACATACCACAGAAGTATCTAACGGATTCTCTTCTTTGGTATTTCAGAAATAATAAATGCTCATCAAAAAAATTTGATATGCAGTTTGATCGGCGTTGAAGGAGGACACTCGTTGGCTAACAGTCTTCCAGTTCTTCGGATACTTTACATGTTGGGTGTAAGGTACCTGACACTAACATCAACTTGCAACACACAATGGTAAGTATTCATTTCATACAAAAAAAAAACTACCATTTTCGGTTCAGAATGGATTTATTTAAAACATCTTCATTCTAAAATACCGGCTTGAATTCGTTTTTCAAAAACTTTACCCATAACCCATAAGATGAGAATTGCATAAATATGTAGGTATGAATACGATTAAAATAGTTACTGATTATAGAATGACTTTCTCGAAAACAACAGAAACCGCTTTCTTCTGCCAACTCACCCAAATCAGGTTCACAATCGAAGTTGTAACTCCAACTTTTATTCATCAGGTCGGTAACTTGCAGTAAATAACTGGACGATAATGGGAAAGTTCCTTTTCATTTTACATAAAGAATTTATTCCTGAGGCCCATTCAACAGAACGACCGAATACGTGTCGACTTATTTTGATCCTAGAATAAACAGTAAAATTTATAACGAATTCGGTGAGGGAGCTACCGTAGCCTTTCCTTATCAAGGAAAAGAGGCTGACGAGTTTTGGCAAGTAAGTAGAGGCCGGATTTTTATGAAGCATAAATGCCCCAAATATGCCATAGAATATGCAGTAAAAACCAATGAAAACAAGTACCTAAAATTTGGGAGTTAAACTCAACACATGAAAAGAAAAAATCTGAACGAATATAATTCTGATGAAAGTTGCTCAAAATTAGGTAGTAAACGGTTTTTATAAAATGTTTTAAAAAACAGCTGTTTCTCTAACTGAATATGCGCCAGGTTTTCGTAGTTTAGGTACGTTTAGACAAATATTTATGCATTTCCAAGTTGTCTTGCACAAACTTATATCGAGAGGGGATATTCTTATAGATGGAAAATGTACGCTCCACATCAACTGAAGTGATCGGAGCAAATTTAAAATTACTCAAATTACCGACTCTATAAACTCAGTCAATTCACTCACGTCGTTCCCGTCTTCAATACTCTCATCCTCAGAGGACCAATAAATTTTGTTGAAAATGGATTTCCGAGTAAAATAAAAGTGGTGAAGCGTTTCCTTTTGATGGGAAGACGGTCCTTCATTCGTAGAACACTTTGACCACAGGTTTCTTTACAACATTTTTCTTTTTCCCATATCAACAATCATTCGTATCTAAATTATTTGTTACTTTCTCCCATTCTCTGAAAATGGTCAAGGTGCGTTTATAATTTTTCAACATTTTTATCTCAAAATAGTATCACGAAATTCTCCCCGAATATGAATAAATAAACATCTATAGCTTGAATATGCAAAAATTTTATGCAGTATAAAATTTGAGATAGAGCACCCAGGTGGGGAGGGGAGTTTCATAACGGTTGTCCTCGAGAGTTGTAAACAAATCCTTTAACTTTAAACAAATCCCCGGGGCGCATCCCAACTAATTCCAACAAAACAACGGTTTACTTATAGAAATGTTGAAAATAACTGTGGAGAGAAGCCACTACAATGAGTTGTTGTTAACAATCGACTGTTGTCAAGAGGATGAAAATGTTTCCTATGGAGTGGAGTAAATGATGGTATTGCATTACGTTAAGAATATTATAACCGGCTTATTAAAATTGTTTATAGTCCAATCAACTTAGTTTAGGAATGTAGCCAGGTACGCGAGGAGGGGGAAATTGGTAGCTTGAGATGTGAACATTTATCACATAAATCAAGCGCTTTCCAACGAGTGGCGAACGATTTCTGTGCGATGAAAACTGCGGAAGTTCCATTCCCCTAGCAACGGCTGGGTTGAACGTGAAAAACACTGAAATTGTGAAACAAATTTTGCATCACGGAAATTTTTGGTTGACCCCCCAGAACAAAGACATATCCATGTCAAAATGCAGATACGGGATCTATTCTTAGTAAGGCAGAGTAGCTCACTTAGATTGGGTTAGGCAAAACCCGCACGACCGAACGGTCTTGAAGGATGTGAAGACTCCAAGCGCCGTGCGAGGAATTCGTCGAGACCAAGGAACGTGAAACTTTTCTGTATTCCTAGTTTGATATTAAGAACGATATATACAATATCCCTAACATCTAAACTAATATCTAACATTCCAGAAGCCCATGTCTAGAAACATAACTTATTATCCAATTTGAGTCGTATAGGAAACAAAACTGATGTTCCTACCTTGCCGCCTGAAATATAACAAATTTTGTACGCCGTGATGGAGAGTTTTGTATTTATCGTAAACACGAAAACAAGCTGTTAGAACGAGGACGATAAATGCTAACCTATTCGCATTGATTTCTCGTAGCGTTATCGTGAGCCCGAGAAAAAGAGAACTCTTATACAGACGTTATCGTGTCTCTTGTAGTGAATCACTGCACAACACTCAATTATTGTCACAGTAGACAATTTCCAAAATATAACATGAAGTAAGAAACAACGACCACTTACCTACCTCTGTAACATACAAAAAAGATTCATAACACGAATCTTTAAAACGTGTTAAATGAACCTTCAAATGAAATCTTGAGAATGAAAAAGCTGAAACCGTCGATAAAACGTCAAAAGCAAAAACAAAATGCCACTAATGGCCCTTCTGGTTGAGGCGCGGGGAAAAAAACACGAGAGAGAGAGACAAATACAAAGGTCTGTATTGTTGCAACATATTTTCATTACACATAAACGTTTCGTTTTCGGTTGGAGATGCCAAGGATAAACACATTCTGTGTTAATATAGAATTTTCCAACAATATTCAACATACATTAGAGAGTTTTTGTACTTATCGTATTCATTATCTCGTATTCGAAAATGGCCTATCCGAAACGAGACGAGATTTTCGTTACGTGTACGGGGAAACGATTTTCGGAACGGGAAGAGTCGACTTTTCTCGTGCTCAGCTTTTTCGGAATCGTAATTACGAGACAACATGACCTTTCTCTAGAATAACGCAGTTTTTATGGACACACATACATACATATGTACGTACGTCAGCATGGACACACCCGGCAAAATTGCCTGACTTTTACCGCTTTCGTGCATTCTTTGGTTGTTGGTTTAACCTTTTGTATTCATCTTTTGTTCGTGGTTTTTCCCCCGCACCTCAACCAGAAGGGCCATTTGCAGCATTTTGTTTCCCCTTTCGACATTTTAACGCGACGATTTCAGCATTCATCTCAGGGTTTCGTTTCAAGATATGAGCTTTCAAGATTTATTTTACACGTTTTAAAGATTTGTGTTCTTCATGTCTGAATTTTTTTGTATGATGTAGAGGTAGGTGGTCTTTGTTTCTCATTTCATGTTATATTTTAAAAATTGTGTACTGCGAGTTTTAGGCAATGACTCACTTCAAGAGTCACGTTAACTTTACTATAAGCTTTTTCTTTCTCTCGGGCTTAGAAAATGCTACAAGAAATCAATGTAAAAAAGGTTAGCATTCATCGTGCTTGCTCTAACAGCTTGTTTTCGTGTTTACGAAAAATACGAATACGAGAAGCACAAGAACTCTCCAATAAAACAATTGGAATACAAAATGGTGGCCTCGTAAAGATGGTTAAAATCCCACATTTTCAATTTTTTCCTTCAATAATGTCTAAACCGTGCGTCCTTCAGAAATTTGCACTCACCAAAGTTCCAGAGCATAAAGAAAGCAAAGTGATTCGACCCAAAATTGGGTCCACAATACCTGTGAGTTATGCTGCAAGCCAATATAAAGATATAACTATAAAGTATGTTACAATAACACTAATATCAGTCATAGTTTGAGCCATGGGCTATTTTCTCATTCAGAAGAGCATTTTGATATCAGACAAACGATTACAGTTTATGAATTGATAGTCTCTTGATTGTTGATAGGAAATATCTGAACAATCGAACTTGAAATACAATAAACTAATTTCTTAAATGTACATGAGAAGCTGAAATCCTATTTACTTTGCAAGTTATAGAAGAACCGCCTTTTTGTGAAAATTTGATAATGAACTTGATCTAACCGACAGAAAGTTTTCTAGCTGCTGAATAGGGAGATTAGAATAGAATGTCTCGAGAAGAATACATTTCTTGAATTGTGTTTTAAATTAATAAAGTAGCACTTACAACTATTTTTGTAGATAAATGATAACATTTGCATTGCATTATTAAAAGATAACATTGCACATAAATGATAACAATTACATCGAATAATAAAATGGTACCTACATATTTACCTCTGTAGTATGCAATGATACGTGTAAATTTATAGGCTTAATAGTGTGGGCAATGCACCCAGAAACCTTTAACGAAGGAATGTTTAAAAATATAATGAACCTAGAGATATAATGAATATAATGAAATATGAATGAATATAATGAATGAATATACGAACTTTAGTTCGTATAATGAACACAGTATAACTTTAGTTCCACTCTTCGGGTTGCTGTAAAATTGAAAAAATTCATCACGTGATTTGGAATTACTGAACCGAGTCACTCTGCAAAACTCCTTCCTACGTCGCTTCTTAGGAGTTTGACCAAATTAAAACTGATTCTTCACCAGTTTGTAACGCTGAAACAACCCATTCAATTAACAAACTTGCATTAATATAATTTGGCAACAAAGTTCGATCCAAAGAGAAGAAACTAAGTCTGAGTATTCTGTTGATACAAAAACTACAGTTTTCCTGTACGCCGATACTTATTATCCACGATCCCAACTGGAAAGTCGATGAAATCGAAATAGATTTCAAAGCAGTTGGAGTTTGGTGGAGTCGTGTAATTTCCCCGTTCCCTTTAACCCTTTGTCAATACAATACAACATCCGTGGAGAGAATGAGATCCGTTTCGTTATGTGTTCCAGGGCCGACTCCTCTTTAGTTGATATTCCTGGAAGGAAGGCAGAACATGGAGGTCTTACCAACTTTGGGAAAGTAAGTCACTCGTCCTGGCACTTTGCCTCTCTGAAAGAACTATTGTATTTCCTTGGATTTTTTACTCTTGTTTTGCATGCCTTCTTTCACCTTTTTTGTCGCCTGCTTGATCATTCTTCGGTCGTTCAAAAAAAGTTTCGTTCGGAAAACCTAAGCAGCATTTTTACAAACGCACACCTACCTACAACTAAAACCTTGAAAACAAATGTGGTATATCATCGAGCAACGCAAAATAAATAATTAAGGAAATGTAATAAAAAGTTTTCTATGGCTATGGCGGTGTGAGGGGATGGGCAGTTGTTTGGCAAGATTCTCACCGGTTTTATTAGACATCCAAGCAGTTTCGCCTACATAGGCATCATCAGGGATTTAAAATATATTGATACAACAGACTCTAGAATAGGCTTATTGTTAGGATCTACAATATTTAGTTTATAAGTTAGGGTGTAGGTACCTAGTTATTATAACATGTACGTTGTAGGTATAAATGGTGAGGATTAAGTATGGTTACAATTAGGCATTAAGTTGGTACAATGTTTAGGATGTTATAATAAAAAATACTCTTTGACAATCAAAAGAAATATGTATAACTATGTACCAATCTATCTAACTACATCCTAATAGTAAGTTGCCTACATCCTAACGACACAGAATATGAAGGTATGCAGATAGAAAAATATTCTCGAACCCAGCTAAAGGCATGGACTGTCCCTAAAAATAGTATTGGTGTATACTCTTCATCAATATCACAGGCAGAAAACACGATTCAGAAAAATGGCACCTGGTAGGATTCCGACATACTATAAAACTTGGTCACATACAGCAATTACGCCTTCACTACATTACTATATTAAAGTTATATATTCTTCTATATTCTATAGTTCAATATTATAGAACTCTCGGCTATCGAATTCATTGAAAAAAGTCTCAAACAATGAGCTATTACTTGCATAGAAAACACCATTTGTCAGATATTCGCCTAATTCATGTCCTATAATAAATGTTCTCCAAATTTAACATTTTTATCCACCAAGAAAAAAAAATTGAAAAATTGGTTTATCTAAAAATTATTTCTCTGAGGATAACTATTTTTATTTTTTACAGTGATCTTTGATCACATTTGTGGTTAGGACTTGATGTGAGTTCGTGATTTTATCACTATAACACTAGGAAACAAAAGAAAAATGTGATGTCGAGTAACAAAGAAAGTAACAGTATACTGGGGGGTTTTCAAGGTCGCTGAACCAGAAAATAAAAGCCGTTTTTCCAGATTGGCTCAAATTTTAAAGTTACAGCCCATACGCCTGTTTTTCTCATGTTCAGTAATCTGAAAAATCACAACTAAAGGTCGGCATCATATTTCAAGGTTTCACCACCTTATTTTATGTTTCTTGGAGTTCTGAATCCGAATATGAAACCGGATTTAAATTATCTAGCTCTTATCAGACGCAAATCTCATTTAAACCCAGTAAAAATCGGAAAAATCACCAAAAACAACGTTTCTTAACGAATTATAAGTTATTTTCCCCTGAAACGAAAACCAATAGAAAATATCCGGTTGCAAATTTGAATTTTACATTTAAAAATCCATGAAAAACACATATTTATTTCATCGATTTCTTTTTCATAGATTCAAGAGATTAGATTATGTAGGTACCTACCTATTAGTGATTTAGAGGCTTGGAATAATATTAATATTCTCCTAGTCCGAGCATGTTTGATCAGGGCCAGTGAATCATCCTGCAGTCGGTGCCAAAGTTACTGTTATCTTCATCAAGAGGTAAATCCATTTAAGCCAAAACCAATTGCCTTTTGATAAGTTTATTCTTTGCGCAGTTACGTCTCAAGCGCAGAGAAATCTCATCTTTTGAATTAATAAAGAAGAATTCGATAAAATAAATTCGCGTTTTTTATAGGATTTTCAATGAAGAATACAAATTTGCAACCAGATTTTCTTCTATCTTTTTTCGTTTAAAATAACTTTTAATATGTTGAAAAACGTTGTTTTTGGCAATTTTTCTGATTTTTACTGGGTTTAAATGAGATTTGCGCCTGATACGAGCTAGATAATTCCAGAACAAACAATGCAAACACGGGAAATAAAATGCAAAACATTTTGTTGTGATTTTACAGATTACGTAACATGAGAAAAACAGGCGTACGGACTGTAACTTTAGAATTCGAGCCATTCTGGAAATACGGCTTTCATTTTCTGATTCAGTGACCTCAAAAAACCCCCAGTCTTCTGTTATGTTCCCCAGTGTAATTATTCGAGATCGATCCCGATAAAATTAATAGCCTCTAAACATCCAGTTAGTTCCTCCACGACTGTAATATTCAAAACCCCTAATACATGAACCTCTAGTCCTCGAAGGGCTTCCCTCAGTAACGCCAACTACTGTTGATGTTCAGCACGCTCGTATTTGCGGTTGTTCATTTCCATTCCACCTCTCGGCGTTACTAAACTGGCCTGAATGCACCGAGCCACAGATCCAGCACGCTTCGGACAAAAAAATGCTAATCGCCGTAGAAAACCCAACAAAATGTGGAAGCGATTCGTGGAAGTGATGCCTGTGAAGGCAAAAAGGATCAAGAACGGTCAATAACATACAATTTATTCAACATTCGGTAGGTGATTGGCTGTGTAAACACAAGAATGGGGTTGAAGATTGAATGGTTACCGATGTTAACAATCGATACCACTCAGTTATCATCTACACAGTAGACACTACTTTTGTAACTAATATTTTGACATTTTATGTCTTTACTTTAACACATAGAATCGAACATTGTCACGTTACGTTACCGAAAAGTGTTACTTTTGATTTTCTGATGATTATCGCTTACAAACAAACCGTTGCTACGGAACTGCATCTTAAGCATTTATCATCGTACGAAAATCGTTCGCCAATCGTTGGAAAGCTCTCGATTCACCTAACCGTATTTTGTTATACACTGCGCAATGCGTGGCCAACAATCTGAAGTATGAGCGTGGTTGTCTGAATATTTGTTTACATACAGGTGATCCTTCTCAGTTAATTTTGTAAACATGATTGCAACCACTATTAGACTCGGAAATGAAAACATTAAAAATGTCTCAATGTCTTGCAGACTTGTATGTAAGATTTTCGGCATTTATCATCGTAATTTAACGGACTTTTTGCATAAAGGAATAGAATGATTATTTTTAACCGAGGAATAGGAACATTATGGAAGGTAGGTAGTAACATGTTAATTGTACGAGTAATACGTTTACTAAATAATGATAGTACACACACTTTACACTCTTAGTACATTTTTTCCATTTAAAAATAAATAAATAAAATTGGGAATAAAACGAAATACCAATTAACCTTGAAGGCCACTGGTGAAGTACAGGAACCCGTTTAGTATCGAAATCCAGGTTCATTCTACTGTAGGGAAATACTTGTGAACCAATGTGAAGACGGAAGTTAGTCAATATACAGTGATGGAATAAAGCTATATTTTTATCCACATTTTTTTGTAAATCTGTTTTCAACCCAAAAATGATGTATCGTGGTTTTTCCAATTCTGTGCTAGTTTTCACTGTCCATGAAAACTCTTTATTCGTTGGTAAGGTTGGGTATACTGATAAATTCCATCTTCGAAATCCCATTGTAATTGGTTCATTCTGTTCGAGAAATTCGAGTAAATCTGCCCTTTGGCTATCAGCTGGTCCCACATATGTAATATACCAGATCATTTTCTTAATATTGAGTTCTGGTTAACCGGTGGATGGAGTACCACTGGCTACTGGTAAGCGCGGTATGATAACATTTGTGTCCGTGGCTGCCCTATTTATTTTCAGCTCAACTCTTACATTTACCAAGATTTCTTTATAGTCTTCTGCAAATCCAAGCAATGTTCTCAACGGTATACAAACAGAAAAGTTTCCACTATTTTCATCTACGCAAGAATTTAAAACGGATTTCGTGGACGGTAACATCCATCCAGCTTGTTGTAAACCGTCAACAGTCGCTTTACTAAAACTGGCATAACCTTTCAAGGTGGATGCTATGTCAGGATAACTTGTTTTGTCAACTAGTTCGCCATTCGTAACCAGCTTTATGTCATCAAATGCGTGTGCGATTCCATTAGGTCCAAGCGTGTATCGATCATATTTAGATAGGGTACCTTCCACTTGTAAATAGCTTCTCGATATATTTATGTATTCCCCTGGTTGGGAAAGGTTCATGAGCCCGATATTCCAATTTTATGAGACTGTCGCCAAAAATAGGTTTTTTAGGTACGTTCTACATATTGCCTTGGATTGTAACGAGGATTCACGTTATATCCCAAATTTGCTTCACCCCCATTTGCTCATTATTCTCACCATGATAAATCTTGATTTTATTAAATGTACGCTTTAAAAGTAAATTCGTTTTAATGTTTTTTCACTCTTGCACATACTCAATCAATACCAACATCAATTTATCCTGAGAACTGAGTAAAAAACTTTCTGGTCGATTCAAACGGTTTACATTCTTGAAATATATGTCTATTGCAGAGGTACCCACCTTGACAATAACTTTTCCATCTTCTAATGGCACAGCATGCAATCTTTTCAATTTATTTTTACCATATTCTAATTTTGAATCTGATGTTGAATCACTCATGACTGATAGTTGTTGAGAACCATCATTACTTGTGAAATGAGAGTGTGCAGTTTTCAGTTTTGCGATTTGTGCAGTTGAATGCAGCACACACTTTAACCATTGTGCATTATCAAAGAAATTTCATGAGTAGATGAACTATAATAGTACAATCTTCATTGCACATAAATAAACGATGTTGACCCCCATATGGTATTTGCAATGCGACACTAGCGCTACGAGTGGGTCTAGTTTACTATTACAATGTCTTTGTATTTATCCTATACATGCTTACACATATCAACATTGGATGGTGAGAAATTCAAGGATTTCAGGTTTGTGCATAGGAAGAGACTGTTACTCGTATCTAAGAACTAAATCACTGGGCGCATACGCGAAGCTCCCCATCGACGAGTTTTTATACGTGAAGCTCCCCGCCTCCGTTCTCCACGTGTACGTGAAGCTCCCCTTCACCTATATATGAAAGTCACCTAATGCAGTGGATTTTAGGCTACTGAACTATAAAGTTCAGTAATCAATACAATTCTCTTCAATTTCATCATGAATAAACTGCAGGGTAGATCATAAGGGAGCTTGGTGAACAAAACAGCATGCATGAATAATTATTGTGTAATAAAACAAAGTTACTTTAATATGTCATAGAATAATATCCTGAGCGTCGTCAATAAGGGAAATTACGTAAAAATAAGCATCGAAATGGTCGGTCTCAAGCATCAAATCTTGGCTGGTATTTACATGAAATAATTTATACAAATTTGAATGAATAATTATAATAGGTACCTATATTAAAACAAAGTTAATTTAATAAACGAAGTTAACTTATTACAGAATAATATCGTGAGCGTCGTCTCTAAGTGAAATTAAGTAAAAATAAACATTGAAATGGTCAGTCGTCAAACATCAAATTTTGGCTGGTATTTACATGAAACAATTTGTATAAATTTGGTGTGCGAATCGTACTTCTCAATCAGTTTCTCCAACCACACGTTCTTGTTAATTGACCTACATCACCTATAATTCCCCTCCTCTGTATTTATCTTGATGTAAACATCAGTTTGGTATTTGACGTTCACGTTATTCGATGATCACTGAGAGCCAGTCCGTTCAAATCACTGATAAGGCTTGAAACGCCTTGAAAGGGGAAGAGTGTTCGACGGGGAGCATCACGTACTCCCATTCTCTCGGACGGGACGCTTCGCGTATGCCTGCTAGAACTAGCCGGGGAACACCGAGTACAGCGCAAATGACTTTCACTTCGGACGGGAAGCTTTGCGTAGTCACCCGCTAGGGGAATGGAACTTCCGTACGAACTAAATCACTCGCGACGAAGTTGTGGAAACCCATTATAAAACGGAAGTTAGTGAAAAACGTTGTCTATTTCCACGAAAAATGAAGAGTTACAATGTTAAATCGATTTCGACGGTTAGGCCATCATCAGTAACAAACAATAACTGAAGACACATTAGAAAGGACACAGCTTATATAGAGACAGGTGAAGGGAGATTGAATCCCATTGGTCGAGAGAAAGGAAAGGGGCAGGAGGTACAACCAATCAAGTGCATACAAAGTGAAAGGGAGATTGAATCCCATTGATCGAGAGAAAGGAAAGGGGCAGGAGGTACAACCAATTAAGTGCATACAAAGTGAAGGGGGATTATAGCTAATCAGATGAAGTGAAAGGGGGGGAAATAACTAAATAGGGTTTCAACAGTGTGAAGGGATAATTCCAAGCTTTACAGAAATGGACCTATCAGTGGTGAAATATATTGAGGTATATCCTCATTTAAACATTTACCAGACCTGTCACTTTTGATAATTTCGAATTTTTCAAGTACATTCAACATACCTCCCTTTGGGCAAAAATGAAGAAATTCCACAAACTGTCTGTCTGTCAAATCAAAATTGTAACTATGATTAGATTCCTTAAGATGTTTTGCAAATGTAGACTTACCCTTATTTTCCCTGAAATCCTCCATATGCTCGTCTATTCTTTCCCTAAATTTCCTACCAGTCTGACCGCAATATTCGTAGCCACAAGAACATTTTAATTTATAAACTCCACTTTTATCCTGCACACTAATTTTATCCTTAACGGATCCTAGTAATGCTTTAAGACTATTTTTATTTTTAAAACCTACTTTATAACCTCTCGATGATAGAATTTTGCCAATTTTATCAGACATTTTCCCATAATAATTATCCCATAATAATTTTCCCATAAAAATTATCCATTGCTTTTCTTCTAAAGTTACATCTTCCCGAGCCAGATTGGGCACTTTTTCCCTACTCTTTTTCCTAAGAACCTTATCCCATATGGTACCAACGAGATCTCCTCCATATCCGTTACTAGCCGCTATGCTTTTGATAATGGATTTTTCTTTTGATAAATTTTGTTCACTCATTGGAATAGATAGTGCTCGGTTGATCATACTATGGAAGGCTGCATGCTTATGTACTAAAGGGTGATTTGAACTACTATGGATCGTTATATCGCTATATGTATCTTTTCTGTAGATTGAAAAATCATGCTTCTCATTTACTAAAGAGATGGACAGATCAAGAAAATTTAGTTTATTCCCGCCGAATTCGAGGGTGAATTTGATATAGGGATCTAATTTATTGATTTTTTCGTGAAAAGAATTTAGTTGTCTTTCTGTGCCCTTCCATAGAATGATGATGTCATCGACATATCTATGCCAATAGAGAAGATTATTTGTGTTAAAGGTTGTAAATATTTGTTGCTCTAGTTAATCCATGTATATATGCAAGCAGAGGAGATAACGGAGAACCCATATCAACCTCTGGCTGTGTATAACATTGCCCTAAAAAGTAATTTTGATCTATACAGACAACAAACAAATTGAAAAATTCATCCTTTTCGAAAATATTAAGTTTAGAGCCGTGAATCAGCCTGAATACCACATCTTTGCAGCTAGCATCATCGATATTGTTGAACAGACTAATCACGTCAAAAGATGCGAGTTTAGCATTTGGAGGCATCTGAAGGTCCTTAATTTTGCAGACCAAATCATGAGAATTTACTTCAGTATGTTGAGGCCGAAAGGTTATTTTAAATAAGCAAGATTATGTTTCGAAAACTGTAAAATTTCTAGAAGATAATAATTGTTCAAATCTCCCATCTGACCATGTGGTCTCTCTCTTTCGACATCCCAACCGCTGGATTACAAAGCGCCTGCTATCTGCTTGACAACCGCATCGTGACGTAAAATGCGGCCACCGTGAGTACGAGGACACTGCTGCACCACACGATCTCATTCTTACCCCAACAGGCACGAGAAAGGGTGTCTGCTGTCCCGCGACTACTCCTTGAACACCTCACCGAGGTGGCTAATGTAGCCAACCGGACGGTATGAAAATGGTGATAGTCGAGGAGCCCCAATGCCCTCTGAAGCCCATTCTACTCACTGAAAAGAAATGGGGGACTCAGAGCACTGTCGGAGTTCTTTACCATCTACTGACTCATGCAGTGCAGCAGCGAACTCAGCAGATGAGCTGGGTTTCGGAGCAGTTGGTGTTGCTCGATCGCACCACAACAACTGCTGCCGGACAAAGTCCAGGTCAGCAGCAGTGCGGGCGACCTCCCAGCTCGAGCCCCTAAGGGCAAGCAGGCGCTGGCGGCGTAAAGATGGGATGCTAGCAGAAAGAGAGACAATACCGAGCCCACCGGCCTTGACCGGTGCGTGGATGTAAGCACTTGGGACACCAGGTGGAAAGCCTAGCCAAGAGCGCACAGCAGAGCGAACTTCACGATCTAACTCAAGCAGCCTCCCCGCAGTAAGCCTGCCAAAGACTAACCCATAAGGAAGCTTTGGCAGTAAGTACGTGCGAAGGAGGCGCAGCTTCTGCTGTGGCTTCAATGGAGCCTTGGTGACACTAGCTAATGCTCCACCAAGGTCCACACGGCTTGCGGCTATAGTGGCCACACCCATGAAATCGACCCCAAGGTACCGCCAGACCTCCAACACGGATCGGGTGGGGATGAGTGTCTGTCCTAAGACAAAGCACTCCTCATCCACCACCTTCACCTTATGTTGGCGGCCCGACGGGACCAAGGAGACCGACCCACACTTAGAAGGGTTGACCACTAGACCGCACCTGGCTAGCTGCTCAGCAAAGGCATTGAGGGCGATCTGCAAGCCCTCGCGGGTTTCTGCGAGTAGGATGACATCATCGGCAAAAGCCAACGCACCTACTCGCACCCCAGGGGCGAGATCAAACCCTATTTCATCTGGTAGCTTACCCAAACCTGTATCCACGACCAGGTTGAAGAGGAGTGGCGACAGAGGATCCCCCTGGCATACCCCGTGCCCAATGACAACATCCCCTGACATCTCACCTTGTGCCTCGAGGACCGTCACGCCTTCGTGGTACAGACAGGCAACATACTCAATTAAACAAGCAGGGGCCCCGACACCACGAAGACAATCGGTCAGGGCAAAGTGGCTAACTGTGTCAAAGGCCTTAGCGACATCCAGAGCGGCAAGATGGAGCTGCCGTTTCTTGATGCCGGCCAGTGAAATGACAGTTTGGAGAACTGTTAGGTTCTCCGCTGTGCCATCCTCTGGCTGAAATGCTCTCTGGGCGTCACCTATGACACCAGCCACTTGGAAGCAAGATGCCAGAACCTTTTGTAAGTGGCGAAAAACTACCGATGATATTGAAATCGGACAGTAGCCTCCAGGCCCACTTCCTCCTTTCTTTGGGATGAAGATGGTTTGGGCACGGGTCAATGCTTCCCGATAGAACTAACAGGTTGAGGATAAGCAGCTTGACACTTTTTGGGGCTTTATTCCAGCGTCGGGCAGAAATACCATCAGGTCCAGCAGACGTGGAGTTTTTGACACGACACTTATGTGCCTCGTCATGAAGCACCGGCGTGCACATAATGCCACGTAAGGAATCCCTGGTGGAAGCTGGGGGTACCACCGGCACACCAGGGTTGTGGCTGGGAGCACTCAAAAGTGGCTCCCAAAATTCCACAAACTCCTGGAGTGGGGGCAAAACTTGTTCATCCCCAGCTCCCTCCAGTACCTCCGCAGCTACATGAGCCGGATGCTTCCTCCACAACTTCTGGGCCCGCTGGTATTCCAGCCTTCTTGCTTGCTTGGCTGCTGTGCGACCTCCATGAGGCACCAACACAGTAGGATTTGCTCCCTGATGCCTCGCCACAGTTGCATCCCCAAGCTGTGGAAAGATCCTCTGTACATAGGCCGCGACCTCATCTTCCAAGCCAACAGGCCTCTCAACAGCCCGCCTTGACAGTTCCTGCAGGTAGGCACTCTCGTAACCATCAATACGGCGTACCTGCTCCCCGAGCCTCAACACTTCAGTCTTCAAATCCTCAAGAAGATCGGAGGTCCCGGGGGAGGATTCCTGAACGGCGGGCTGTTGTCCCACGCCTGTCGGAGATGCGGGGGAGGCCCCACTGCTATTTGCCAGGATTGCATCTTCCAGGACAAGCTGCTTATAGTGGGGCCTCAGGTGAAGAGATTGGATGGCAGAAAGTGTGGGCATGGGAAAACGTGCTTGCAAGTATACATTAATATTGCGTACCCCATTGCCCACAGCCTCTGCCTCCTCTGCTGCCATTCGCAGCAAATCCTCAGAAGCATACCTAGGCCGCTCTCGCTCTAAATCAGTTGCTGCATTGGCTTGTACAGGATGCTTCTGCCAGACGTGGGCACTGAGGCCACGCTTGGAACTGAAGGCTCTCTCACAGTGGGCACACTGGTGGACATCTCCAGGGGCATTGGAAGAGGAAGAAGGATAGGAAGAAGAGGACGAAGAAGAGGGAGAGGAAGACCGACGCCCCTGCCTTGGGCGCCCCCGAGCGCCTCCCCTAGAACCCCGCTGGCCAATGGGCTCTATTGTTTCGTGTTCCATAACGGGGGAGACGGTAAATAAGGGTCGGGAGACCCATTGACATGAGCCTCCCCCTTAAGCCCCCTACCAGAGAGTGCCCGGTTTGCACGACGGGGACGTATGATCATGACTTGGGTAGGGATATGAAGGAGCTCCGAAGAGATAAAAACACCAACCGTTACCCTACCCCAGCAACCCTAAATACCTAAATACATTTGTATGAAACGTATAGATATGGCTTCAGGTTGAACATAAAACCTTCCCTAGCATGAGTTTCAGAAATTGATTTTCATGTGATTTCAATACTTTCCCTTGACCCTTCGGGGTAAGAAGGGAAAGTAATAAAAGAGGAGTGTAAATGAGATGAAGCGAATGATTTATCCTTTATCTTAATGTAAATGTATATATAAATACTACATAAATGTACATTTAATATAATCAATGCATTTATATTCAACTGTGATGCAATGGGTCTAATCTAAATATTTCATCGTCACCTTCTATTGCATAACTCTTTTTTTCTGCTTCATTCGCCTCATCTAACAATTCATG
The DNA here is from genome assembly GCA_030762985.1 of Adelphocoris suturalis. Taxonomy (NCBI): domain Eukaryota; kingdom Metazoa; phylum Arthropoda; class Insecta; order Hemiptera; family Miridae; genus Adelphocoris; species Adelphocoris suturalis. Next base: position 79,633,778 of record CM061042.1, read on the forward strand.
CATACATGAATCGCATCGTGAAGCAAATTGATATACAAAAACATCATTGCTACACTCATTACATGTTTTTAATGAGAGCTCCAAGTCCTCTGAAAATCTTGGAAGCAATTCATGTTTACAATAAATCAAGTTATTAATTTTTAGAAATTTTGATTTTACGCAGATATAAATTTTATCAAAGTTTACGACTGCCATAATAATGAAATAAAGGCTTACCTTGTGTTTAGGTAGGTAGATGTGAAGAGGTTGGTGAGCGGGGCTAGCTTGATGACCAGTGAACTTATCGTAGACCTTCCTTCTTTCCTTTTATAGATAAAAACATCCCTACCTTGATGCGTTTCATGAACGAATGATCACGCCACATTTAAATACAATTGGGAATTCGATAAGATGGACGTTGCACTCATTTCGTATCTGCATATCCAAAAAGAAAGAAAGATAAGATAAGAGAGATACCAATAATATACCAAAGAAAGATATCAATATGCAGAAAGAAAAATGAAACAAACATGTAAAAAACTAATAGAAAAAATCTCACTAATCTTTTCAAAACACGTTTCATCATCCCATGCTATTTCGTTTTTATTTAATTAGATTATTATGACATACGCCCCACGCTCGGGCGCGAAAATTCGGAGATGTATCAATCACTTTTATCGACCCCTCTACCATCCGGGACGATGGCTCAATGATCTAAGGCGTCGGTTTCTCATTTCTAACGTCCACGGTTCAAACCCCGTCTCTCCTCTCTTATTTTTTAAATTCGCCATTTCTATCGACCTTTCTGCCCCTGTTCTAGAAGCAGTAAGATGTAGATGGATGTGGATGGTGGTTGTGTGGATGTGTGTGTGGTGTGTGATGTATACTACTTAAAGTTAAATTCATTCAAAAAATACCAAACTCGATATCTACTCGTTGGAAAGCTCTCGATTGAGCAAATAACGTTCCACTGCGAAAATATCTCCACCTAGTTCAACCCATTCAATCGTATTCTGTATTTCGGTTTATTATTTTCAGTACACAATGAACTTTTGTAATCGACAAAAAAATATAACTCGACCTTAGAATTTCATTGTTTACGTTTTATGATGCTTAGTAATAAAAAATTAATTGACAAATCCCTCCTAAGCCGTACGCCGCATAGTGGTACCGAGATGTGTTTTTTCTGAAATAATTCAGTTCTCGATCTCTATTTTTATAGGAAATTTTGCGCCAATTCTGAACATACTCCATGTTTCTATACCCAAAATACATATTTCGTGAGTTTTTTGGCAATCTAGGAAATTACTCGTAGTTGGATGGGATGTCGTACAATCAAGTAAACAATTTCAGGAGAAAGCGCGACCGCGGCGTCGTCCACTCATTAGAAGGACGATAGTTCAAGAGAAAGCTTAAAATATTTCTATCTCACAATGAATTTTCCATATTCTGATAGTTTTCGCAATTAATTTTTACAAAATAATGCTAAAAAGAAATCCTGCATTTTCAGGAAGTCAAAATTTGTGCAGATGATCTTGATCCTTCAGAACACATGTGAAAAATAAACTGGATTTGTGGTGGGAAAATTAGATTGAACTATTACATCTCTTTTGATAACCATCATAAAGTATAAAGAAACGCTTGCATACGAGTCTGCAACACATTGGGACATTTTATGCCATTAGTTGCAGACTCGTATGCAAGCTCTAAGAGCCACTCAGCTGATCCGGACCCCGGGCATGGTCAAGTAAATGTCCTAAAGAGGCAACATACTTAATAACAGCTTCCTAGACATAAAATGTCAAAAGGAATCGTAGGTTACAGAAATTGGTCATAACTGGGTTTAGTAGGTACTTTCTTATTAAAAAACTTAGTACACTCCAGTATCTCTAAGTAGTGAGGCGGCCTCCAGTGTGTAACCCCAGATACTCCTTGTTTGTACCGCATACCAAGTATTGATTCCAGACACTTTACAATCATTCATATATACAAGACAATAAATTTCAGGTTTTAAATTTTAAGTCTAAAGATATGTGAAACCAAGATTTATGCTACAAGGCTTTTCATGAAACACAGTTCCCGGGGAATTCAGAGAGAAATATTGAATCGCGACACATTATCTTCACTCAGTCAGTCATGCAGTCTAAACCAAAATGGCATTACCCGTGGAATTTCAACATAAAACCGATATCGTTCGAGAAGAACAAATCGTTGGCTTTTCTTATTGCTCTACATTGGATATCAGATAGCTGGAAGCTATACCTTTATTCAAGACAGTTAAAACTTGTCATCAAAACTGAAGATGTACCGCCAATATTGAGAGAGACGATGTTGCCCGAGGAATATGACTTAGTCAGGAAAAAGACCTTATTTCTTTTTACTGAGTCAATCGTAATAGGTTCGCTCTTTCTGATAATCAAGACGTTTAAACTTGTGTTCGGGTATCATGACTTCATTTGGAAACTGGCAACGGATCAAGCGAAAACACAGTTTTGGAGAATAGCTCTTTTCGTGGCGTATGACCAGGTTTTAATGAAAGTAGTCCCTTTGACCTCCAGTATTTTGCTCGCAATGATATTTTATGATCCTTTCAAACTCTCAATTAAATCCACTATAGCTAACTATTTGCTTGAGATAATTGGTGAATCTATCATGGATACCTTATCAATTGCTGTTCTGAAGATGGCTACAGATGATTTTGGCTCCAAAATATTCTTGTATACCGTGCCATTCGTTAACGTATGTGCTTTGTCCTCCATGGTGGTCTTTATCCAGTTCGTCGCACCCATGATGTTTGAACCTGTAGAGAAAACAGAGAGCCTCAAAATTCCGATCGCAAAGCTTACAAACGACGTTGGGTTTCCTTTCGAAAAGGTGTATGTCGACCCTAACGAAAATACTGAACCAACAGCATGGTTAATAAGCTTATTTGGTGTCAATATGTTAGCAATAACACGTTCTCTCATCAACCTATTGGACCCTCAGCAGGTCACTGCCGTGGTAGCCCATGAACTCGGGCATTGGTATCACAATCACACTTCTATGAAAATAGTTCTTTGGGGTTTTGTCGAGGTTTCGGCAATGTGCATATGCGCGTCTTTCGCTTATGACAACAAATACCTCATGGATATTTTCGGTTTTAAGAAAAGGCCAGAACCCCTTATAACTCTTTATTTGTGGATGACAAACATAACTCCGCAAATAATTTTTTTAATAGACGGGATTCAATCCATTCTCCTTAGAAACAGCGAATTCGATGCCGATAATTTTGCCTGTGCTCAAGGGTTGGGTTCGTCCTTAAAGAAAGCACTAATAATCCTCGAATCAAAATCAAAGGATTTCCCAATATATGATTCTCTGTTCAGTGCTTGGTATAACGAACACCCGAACTTATTCGAAAGAACTGAACAAATAGACAATTATGGTAAATAATAAATGTTTCTTAAATTTCAAGTATAAATATTGTGTAGGGCAAGAATAAACCATTTCAAATTGGTAGGTACATACTGTAATCATGATTTTTTTTTTTTTTTTTTATGTTTACAATAATGTTACATAACTAAACTTCTTATGCTACTGCCCTCTTTAAGAAATCTTGAGTTGAGGGGAGGAGTTACTTAACATCAGAAAAAATTAATTTACTTCGAAACAATAAGATGCATGATGTTTACGATATTTTAATATGAATGGTATGATGTGCATGATATGAATTAAATTATTTATAAATAATTTAAATTACTATGTATATTGGGTGACAAGGATTGGGTGTCCAAGACGGTACCCGGACGATACTCCAAATTGAGAGTACTACGGCGCGGTGTCATACTGGGGCTATGATAGGGTGACGGCCTTGATCGTGTCTGTGAGGTGCAGGAAAAGTGCCACAGAGCTCTCGAGCTGGGCATGTTGGTAGGAGTGCTTTGGGTTTGGCATGTGTTTCCTTCGGGGCATCTAATGGTGATCATTTTTTAGGGGCTCTTCCTTTCAAACCTCTCACAATCCTCCGCTTTTCACGACTTCCTTGATCGATAGGGCTACCGGCAGGTAAACCTAGACGTTCTATTTACTATTTAGTTTAGTTGTTTCCCTTCCTCCTTTGAGGAGAGATTAGTTGTAAAAAACAAAAGGGAATCCCTGAAGAACGGTACGAATTATTACACAAAAGTTTATTATTTCTGTATTATGTAGCCCTTCAACGCACATCATTGGTCTATAACTATTATTATACCCAGTAAATGAAAAAATGGTGGTGGTAAATTGTAAAAACATCGCTCATCGTGCCTCCCAAAAGGGTTCACTCAGTTACAGCTCCATGAACCTACAAATTTAGGGTTTAAAGTTAATTTCGAAAAATTAAAAATGTCAAAACAAAAAACCAAACAACGGTAGGTCGAAAAGAAAAGAAATTTGCCTCTAGCAAGTACTAGCAGGTAGGAGCTTCTTATAGCTTTTTCAAATTTAATTCGTCCTTTTTCAAAATGAATTCTTTCTTCTACATAATGAATTCGTCCTTATAAAAAAGAGGGACCAAACCTGAAGGCAACCTGAAAATGATATGCAGATACCTTTTCTCGAAGACTAATAATTTATTGCATTGGTTTGCATAGTTGATAAAGATGTGACAGAAGGAAATTTACAACGTTGACACGGGATTGATACAAGAAATTCACAAAAAGATTGCAAGAAATTCATACAAAGCCATGAATTTTAGAATTTTGGTTCATTATTTACGATAACAAACCTTTGTAATTGACCAAGAAAAAAAGTAACCCCCTTCCCCCTCAAAATTTTTGTTTGTTTACGTTTCAAGATTCATAAAATCTTAAAAAATAATTATGTTTGTACAAGATACAGTTCCTTAGCAAAGAGTTGGTTGCAAGGGATCATCATTAGAAAATAGTAGAGTAACGCACTAAATGTAGCGTAAAGGAAATTTTGTCTCATTTTTGGCCGGGCTATGATGGCAAAAACGTGTTCCATGTTGAAACTTATGCTTCCTATTTTCTTTGTATGCAAAACATGAAAATCAGCTTTTGGCTTTCTGTCATATTGTATCGTTAATACATTTAACATGGTCTCGGTTTGACAGACCAGGCAGACCCCTGACTGCTTTCCTTAACATATTGTATGTCGTAAAGTCTGGATTTTTACGACTGCTGTTTTCGAAGTTTATCACACTTAACACGTCATGACGTCCTAATAGTAGTGTTATTCATGGTCTTTACAACTATGTTGATCGTGTCAAATCAAAAACATCGTAATCCACAGGAATCATGAGGATCCCATGTTAACTCCGTCATGCTAAACTTCGTAAAATAGCATCAGAACAGGTGAGTAAAAAAAGAAGGTGAATGCCTGCTAGGCACGTAAAAAAGTACAACAACAACACAGAAGGCATCTTACATGCACGTTACATTTTTAAATAGAGGAAATCAATTTTATTTTCAAATAATCCATATACATCTTTTTGTGCGTGTTGACCAAAAAGAGCCATAAAACTAAGTGCATTGATTCGATCGTTAAGAAAACTCCAGTAAACATTAGTGCTATAGAAGAATCAGAGGACGAAGACTTATGCGGAGGATGTCTCCAGGGGGTTGCACCTGTTGAATTTACAATACTGTTTTGTCTTTCCCCCGGTTCAATCAGATGCTTTCACTTTCCCCATTTTTTCTATGGTCACTGAAGTAACTAGACAACGGAAACTAACCAATTTGAAAACAGAACGAACTAAAAACACTTTGGTACACGGAAACAAAAAACTAATGCGACCTAGCTTCTTAATAGACAAAACATGAAAATCAGCTGTTTGCTTTCCGCTATATTACATTGATAAGACATTCAACGTGGTCTCGATTTGTTGTTAAGCAGAACCCAGACTGGTTTCCTTAACATGTCGTATCATCGTAAAGTCTGGATTTTTACTAGTGTTATTTTCGAAGTTTAGCAACACGTTTACCGCGTTACGATGTTCTAATAGTAGGGGTATTCATGGTTGGAGAGTTTACAAACGTCGTTACGTGTTAAATGTGCTAAACTTCAAAAACAACCGTCGTTAAAATCCAGATTTTACGACGATACGATATATTAATGCTGACAGAGCCTGGGGTCTGCTTAATGTCGAATCGAGACCATGTTAAATGTCTTATCATGCGAAACGGGGGAAAGCCTACAGCTGGTTTTCATGTTTTGCCAACAAAAAAGCTAACTCACTTACTTTGTTTTCTTGTAGCAAACTGTATGTAGGTTTGTTCTTTCGTTTTCAAATTGGTTAATTTCCGTTGCCTAGTAACATCAGCCACCATGGGAAAACCGCGAAAAGTGAAAGCTACTTAGGGCCGTATCACACAAGCATTTTTTCAGCTTTTCTTTCGCATTTTTAATGCTCGGACGTGAAGAAGGCAAAGTGTTTTTTTTTTTAAGGTCAGCTGTGAATGTTGAAGAGGAATAAGTGTAAAAACAGCGCATTCTGGCGGAATGCAGTTTTATTAAATCTGATAGATCTGTTAGGGCTCTTTCCATCAAACTATTACCTTCCCAAGGGTTACGTTTTAGCATTTTTCTTATGTCGAGGTAAGAATTAGAATGTTCTAATTTTCCCTAATGAGTTTAAAAATGCTCCGCTAGGATGCGCAATGGTCGAAAATACTGACCTTGGAAACAAGCACTTTGCTTTCTTCACATTTGAGCATTAAAAATGCGAGAAAAAAAACTGAAAAAATGCAAGTGTGATACGGCCTTTAGTCAACTCCCACACTAATGTACCTATTTGGAATATTTCGAAATAATACTGCATCCCTGTATTTTAAAATATAACCTGCAAGATGCCTTCCAAGTTGTTGTACTGTTGATGATTACGACGTTTTCGATTGAACACCTTCCACATAGTTGTAAAGACCATGAATACCCCTAGTATCTTTCTGCTTGTTATTGTAAGAGATCATTTCAATGAATTGAATGAGCCCACCTGGATCGCCGTACCTTCATTCTAGAACTTTGGCAGGATAAAAACAACAACAAAAATCAATATCAGTGTGACTGAAAACCGGTGATAACACAGTAAAATTCACCAATATAATAAGCGACGGCGATCGTATCAGCTAATATAAATTCAATAGAATTATCTCTCCATGTAATTAGCTTGGGTAGAATTACATTATTACATTAATAAGGTAGAAATCTACAGGGACCTACATTTTTTGTTGCATGAACCTCCAACTAAAAATTAACAAATGAACTATCTTAATGGTTACAGATTATTGTGAAGGAGATGAACCGTCTCGGAATGATGGTTGACTTGTCGAAAGTGTCCGTGAAAACCATGAAAGCTGCTCTGGAGGTCAGCAAAGCCCCTGTGATATTTTCCCATTCGTCGGCAAGAGCTTTGTGTAACAGCACACGCAACGTACCGGACCACATTTTGGCTAAACTGGTTAGTATGAATTAGTCACACTTTTTACATAATTTTAGAGCACCAAAGTCGTCCTTCGTAAATACTAAAAAGATACATACCTATTTTTTTTTTTTTTTTTTTTTCAAGATTTTAGCATGGAATATGCTTAAGCCATCACCTAACTAGCCAAAAGTGTCACGTTTTTATCTCACGAAAAACTGTGACACAAATTAACATGGAACATGTTTTTGCCATCATGACCCGGACAAAAATGAGACAAAATTACCGATACGTGACATTTAGTGCGTTACGCTACCATTTTCTGATGATAATTGTTTTCAACCAAATCGTTGCTACGAAACTTTACCTTAGGTATTTATCATCGTACAAAAATCGTTCGCCAGTCGTTGGAAAGTTCTCCATTCACATAACCGTATTATGTTACCACTGCGCAGGCATAGCCAACAACCTGAGGTACATATGAGCGTGGTTGTCCGAATAGTTGTTTACATACAGGTGATCCTTCTCAGTTATTTTTGTAAACATGATTACAACCACTATTAGACTGGGAAGAAACTTGGAAGTTGACATTTGATAAAAAGACTCTCTGGGACATTAAGAGACGATTTAAATTATGGGATCTTCCCTAATCAGCTGAGTGATCTAAATTCTCTCCCGTTCTTCCACGGAACATGTTCCGTGGTCTGTCAAGATTTTGTGTTTGGGACAGTTTTTTTTTTTTTTTTTTTTTAACACTTGTTTTAGCCTTGGCATCTCTAACCGAAAGCGAAACGTTAAAGTGTAACGAAAATGTGTTGCAACAATTTCTGATGATTTCTGCTTTCAACCGAGTCGTTGCTAGGAAAATGGTACTCCGTCATTTTTGAGCTGGTTGAGTCGTTGCTGATAAATAAATAAAACAACCTGACATAGGTAAGCTATAATCTTCGTTAATTTTCTTTCGAACTCATCAAACTGGTTTGAATTGTTGGTGAAATTGTGCCATAGTTGTGATAAGATATACCGCAAAATCTGAGTCATTCTTACATGCGGGTTTAACGGGTTTATGTGAAATGCTGAGTTGAAACACATTCTGTGTTTCAATAATTTCATTCGAAGTATATAAATAGAGGTAACCGAGGGTCAGGGGGTTACCCCTAGTGGTTTTTTTTTTTATTTTTAAGGGAAATGTAACTTCCTCAGTTTCCATCGCACAGAAATCGTTTACCATTCGTTAGAAAACTCTCATTTTACTGAATATTAGTAAGATATTTAAGTCTTAGTTTTATATTTATTTACAAGATATTGATCCAATAATGCAATGTTACTAATGGTTATTAAACAATATGCCGCCTTGTTTTGTTGTCACTTGGTTGAGGTGGTAATCTTGGTTATAGTTGGTAATCGTTCACCATTCGTTGGGAGGCTCCCATTTTACTGAAGATTAGTAACTTAACATTGTACCATTGTGCTATGGGTACTTATGGCACGAGCACGGGTGAAATGGGTACTTAGCAATTGTCAAGGACATTGGCTGTGTGTACAGTCTCCTCTTAACCCTACAATGCTACCTTGGAGTAAATTCTACTCCTTCTGGGACTTGAGGAATGTTTCAAATGTTTTACCGACAGGTAGCGGGCTGCCCCTCCACCTATGCATTCTTTAGGATGTCCTTTCAGTTGTTGTCCAGCCACCCAGGCATCGACTCGTCTGGGTCGCACTCTGCGATGCATTTTCGAAAGGTAAGTGAGTAAAAATTACTCCTTGTTAGCAATAAGGTCCACGCTATAGAGACAGATTTACTCCAAGTTAGTTTCTAATGGCTGATGACCTGGAGTTGAATTCACTCCATATTAGTGTGGAATGCATTTCATTGAGAGGGAAATCCTATCCATGTTGTATGGTGAGGTCCGATCTCAGGAGTACTGGTCACCATTTGGCTTTCCTGCCAAGTATCAAAAACATGTAGACATTGATTTTAATACCTCCACGTCAATACTGTTCCTTTCATTCACTATTCCTAATAGTAAATTTATATCTGATTTCTCCTGAGGGAAGACGGTTTGACTGCTGTCGGAACAATTTGGAAGAACAAGCGAGAACTGCCTCCAGAACTTGTGAACGTCAACTACAAGAAAAGAAAGGTTGGAATGTCGATATTCCTGTTTCATGAAGATATGACTGCAGTATCCTATAAGCCAAAAGATAACAAACTCGTTTGTTTGGTCTCTTCCTCGCATGATACACTTGATATCCATCCCTACAGTGGTAAACCGATGATGATTCATGAATACAATGTCACCAAGGGTGGCGTGGACACCCTCGACCAACTTTGTGGAAATGTATCGTGCAATAGAAAAACAAAAACGTCGACCTCTCTGTTTCTTCTACAATGTGCTCAATTTGGCTTGCGTGAATGTATATGTGATCTTCGAGCATAACCTCTCACGACACTGCCTGCAATTGAAAAATAGGCGCAGTCGTCAACGAGAAATGCGTCCAAAAATTCAAAGCAAGACGCTTCTGCAGGTCAGAAGAAAACCAGTGAACGCAGAAGAACAACAGCTGACCTTCCAGCAACTCGAGTGAATTTCATGTTGAAGCTACAGGAGCAACTGACGATGCCTTGGAAGAATAAACGACTTCGCACTCGACTACCGAAAGAGCTGCGAAATGCAATTGAAGAAAACCTTGGCTTGCCTCCTTCTGTGGGAAGCCAACAAGCGACAGGCGAAAACAATACAGCAGAGAAGAAAAAGAAGTATCGCAGTACCTGTCACTTGTCAAAAAAGAGGTACACAACCACATTTTGTAAAAAATGTGCAAATGTCATTTGTGGAAGTCACCAAGTGAAATTAGTTTAAGACTGCTCTTTTTAGAACCCTGGCTTCCCTTTAAGTTTTTGTTTTGATTTTTTCAAGTTCTTTTTAATCATTTTTTATTTTTTGTTTGCAATAAGTGATTTAAATTTGTATTACGAGAGCTTTTCATTTTACGCATGACTTCGTTAGTTATTTTCTTAAAAAAAAAAAATTTCAGGGCGGAAGGAATTACATTTTATTTTATTTACTTTTATTTATTTATTTTTTTTTTTTTTTAAAGTATAATTAGTGTATTTTTGGATTTGTTTGTAGCTCTAGTCTTGTTCTGTGAGATGTAACCAAAAGGCTGTCAAATGTAAGCCAGAAGGTTTTTTTTTTTGTTACCTAATTATGTGATTTATGGAACTTTATTCCTCATCTAAAGTACGTCATATTTTTTATTCAACTGAGCTGTACTTTACTATTTTAATGAACATCGTGATTTTAACAATTAAATAAATGAAATATTTGTTTCATTGTTTGTTTTGGCAAACATTACCAGGGGTATCGACAATTTATCCAGGTCGGAGTAAAAATTACTCCATGTTAGCATTGGCCACCTAGTAGGGTCATGTTAGCACTCTAGGGTTAAGGCATGATTGCCTAAGGAATCCTAAACACGATTCCCATTTTTCGGAAGGAGAAATTAGAATCTTCTGTACTATTGTACTGCAACGGAAGCTGAGTTATGCGCATTATAGTCCTTTGATGGGAAAATGCGACCTCGAATTAGCGGGAAGAAAGCACGTTCCATGTTTTAGCATTTTAGCCGCAGGCTCAAAGCGAAAAGGAACCGGGATGAGCCCCTTGCAAGGCCCGAAGGGCCGAGTTTTTATTACAAGAAATAAGAGAGAAAGAGAAGAGAGAGAAGAAAACACATGCCTTGATTGAGTTCTGAATTTTTCGGATTCCTTCCTAATTGTGGTGGGTTTGAGGTAATAATTTGAAAAGTATTTTCCGAAACCCAAACTTCAAAACGACTGGATTTTTAATCCATTTCTGGAGAAAACCCGGATTTTGGAAACATTTTTCTTCCTGAGTAAATTTAATATTACCCAAGATGTTATTTGATACATCTGCCATTCAAAACTGTGTAATGTTTATAGAAAATTGTTAAGTTCTTCGTTGTTTGATATTATACTGAGAAAATAATTTTTATCGTTGAAGTAGGTTGAAAAGGATGGCAATCGAGTAATATCGAAACAACACATTGGGATACACTGTGCGGTTTTCAATCAATGCTAGCTTCACATAAATAATCATAAAGTGGCTAATGACTGTAAGACCACATATATAACTGATCAAAAAAACACATAAATTGTGTGCCTATCAGTCCGTTTGTCTGTTCGCTACCGGTTAGTAGCGTTCATAGCTTTAGAAAAGATACAGATTACCACAAAAAGGTTATAATTTCTGTATTTAAGTACATTGCCCCCCAGCGCAATCACTCATCATTTTGTCTGGCAATCTTTATGGTCACGTACATTATAGTCAGGCATCACACGTAATTTAGACAGTTGTCACTATACAACAGAATACGATTCGGTTTGAAATGGTAGAAGGAAAAGAAGACGTTCATCAGCCTACTTCAGCTTGCCAAAGTATCTTTCCGATTCACAGTTGTGTTGATGATTTGTTTTTCTTACGGCACTTAGGCCCTTGTGAAGTGCTATCGGTTGGTCATACAATACTCGGGTGGTTTAATCCAACTCATAGAACTGAGTTCAATCTAGATTTAATGAAGATCACTCCTTTTATTTGAAAAGCTCACTTTTTTTCCAACTCCATTCGTTGAATATTATTTATTGGTGTTGATCAAAAGTGATGTCACGAATGTAGTTTAAGCTTGTATGAGATTTTGTATGGTCCAGTAGCTTAAATTATAAAAATAAATTAATAAATAAAAAACTTGGGACGGACGGTTTTTTTCTTTATTTTGTTTTTCTTTCTTTCTTATTTTTCTTATTATTAGATGTTTTGAATCTTGGTATCTCATAAATATACGTAAATCATCACCTTTCAAAAGAGAGTGGTCGAAGATTGAAAATAATTTTTTTTTTCCCTTATTGGTTATGGGGTTGGTTTTCCTAAACTCCGTTGACCCTCTTCGATACGTATGAATAATATAGCTTTCGTATATGTAGATATATAATTCTGTCTACGGAAACTTTCTTGTCGAGAAATAGTTTGATGTCAAGGTTCCAGTCAAAGTTATGAATCGAATTGTTCGCAGGTACAAAACTATTACAGAAAAAAAGGTAGCTAATTGATTCCTTATTAAGTTCATAACGGATTATGAATTACTACTAAAGTTAAGGCGTACGCCGCGAAAAATAATTCTGGCTAAAAGGTCGCAAGAGGTTTGAATCTTCACACTTTCTTTTACCTAAATTCGAGGAACAGCAGCCGTGAAAGTTGGAATGGAAGTTGGCCATTCTCCCGAACTATGCAACAAGTGCTCTACTTCCCAACACCTCTTTACATGCGAGCAAACACCGACAGGGCAATTCAAATCCTCTCCCACCCACTTGGTGATGTTACGCGCTCTCCATTATCCCTCACTCATAGCTCCGAAGATGGAGGGTTTTATTTTGCATTATCCCCCTCCCTCCCATCCTTACACCTAACTTTCCGGAACGCCCTATAACAAGACATTCGCATATCAAACTTTTGTACTGTAGACCGGTAATCCCGTGCTGCCCAAAGTCATAGAGTTTGTATGTTTTGTTTGTTATCTGCTGTGCCCTGTGTTACAACAACCAGAAGAGCTCCGTTCCAATTTTCAGCCCCTGAGGTTGAATATTTATTATTATCAACAGGTACGGGACAAGTCCAATTACAAAATATAATATAAAATGCTGCAAATTATTACACAATGGTTTATTACTTCTTTGTTAGGTAGCCTCTCTACGCAGATCATCGGTCTATAATTATTAAACCCCGTGTGTAATACATGATCAGAACATGGCGCATCGTGCCTCCGGGAAGGGTTCACACTTATACAGTTCCAAGACCGCGCAAATTTACGCTTCACAGCTAAGATGTTTAAAAAAACGGGAAAATGATGCTTGAAGTAATTTACTTTAGCGCATGCGCAGAATGGAGTAATGATTTGAGAAAAATGAAATAGGCTGGAACAATCTACAGCCCTACCCACAAATACCCAGAAAATGTAATCAAAATCTGATGAAAACTAGACATTGTTCCTGGAAGTACACTTTTGGGCATGCGCAGGAGGTAAGAATAACGCAATCATCTTGAAATTAACATGGAATAATTAAACCACTGTCCCCCCCAACTATACACCGGAGCGGGATTTGACAACTAGGGCGTAAAATATGATGCTGGAAGGAATTTACGTTTGTGGAAGCGCATAATAAAGTAATGATTTGAATAGTATGGAATTAATAGTGGACCATTACAGCCTAACCAGCACATTCCCTAAAAATTTCATCAAAATCGGATGAAAACTGTTGAAACTAGGCTAATTTAAAAAGGAATACATATAGGCCAGAAGCCACTAGTTATAGGATTATGGTGACATTGCTAGGGAATGCTCGAATTAACCTCTGCCCCCTATCCTTCAAATTTGAGCGAGATTGGACAACGGGGGCTTGAGAAAATGATGCTTGATAGATTTGACGTTTGCGCTTGCGATGAGGGAAGTATTGATTTGGGAACAACGAAACTCATAGGGGACCATCTTCACTCTAACCCACACATTCCATGAACATTTCATAAAAAATCCGTTGAATATTGTGGAACTTAAGCTTGTTACAAGTATTCTCTTCAGTTATTCTTGACATTCAACAACAACTTATTGTTTGTTAATAATGATGACCTAACCGTCGAAATTAATCTAACGTTGTAACTTTATTTTATAGAAATATACAATTCGTCATCATCTTCCGTTTTAGCGACTTTTCGTAGAAAATGAATATATTGCAATGGCTCAGAAATTTTCAAAATCAAAATATTTGAAAAATTTCTTGATATTGAAATATGTTTTGAGGCTTTCTGAAACGAATCCTGAAGTATTCGCTTTTTCATATATTGTCATTCCAGACGATAACTTCTCCTTAGGATTGAGATAAAAATACCGTTCTTGCGCCAAAAAATCAAGCATTCCAAAGGGAAGGATGAGTTTGTTGGCCAATAGTTTTTAAGCACACGAAATTGGTCAAATTTCGGAAAATGTACTGAAAAAATCACTAAAAATGGCTAAAAACCGCCAAAAACCGTTAAATTTATATTTTTAGCAGAATTTTAGTCAAAACTAAATTGTCAACGATTAACTAGGACATTTGAACATTTTTGCTCAAAATATGCTGAAAAACGTACTTAAATTTCATTTAAGCTAAAAAATGATAAAAACTGCAAAAAATCTAAAAATCCAAAATCTCCGGATTGCCGAATTTTATTAAGTATGAGTTTTTTTTTGTCATGAAATTGGTTTTTAACAATTTCTTTCTACTGAAATTGCTCCAATTTCAATACAATTTAACATATTATAATACGATAGATAGTTTATGAATATTCGCTCATACGATCATGCTGCATGACTGGAACTTTTTTTGTCATTGAGATTGGTTTTCACAACTTCATTGCGAGTGATTTTATAAGTTTGTTTAGTTTTAGTTCGTATGTAGAAAAAGATAGAGTAACAAAGAAATAGATATACGCATACATTTTTTAAATTAGTTATTTGGTTTTAGTTAGTGTCTAAATTTTTGTTTTGGGGATTTCCGTTGATAAATTCCTAGGCCGTATATTAAATTTTCTTTCATTCTGTGGATATTGTGAGAGTAAAGATTTGTGACAGTAACTTATCTTTAATCGATGTACACGTTCCCATAAAGGAGAATCATATGCTGAGAGCTTGTATAGATAAGGCCGCTATAGTTCGTTGTCAGCATTTTGGCTGGCTGCGATTAGGGGGTAAGCACGAACGGAGAGGGAGCTATCAGACGCTGCTGGTCAGTTGTGTTGAACGGTAGTGCTCAGCGCATCTATCAAAACACCAGTATCATCTTTGGAATCATCGAGTATTTTTCGAATCAGTTTTTGTTGTTTCGCGATGCCCCGACGTCTTGTGGAAACACCCATGCCAAGAGATTTGAAGATGATTCTAAACAACTGCTACAAAGGAATCCGCCTGAACGTTTCCACTCTCGATGACGACGGATCTTGTTGGACTCACGCCGGAACTTTGCATGGATTTACCAGTGACTCTTTAACGATGACCAAGGCTGTGATTTACTGCTCATCATGCGCACCCAACAGGCGCGAGCACGTCGGAAGACAAGTCATTCATGTAGACAACATAGTTACATTATCAATAAAGACAGGAGCAGGTATGATGTCATACTACACCGAACTTTTGAGGTTATGACCAATTCTTGTAACCCCCGATTTGACTTTCCGTCCATGGCTCAATAGCATCCAGCGGTATTTGGATAGAAGAAAAACTCGTTTTTGTTACCACGGATTTGACGTTCCGTCTATAGCTCAACAGCATCCAGCGGTATTTGGACAGAAGAACCCGTTGTTCCAAGAACTATTGTTCCAATAACAAGTGTATTGTCTATAACTGTAACATCACATCCTACACGAGTGAGTATATATGAATCGGGAGAGTATTTTTGAAACATTATACAAATGTTATTAAAGGAGTAAATATTTTGTTTTAGACTTTGGTTTTCTATTGTTCTAAAACCTGATTTGAAATTCGCATTTACACCAGAAATAGGTACCTACCTGTAAAGAGCAGATTGTTTGCCAAGTCAACTGCCACTTAATTTCTAAATTGATTATCGATAACTGGAATCCATTAATAGGCAGGAGCCTCTTGGAGGCTGGATTCCGTATGGGCCCGCACTTCAAAATCGCTAAAATTTACCGGCTTTTTTTTCTATTTCGGGGATATGTAGTATGTACCTCAAGGTTTTTAAAAGTCAAATATATAGGTATAATTCTTCGAGAAATAACTAGTTCTGCGCATACGCTGAAACAGCTTCTACTTTACATACAAAACTGTTTTGTTCCCCAAACTGATACAAGAGTGGGTTGGCATCGTTATTCTTAATCCCCGTGCCACATATTATTTTAATATGCGATGATACGTAATGCCAGGGCCGGACTGAGGAGTGTGCAACATAATCAGCCGCACACTCGAACCTTTTGGAGTGGCATAAAATTGGCCAATTTCGGTTGAAAAAAAGTTCCAGTCATGCAGCACTCAGTCGTATGAGCGAATTTTCGTAAATTATCGTATTGTATAATGTTAAATTGTTTTGAAATTTGAGCTTTTTGAGAGCAAGGAAATTATTAACTATTAATTTTATGGCAAAGAACGTATTCTAAATAACAATCTCATATTCAAATATAGGTTTTAGATTTTTAGCTTTTTTTTGTGTTTTTATCGATCTTTTAGCAAACTGTAATGCATTTTAAGTGCTTTTTTCCGCGTGATTTTGTACATAAATTTTTGAATGGTCTATTTCATACTTAATAAACTTTATTTGAGCAATATTCTGCAAAGAAATATGGCTCAAAACGGATTTCAATGAAGACATTATTCAAAAATTTTCATTTTTTTTTTTAATTTTTGGAGCCTTTGCAATTGCTTCATTTTCAACGAAAATTCGTTAAAATAATTTCCAGTCATGCAGCATGATTGTAAGAGCGAATTTTCGTGGACTATCGTACTATAGCACGAGTATATTACTTTGTTCTGAAATTTGAGAACTTTAAGTGCAATGCAATTGTTAACCTCCAATTTTATGGCAGATGAACTCGTTCTAAATCATATTCTACGATTCAAAACAGATTTTGGATGTTCGGCTTTTTTTTTTTTTTTACCGATTTTTCAGCAAATATAATGAAAATTAGGTAAGTTCTTCACTCTGATTTTGTGAATAAATTTTTTAATGTTCTAGTTCATCGTTGAGAAACTACTTTTTGCTAAAGTTCTAATATAAATGTATTGATTTTTAGATTTTATTACTCATTTTTATTGATTTTTCGAGCATAATCGAGAGAGGTGCTGATTACATCCCATTGATTCGGGGAAACGAATCATCGAAATTTGACATTTAAAATACTGCGTTTCTAAGATTTTTCTTTGTCAGGTTTCTGAGCACAATAGAAAAAGTTTGTTATGCAGCTTGATCATATGAGCAAATTTCCGTAAGCTACCTATCGTATATATTTTTGTTAAATTGTTTTCAAATTCGGGCACATAGCGAGCACATAAATTGTTTACTATTAATAATATGGTTTAAAAAAAACTCATTCTAAATAATAATCCCCTATATGAAAAGAGATTTTGAATTTTCTGCTTTTCGCAGTTTTAATAGACTTTATTAGCACATAAAAATGTATGTACATTTTTATTATAATTTTATATATGTTTTTGAATGATCAAGTTGATAGATGATGATTGATAGATTGAATATTTGAATAATATTCTGCTTATTCAACGATTGTTAGTCCGTTCTTATGTAATTTTCAGTGATTTTTCCCCCATTTTTCAACAAATTGTTATGAAATTTTACCAATTTATTGAGCCAGAAACAAACTCTACTTTTCTTTTGAATGCTTGAAGGCGCAAAAACTGGATTTTTGTCTCATTTCTAAGGAGAGTTGCCGCCTGGAACGTCTTATACACATAAACTCCAGGAATCCTTTCAGAATGTCTCAAAATGGATTTCCATAGAAAAAAATTGAATAACAAATTATTCAAAAATTGTTGGAGCCATTTTTTGTGTTATGGTTACATTTATAAGTTTTGCAGATAGTTGGCCAAGTGAATAGAGTAAAACCTTGTTAGTTTACACACACTAAAACCTTATTGATACTGAATTGATTTAAGGAAACTCAACCAACAAATACATTGTAATTTTCAATTCCTGATAAATGGTTGGAATTAGGTAACAGTATTAGGGACAATATTTTACTATACTGAAGCATAGTTCCTAATATTTATTACATATTTTACGTAGTTGCAAACATTTTATAGAAGTTCCTGTCATGCAGCATGATCTTATTAGCGAATATTCTTGCATTATCGTTTTATACTATGTCACATTGTTTTGAAATTTGAGTGCAAAGGTCAGGTAAGGTTACATTGTGAACATACCAATTTTCTGGCAAAAAAACCTGTTCCAAATAACATTTACATGTATATACACGCGCGCGCGCACACACACACACCACACACATAATTATATGTATATGAAAATGAGTTGAACTCAAGGATTCATTTCAGAATAAATAACTCAAAACGGATTTCAATAAAGAAAATGTTCGGAATTTTTCTATTTGAAATTTTTGGAACTATTGCAATAGCTTTATTTCCAACAAAAATTCGCCTCTCTTCTGATTAGTTTCGCTAATTAAGATTTTTCATGGGAATATTCATTCCGCAGACCAGAAGTCAATTGTTGACTGTTGACTTCTAATTTGTCACAAGGTCAAAGGTTCCATTGGTTTGTAAATTTCTTCTTACAATAATTTAACTACACAAATGTCAAAATATGTTGATTCATAACTATCTATCGGATATTGAATTAATTATTTGTAAGCTTGGACAGAATAAACTAGCTTGGATGACTTGATAAAAGGATCAGTATAGCAATTTTATTCGCGGAGAGGTGTAAAATATTTATAGTTGCCACTACATATAGAAACGTCTGACTGTTAAAAAAAATTCCGGTACAGCACCCGATTCTGGGAGGAAGAGCTTCAGAAGTTTTAGAAAAGAAGTGGAAGCTCAAAGGAACAGGATGTTGATAAATAATACAACGCAAGATCGAAGACAGTCCGAAAGGTAAAAGAGATGGAATCAGAGTTGTAAGGCAGAGAGTTGGGCAAGCTAGTGAATAAGAAGTGACAGATAAGTTGATGGTTAGGGGAGGGGACTCCTTCTTTTCCCAGCACTCCCCCTCAGGACATCGTCATTTTTTGATCCTTTGGAGTCCTCGAAGAGAGGCCGGAAAGGAACGGCTCAATAATTATTATTTGTGAGGGGAGCTCTCACTACTTGCTGATGATTTCCCGCGGGCCACCCGCCACAGGCTGCCTTGGGCTTTTCTTCCTGGGCTTGCAGAATATAGGAGTTGGGCGTCGACCCCGTCTTGGAAATAAATTAAAGGGATTTCTTTATTAGTATGCGAGGTCATAAATGGCCGGCGTAAATCAAAGGTCCCGTTCGTATAACCTGCGAACGCGTGACTTGCAAAATAGTCCATGAGCCGCGGCTGAAAACAGTAATTTTGAAAGGTTTGAGATTAGATATTTTAAATGTAGTCTATTATGAGTGAGAAAATCTATGTCTGCCATCTCGAAATAAGTGGAATACAAAATAGTGGCCTCGTAAAAACGGCTAAAAGTGCACATTTTACAGTTTTTTAGGACGTCCTTCTGAAGCTATGTCTTATAGGCAAGGATTCCTTAATAAGAGGGACGCCAATTGGAATTGATCCATGGGGGCGGGGGACAACCCAAGCATGAGAAAAAAATAACCGCATACCAATCCGTTTCAGATTATTCTAAGACCGAATCCGGGGGAAAAACCATAGGGGTGTGATTGTGTGTGTGTGTGTGTGTGTGTGTGTGTGTGTGTGTGTGTGTGTGTGTGTGTGTGTGTGTGTGTGTGTGTGTGTGTGTGTGTGTGTGTGTGTGTGTGTGTGTGTGTGTGTGTGTGTGTGTGTGTGTGTGTGTGTGTGTGTGTGTGTGTGTGTGTGTGTGTGTGTGTGTGTGTGTGTGTGTGTGTGTGTGTGTGTGTGTGTGTGTGTGTGTGTGTGTGTGTGTGTGTGTGTGTGTGTGTGTGTGTGTGTGTGTGTGTGTGTGTGTGTGTGTGTGTGTGTGTGTGTGTGTGTGTGTGTGTGTGTGTGTGTGTGTGTGTGTGTGTGTGTGTGTGTGTGTGTGTGTGTGTGTGTGTGTGTGTGTGTGTGTGTGTGTGTGTGTGTGTGTGTGTGTGTGTGTGTGTGTGTGTGTGTGTGTGTGTGTGTGTGTGTGTGTGTGTGTGTGTGTGTGTGTGTGTGTGTGTGTGTGTGTGTGTGTGTGTGTGTGTGTGTGTGTGTGTGTGTGTGTGTGTGTGTGTGTGTGTGTGTGTGTGTGTGTGTGTGTGTGTGTGTGTGTGTGTGTGTGTGTGTGTGTGTGTGTGTGTGTGTGTGTGTGTGTGTGTGTGTGTGTGTGTGTGTGTGTGTGTGTGTGTGTGTGTGTGTGTGTGTGTGTGTGTGTGTGTGTGTGTGTGTGTGTGTGTGTGTGTGTGTGTGTGTGTGTGGTGTGTGTGTGTGTGTGTGTGTGTGTGTGTGTGTGTGTGTGTGTGTGTGTGTGTGTGTGTGTGTGTGTGTGTGTGTGTGTGTGTGTGTGTGTGTGTGTGTGTGTGTGTGTGTGTGTGTGTGGTGTGTGTGTGTGTGTGTGGTGTGTGTGTGTGTGTGTGTGTGTGTGTGTGTGTGTGTGTGTGTGTGTGTGTGTGTGTGTGTGTGTGTGTGTGTGTGTGTGTGTGTGTGTGTGTGTGTGTGTGTGTGTGTGTGTGTGTGTGTGTGTGTGTGTGTGTGTGTGTGTGTGTGTGTGTGTGTGTGTGTGTGTGTGTGTGTGTGTGTGTGTGTGTGTGTGTGTGTGTGTGTGTGTGTGTGTGTGTGTGTGTGTGTGTGTGTGTGTGTGTGTGTGTGTGTGTGTGTGTGTGTGTGTGTGTGTGTGTGTGTGTGTGTGTGTGTGTGTGTGTGTGTGTGTGTGTGTGTGTGTGTGTGTGTGTGTGTGTGTGTGTGTGTGTGTGTGTGTGTGTGTGTGTGTGTGTGTGTGTGTGTGTGTGTGTGTGTGTGTGTGTGTGTGTGTGTGTGTGTGTGTGTGTGTGTGTGTGTGTGTGTGTGTGTGTGTGTGTGTGTGTGTGTGTGTGTGTGTGTGTGTGTGTGTGTGTGTGTGTGTGTGTGTGTGTGTGTGTGTGTGTGTGTGTGTGTGTGTGTGTGTGTGTGTGTGTGTGTGTGTGTGTGTGTGTGTGTGTGTGTGTGTGTGTGTGTGTGTGTGTGTGTGTGTGTGTGTGTGTGTGTGTGTGTGTGTGTGTGTGTGTGTGTGTGTGTGTGTGTGTGTGTGTGTGTGTGTGTGTGTGTGTGTGTGTGTGTGTGTGTGTGTGTGTGTGTGTGGTGTGTGTGTGTGTGTGTGTGTGTGTGTGTGTGTGTGTGTGTGTGTGTGTGTGTGTGTGTGTGTGTGTGTGTGTGTGTGTGTGTGTGTGTGTGTGTGTGTGTGTGTGTGTGTGTGTGTGTGTGTGTGTGTGTGTGTGTGTGTGTGTGTGTGTGTGTGTGTGTGTGTGTGTGTGTGTGTGTGTGTGTGTGTGTGTGTGTGTGTGTGTGTGTGTGTGTGTGTGTGTGTGTGTGTGTGTGTGTGTGTGTGTGTGTGTGTGTGTGTGTGTGTGTGTGTGTGTGTGTGTGTGTGTGTGTGTGTGTGTGTGTGTGTGTGTGTGTGTGTGTGTGTGTGTGTGTGTGTGTGTGTGTGTGTGTGTGTGTGTGTGTGTGTGTGTGTGTGTGTGTGTGTGTGTGTGTGTGTGTGTGTGTGTGTGTGTGTGTGTGTGTGTGTGTGTGTGTGTGTGTGTGTGTGTGTGTGTCTGTGTGTGTGTGTGTGTGTGTGTGTGTGTGTGTGTGTGTGTGTGTGTGTGTGTGTGTGTGTGTGTGTGTGTGTGTGTGTGTGTGTGTGTGTGTGTGTGTGTGTGTGTGTGTGTGTGTGTGTGTGAGAGAGAGAGAGAGAGAGAGAGAGAGAAAACAGTTTTGACGACGCTGCACAGGCCACAATTCTAAACCGAAATTCGAGATTCTTTCTTTGTTCGATCCCGATTTCAGAATAGTTGTGCAACACACCGCGGAAATTTTGGATTCCATGATGGAAGAGGACGAAAGGAGGGGGTAAAGCAGAAAAACGTGTTTTTTCGGCAAATTGTGTCAATGCCACCCAGGCTAAAATTCTCAACCGATCCTCGTGATTCCTATTTGTTTCAATTCCAATCTCAGACTAGTTGTGCAACAAACCTTGGGAATTTCGAATTTTCTGTTGAGGTGAGGGATGAAGAGGATAATTACCGATTCTTCCAAGCGCTGCCCACGCTACAAATCACGACCGATTTTTGATATTCTTATTTTGTTCCATTACGAATTTGATATAATTTTGGAATGTATGTCTGGAATTTCAAATCTCATGGTGAAAGGGGGGAAATGGAGGGGGTAATAGTGATATATCTAGGAGTTTTAACAATTCTCGTCCGATTTTCGTGGTTCTTTTATTGTTCAACTATGAACTTGGTCCAGTTTTGGAAAAGTATCAGTAGTTTCAAATTTCGTGATGAAAGAGGGTGAATGAGAGGGGGTGAATGGAAGGGGTAGTAGCGATAAATCGTGATATTCCTATTATATTCATCTGATTTCCGTGACAGTTTTTATTGTTTGTTGGGTTCACATTTCAGTCCAGTTATGCAAACTTGGGAGTTCCAAATTTACTGCAGGTGATGGGGTTAAATGGGAGGAGGGGGAAGTTATTTCTGATAAATCTTTTTTTTTCTTATTTTAATTCTCACCAAAATTATATACAGTCCATTCATAGGGACATCCCTGAAATGCATGCATTACGTACCAATATATTCTCCTATAATTCCAAAACCGTGTACCCATATGTAGCAAAGTTGTGGTGCATAAAAACGAAGCGAGTAAACCCCAGAACTATGAATTATTTCCTGAAGTACGGGAATGAAGGACATTTTAGAATCTGGCCAATTTTGGTAAGTCATTCCTTCATCCTTCACTCGTCTAGAATTCTACTCTTTGAAATCACCTTTTTCTTCTTCTTCTGGCACTACAGCCTCATGAGCCTTGGCCTCCTGAACAATTGCCTTCCAGCGAACTCGGTCCTCTTCCCTTTCTCACAAGTTTCTCACCTCAAACGCCCTCATAGGTATCATCTGTGACATCAGTCAACCACCCTCTTCAAGGTCTTCCTCTTCTGCTAGGTCCGTATGTAGGACCTTTTTTGACATTTTATAGCTGGGCATCCTTAGCACACAATGATCCCGACTAGTTAAGCCTTAATGAATCTGACAATATTTGGACCATCGATCAAGCTGTGCTTGATTCTCCTCTCCAACAAACTGTTTTCATCTTAGGCAGACATCATCCAAGCTTCGCATCCATAAGTGACCATAGGTCTAATTAGCGTCTTACAGACCTCAAATGAACAATTATGGATGATAGCCTTGACCTAGATTTTTATTGCAACGTAGTAGGCTCTCCCTCCTGCACCAATGCGTTCCTGGATGTCTTCACTGATTTTATTCCACCTAGTCAAGAGAGTGCCCAGGTACTTGAATTCAGAACAAACCTAAATGGGACATTAAGGGTTACGTCATCCACATTGCGTTTATCACGAGCTGACAGTTGAATATACTTCGTCATTGTACCTAGTACAAGTTAACAGACAGGCTTACTGGTTCCCTCGTAAGAAAACCAGTAAGGAAAGTTGCAGAATATAGCTCCTCCAAGGCAGTTAAACTCAGTGAGTATAGAAATAACTAGAGCGGCCTAAGGCAAAGACCAAGTGTGTTTACCTTCCCCCACTCCCTGGTGCCTCTCCTGACGCCTGGCGCCTCGCTCGGCACTCTTTCAGCAGTTTCTTTCTTTCTTCGTTCTCTTCATCCGTGTTTTGTTGTTGACGCGCCTACTTGTTTGAGGTACAGTTGCTTTGATTTTTAGTGGGACGTGATTGTGTTTGAAGCGGTGTGTGTATGGATTGATGTACGTAGGTGAGTAGCAAATTACTTTTACAAAGAGAAAATGCCGAGTGAGTGTGTCGCGTATGGATGCCAAAACAGTGAGAGAACCAAGGACGTTGGCGATGGCGAGGTAAGGAAGATTTCCTTTCACCATTTCCCTAAAGACCCTGAACTCAGAGAAAAATGGAACCCCACCAATCACAGTCGTGTTTGTGGTGACCATTTTAAAGAATCCGATTATGATAATTCATCTCCTTTTCGAAGATATCTAAAAAAAAAAAAAAAAGATTTTCTGCTTTTCCACCTCATTTACAGCCATCAACTTCCACTTCAAAGATACCAAGGAGGGTTTTGAAGCGGGATTCCTCACCATTTCCACCTCCAGTTCCAGAAAAAATACCAAAAATTGTTTTAGAAATAACTTCGGAAAAACTTGAAAAAACGAAACAAAGGCTTATTGCTACAAGGAAAAAGTTGCGAAATGCCAATTTCAAACAGAAGCGACTGAAAGTGAAAGTGGCAAATTTACAAGAGATTGTAAAGAACTGAAAAATAAGAATCTTATATTGTCGGAACACGGTGATTTATTACACAAAATTTCCAAGACATCGTTTTGCCTAATGCCAACCGCATATTTTTATCTCAATCTGTACTCAAGATATGATTTTTTAAAGGTTTTTTCAGGAATACCGTGTTTTTTCATTTTAAACTCAAAGTTCTCCACTTTGCCTCATTTAATTTTAACTTTTGACCACATTTTCGGAATCAGCATTGAGTTTTCTATAAGAATGTTGTACTTCAGTTCTGAAAAGTACCATCAGATGACCTTCGCATCAGCTCAAACATTAACGGTGTTGAAAAAATAAAATTTCTGAAAATCGTTAAAACTTTACTACTCTTCCAAAAAAAATGTTGAAACCTGACAAATCTCCTGAAAACTGTAGGTATCATCTAATACTCTTTCCAACGGTATAATCAATTTTACTTTTACTTTGTTATTTAGGGGAGAAAATTGTGTTTTAATGTTGAAGAATGTGGGTTTTTCAATGAATTGTTGCTTTTCTGGAAAGATGACCCACCATGAAACCTACGAGTATGAGGTCGGTTTCTATGTATTGTTTCTCGCTGGATCGAATGGAAAAGCTTGCAGATCTCTCCAACTGCGTTATAATCGAGTTTTACACTTTAATTAACTAGTTTTACCCCATAACACACATACATTTAAGCGTAAAAAAAAATAAATAAATAAATAAACATTTGCGAGTTTAAGTGCAAAACTCGATTATAACGGAGTTGGAGAGATATCCAAATGTTACCATTCGATACAGCGAGAAAAAATACATAGAAACCGACCCCATACTCGTAGGTTCATAGAGGGTAATCTTTCGAGAAAACAAACAATTTCATTGAAAAACCCACATTTTTTAAGATTAAAACATAATTTTCTCCCGTCAATAACTGAGAAAAAGTAAAATTGATTATACCGTTGGAAAGAGTATTATATGATTTTTTTTTCAGGAGATTTGTCAGTTTTCAAGATTTTTTTTGGAAGAGTAGTAAAGTTTTAACGATTTTCAGAAATTTTATTTTTTCAAAATCGTCAATGTTTGAGCTGATGTGAAGGTCTTTGGATGGTACTTTTTAGAACTCAAGTACATCATTCTTACGGACAATTCAATGCTGATTCCGAAATGAGGTCAAAAGTTGAAATTAAATGAGGGAAAATGGAGAAATTTGAGTTTAAAAGGAAAAACACGGTTTTCTTGAAACAAACCGTAAAAATCATATCTCGAGTACGGGTTGAGATAAAAAATATGCGGTTGCCGGCATTTTACTACATTTTTGATGCAGATTAACACAAAAAAGTTTTCGTCACTTATCCCCTGCCACCCTGAAGGTACTAACATTCCGTAGGAGCTCATAGACCTATTTGGAATGATAATAAATCATCTGTACATGATTAAAAGGAGATGCGCTACAGGGATGCAAGTAGGGTATTTGGCCGTGAGCAGTGGGAGGCCCTCTCCTCTACAGGGCGGGGAAAGGCACCTGAGGGTTGGGGGGGCAGCGCATACGCCCGCTCACCTTCCAGCACAGGGGAAGGCCGCTCCAGTTATTTCTATACTCACTGGTTAAACTCCGTGACAGTATTGTTATACCGACGCATATCCGCACAGTTTTGTGGATTTATGGAGTATTGAGCCACCTGGATCAGCGGCCAAATCACCTAGCGACCTTAATATTGGTCTGATTTCAGTCTGCTGAAGGTCAATCGACTCAGGATTAAAACTTTCGAAGGTTTTTACGTGCAAGTTCTAACTCAGCCCCTTTCCCGGATGCTCTACAACTTTGAATGAGATTTGAATTTAGCTTCGAAAGGAGGACTTAAGTTAAACTGAATTCTAAGGTGAGTTGTTAGGACCATGGTCGGAAGGCATTCTCCTGGTGCCAACAGAGGGACCGGAAGGCACTTGGATGCCAAGGTAGAGAGGTAAGGTTGTGAAGTGAACCAGACGGAAGTTGGATATTATGTGGTACTTGATAGCCCAGCCAGTTCCGTATTTATACTGTGTTTACCCGCTTGGGAACTTCCCTCTTCAGTGGCGTGATGTTGAGGTGGCGCCGTATGCCTCTGACGTATTTCTTGTCTTGTTGGGCTAGCGTGTGACTATTTATTGGCAAAAACTATCAGAAATACAAGTCGGGCCACGACAATATCTATCATTGGCAAAAAAAATCATTCTTATTTCGAAAGTTTTTGAGTTCCTGTTCAGCTCTATAATTTTACCCTTCAGGATTGATCAAAAGTGGAGGCTCTAGATTCAGTATCAACCAATGATTAAACATTAACCAATAAATTTTAGTGGGAACTATCATTTTTTTCTAAGTTAAAGAATTTATTTTTTAATTTTATTATTATTATTTTTTTATTTATCTTTTTATTATTATTTTTTTATTACCTATTATTTTTTATATTATTTTATTTATTTGTTTATTTTTTTTTTTAATTGAAAATAATCCAAAAACTTCATTAGATAAATAATCATGATCTACGCAGAAGAGATTTTCAAATACGGAAACAATCCTCTATTCAGTTTTCTATAATATTTCATTGACCATTCTTGGTACCAAAGGGAAATTATTTCTCATAGTTTTCTCTTTCCGTGACTCAATATCACTGTCTAAATATTTCATCTTATTTAAGTTTTGTTTGAATACCCTTAACAGCTCAACATTTTTATCTTTATTTTGTTTACCGACTAAAACTGTTGAATGACAAATTCAATTTGTTGTCCTTTTGTGCTATGACGCAGTCCCGTATGTATTTGAACATTAAAAATAAAAAAGTAAGTAGTTATATGAATATTTAAGTTGCTTTTCATGTATGGAATTTCCAATAAGTCTTCACTTCCAAAAGTAAAAAATGGGATACTTTCGCTATGTCCAAGAATAATAGGTAATTTATGGCATCTGATTTAAAACGTTCGTTGAAAATTCGTTCGCTTCCAGAATTCATCACTATTAAATTATCATTTAAGAACTTTTGAGAATGTGATGGCATCGCAGTTAAATATGAACATTTTTAAATATATTCTCTCCTTGCACGGCTGATGGATGTCTTCTGTGCTATTACTATGTTACAGAAAGTCAAGGATATAAAATGTGTCAACAAGTTCTCTGAACCCCTCCTTCCACAACTAGGAAGACAAGATCCTGCAGTTAAGTGAAATAGCGCTTAACAGTCTTCAGGTTGTAAACAAATTATTATGGTGTCCTCAATGGCTTACGCCTGCAGAAAAATAGCTGGAATTAAGAAACTTTATAATTCTTATTTGTGGTCGCCAATTAATCACCTAAGCCACGGCCTCTTTCCGTTTTTCCACTCTCTTTGAGAAAAATTCCTTCCGGGGTTTTTTCTTATTCGAGCAAACTACCTAATTAATCACACGGCGCCTTCCTTGCTGCAACATGAATTTCCACCTAATTTAAAACGCGATAGGACTTGAAAAATTTGCTAGCTATACCACTATCAAATCTCTGAGGGCGTATCATCTTTTGAACATTGTAACGGTGAACATAATTACCATGCATATTCACGCAGGTGGTTAAATTTGGGAACTGATATTCTATAATATATTATTTTATATCTTACCCGTAGGTTTTTGATCCTAAAAAGTCTCATCATTGTCAGTTTCATCTATCTCCGTATTGGCCCAGCTAAAATAATTCTCTGAGGGCTATTGAAAATCGAGTAAAAGATGCCCTCACCTACCTACACAATTTTTTGTCAACATTTTCTATCATATGGAAACTTCAAATTTTAGCAAATGCATATTTTTGAAAACAGTCTTGTGAGTTTTCTTGGACGAAAAATCTTTTCTCTCGTCTTGCTAGACTTTCAACTCTGCTTAAGTACATCTTAAGTACAATAAATTATTCACATCACATACATTGATTTTTAGGGGCTATCCGTAAAATTACATACAATAGAAGTACAGCTATGTAATGAATGATTAGGTATACAGGTGAAAATCAAAGGAAGGGACGATAAATTTTGTCAATTTTTTACATTCTGTTCATTTAATGCATGAACTAGTTGTACGTGCGATGAAAATTGGCTGATCGAGATATTTAGGGACTGTCTCATATGATGGTGTACTTAAACTAAAAAAAAGTTGGTTGTGGCACATAGCTTCTTCGTATGCGTTACATACGTTATATAGAGTCGTTAAATTAAAATATGAACCATTCAATCTCAATGATCGGAATCAGATGAAAACTGTAGGGTTCATGCTTGTAACAATGATTAAAAGTTCACGGATGTGTGCCAGCAAATAATGAACAATTGCAATGAAACTCATATTTACGATAATCACATCGTCATTTTCCAACTACCCTTCAAATTCAAGGGAGATTGGATGAACAGGCCATGAGAAAACAACGCTTGAAAGATTGCTCGTTTGCGCATGGGCAGTGAAAACTATCAATGTCTGAAAGTTTAAATATATAGAAGACCATCCTTGGCCTAACACGTACATTCCCAGTGAATTTCATCAAAATAGAATTGAAACTGTAAAAGTTAAGCGTGTAGCCAAGGATTTCACATTCGCACATGGGAAGCAGCTACTATTGATACGATCTTAATTTATATGAGATGATTTATTTGTCTTTCCTAAAACTACCGTCCTAATTTAAACAAGATCTAACGACTAGAACGAGTGAAATGCTAAATGGAATTTACGTTTTCGCATGTGCAGAGAAAAATATTGATTGGTGAGTAATGAAACTGAAAGGGGACCACCTACAGCCTAACCCGCTGGTTCTATAGAAATTTTATAAAAATATGTTGAAAACTGTAGAATGTATGATAAGAATGGTCTAAAACAGGGTTTCTTAACCTTTTTAAATTGGCGGCCCACTAATAAGGACCGAAAATTCTTGCGTAGGTACCACTAGATTTTGTATAAAGGTGATTATTGATAAAGTTGTTCCTATAGTCAGTATTGACATTTTATGTCTTTGCTATGGCACATAAACTGAAAAAACGTCACGGAAAATAGCTCACGAAAATATTTTGATGATTTCCGCTTACAACCGAGTCGTTGCTAGGGAAATGGTACTTGGTCGTTTTTCATCCCCCGAAATTCGTTGACCATTTGTTCGAAAGCTCTCGATTTATCCAACCATATTATGTTAACTACTGAGAAGTGCGTGGCCAACAAGCTGAGTTATGAGCATGGTTATTTGAATAGTTGTGTACACTCGGGTGATCATTCTCAATAATTGATATTGTGAACATGATTGCAACCGCTTGTTAATTTCTGATGATTTCATTGGCTGGTGTTTCGATGATTTGATTCATAGCAGGTGATCCGAATATTGCGAGAACGGTTTGATTTGTGAAGCGGTGGTTAAATCATTTTAATAGTTAATTTCCATGCTTTACACTCTAGGAAGCTGTAATTTCGTATGTAGCCTCTTTAGGACATTTATTTGACGATGCCCAGGGTCCGGATCAGATGAGTGGCTCTTAAAGCTAATTTCTATGTTTTACACTCCAGGAAGCTGTAATTTCGTATGTACCTAGTCCCTTTAGCACATTTACGTGACGATGCCCAGGGTCCGGATCAGCTGAGTGGCTCTTAGAGCTTGCATACGAGTCTGCAACACATACTTGTCTTCAACTAAAGACATAACATGTCCCAATGTGTTGCAGACTCGTATGCAAGCGTTTCTTATTTCTAAAGGTTTTACAGTAAGTGAGTTTTAAATTTTCGACAGTAACTTTTTAATGTGATGGTTACGCTTGCATGTTATTTACCACTTTATCGACGTAGGATAACACTTGTTGCAACTGTCATTCGTAGGTTTACCAACTCCGTGGGCGAGAATAGGTGAAAATCGTTGAAGCATAGATTGATAGTAATGATCAGAGTGAAAAATATTTCTGCGCAATATTGCAAGGCACTTTTGCAACAGAACTCTTCGGTTTTTGAAACAGTGAAGTTATACTTGCAGTTCCTGCTGTATTGTGAATCTAACAGGTAGGGACTGAGGTCACTTCGATACTAAATGTATTATGTACCATTTTTACCGCATTTCTTTTTTCAAATGCGTTATTGTCTTCACTTTGCCCGTTTATGTATGTATGTGTATCCTCGTAAAAGCACTTTAACTCGAGCACGGCTGAACCGAATTTGACGGGATGGGTCGCAAAAAGTTCTGCGTTATTCAAAATAAAGCGGTTGCATGAATCTTCATTGATAATCATCAGCAGCGTGAGCTGATTTCGTGATTCAAAAAGTCTGATTTCTATGCTATTTATCCTACTGTAATGAGAAAACCTTTTGGGAATAAGGTTTTATTTAGCACAAAACTCGTGTTTTTATGAACTTGGCAACGTAACATAAAATAAACTACAACAGGTGATCATGGATTGATCACAGTGACAGTAGAATCACCTCTTTCTTCCAGGGAGAGATAAAGGAAATCAGTCCAATTCCAGTTGTCTTTGGCGAATCCGTGTTGATTATTCCTCAGCTCAGGATTATTCCTAGGGTTGGGTGATCTGGGCGTTTGTCTCTCAGCTTCGTCCGATGATCCATCTTCCTGAAGGTTCTCCAAGGTCAATTTCTCATCCGAATGATCTTCTGGAATCTCTCCATGTGGAGCTAAATGTTTCAGCGAAACTGTGGTTTCTTTGTCGTAAAGAGATTTCACGCATCGAGAAGTTCGACCTCTTCAACCAATGGGTCATATTTGCTATGTCGCACGTGCTTTTTCATTAGAGGTTTACCCTGGGGTACCAACCATGAAGGAAGGGCTGCTCCATTGGAGGAACGTCGTTGGTGACCGAACATACGTTCATGAGGAGTTTTATTGGTGGCCGTGCACAGAAGCGATCAGATGGAGTGTAGTGCGTCATGGAGTACCATCTCCCACTGCTGAATTGCTAAATCTTTGTTCTTCAAAGCTAGGGTGATAGTTTTCTATAAAATTCCATTTTCACACTCTATTTGGCCATTTCCCTGTGGATTGTAGGGTGACGTAGGGCGGATTGTCGCTATCCCTCGTGAATGGAGAAAGCTGGATAATTCATTAGACATAAATGAGGTGCCTCGATCTGAATGAATATAGCATGGCATTCCAAAGATTGAAAATAATTCGGTGAGAGACTTTATAACTGTCGAGGAACTCATATCGGTACATGGGTAGCCAAATGGAAATCTTGAATACTCATCTATTATTACAAGAAGGTATCGATTTTTTGAATTTGTGGGCAGAGGACCTTTAAAATCAATACTCAGCCTTTCAAACGGATCCACCCGCCTTAACTAGTTTTGACGCGTCTGGTCTATGAAATTTTGGCTTAATTTCCAAGCATGTTGAGCATGAAGCAGTTACATTTCTGATTTCCTCGACTGAAAATGGTAGATTGTGAGTTCGAACCCAGTGAAGCATTCTAGTAACTCCTGGATGACATAGGTTACAGTGCAACGAATATAGTTTGGAAGCGTTGGTTGAACTGCAAACTCTTGAAATGGCATCTGCTACATGATTGCTTTTCCCTGGACTGTAAATTATATCAAACATGTAGCACTATAGCTCTAGTCGCCATCTAAGAATCTTTTCGTTTTTTATTTTATTCTTGTGTTTCATATCAAACATAAAAGCTACAGACCTCTGATCTGTTATGACTTTGAAATGTCTTCCCAACAGATAATGTCTCCACTTCCTCAGGGCACCGACAATTGCGTAAGCTTCCTTCTCCACTGCAGCATGTTTACGCTCGGAATCATTTAATTTCTTTGAAAAGAAAGCTACAGGACGGCCTGACTGTGATAGGACAGCTGAAATGGAGAAATCTGAAGCGTCAGTCTCGACTACAAAAGGAATCCCACAATCAATAGTAGCCACCACTGATTTTGATATTTCGCTTTTTAGGCCATTGAATTCAGCTATTACAATCGGAGTTAGCGGAAAAATCTTAGTTTCAAGAAGATTTTTAACTTTATCAGAATAGTTAGGGATGAATTTGGAATAATGGGCGAACATTCCAATAGTGCGTTCTAGTTCTTTAGCATTGGTTAGAATTGGGAGTTCTAGGAGAGGCTTTAAGCGGTCAGGATCTGGGGAGATAGTGTTATTTTCAATTTTGTAACCCAATAATGTAATCTTTGTAATCTCGTATTGACTTCTGTCTTCATTGATTGTGAATCCAAATTTTTTAACAGCTAGTAGGAATTTTGAAAGATTTGTATCGTGCTCTTCTTTTGTTTTCCCGCAAACGGTTACGTCATCCAGTTAGGCATATGTTTTAGTCAATTTTTCTTTGGAAATTAAATCATCAATTATTCGTTGGAAAGTAGGAACTCCATCAGTGAGGCCAAAAGCTAGTCGGCAAAACTGATAAAGTTTATCATTTGCTTCAAAAGCAGTGAAGAGACGATCTTGGAGTCTTAGAGGAATTTGATGATAAGCACTTTTTAAATCTATAGTGCTGAAATGATTATTTTGAGACACTTTGAATACGATTAATTCTAAATCTGGTATAGGGTAGGCGTCTAGTGAGGTGTAGCGGTTTATAGTTTGGGAGTAATCTACCACCATTCGTTTTTTGTGAGTTTCTGATTTCACAACAAACGACTGTGCCCTCTAAGGTGATCTACTCTTTTCTATTATCCCATCAGCCAAACGTTTCTTAACTTCCTCTCGCATAAATTCATTATCTTCTACTGTATGTTTTCTAGATTTTGTCACTATTGGCTTAACGTCACCGACTAGATACTGAAATAGGGGTGGAGGCTCTATCTTTGCATGAGCTAAAGCACAAATGTTTAGAGGGGGCTTTGAACCACCGAAATCTACTTGAATCGATGAATGATTCTTCAAAAAGTCATGTCCTATTATAAGGTCACAGCACAAGTCTGACATTACAGAAATCTTCACATTCTCGTAGATGTAACTCAACAAATTCAATTGAACGACACAATATGAAGAAATTTCCGTACTAAGCTTAGTAGAGGCCATTGAAACCAAGCCTTTCATTGGAAATGATTTGATTTTGTGAGTATCTACGAATTTTTTATTAATATATGTCTCACAACTACCAGTATCAATTAGTGCAATAGATGATACATCATTAACTTGGACAGACACCATTGTTTTCTGGAGAGATGAGGGGGAGGCTGCTATGATAGATGCGAGCTCAGAGTTTGATGTGAGGATCGCCGTTGACTTAGTTGGACAGTTGGAAGATCGGCAAACCTTTGTCCCTTTTTCGAGCAAGATTGGCAGTCTTTTGCTGGGCATTGGTTACGAAAGCGATGACGATTGTTTCCACAGAAGAAACACTTTTCTCCAGTGAATGTTGCAGCCATCTTATTATCAATTTGCTCGTTGAAACTAGAATTATTAGAGTTAGTGTTGTTTAAATTTGAAAACGGTTGATTTGAAGTAAACACTGCACATTGCTCCTGAGCTGATTCAAGAGCTCGAGCATTATCTACCGCTTGTTTGAGTGTAAGATTGTTATTCTCAAGCAAGCGTTAACGAATTGTGTTAGAATTAAGGCCACTAATTAAAGAGTCCCTGACATAACTGTCCCTATATTCGTCAGCAGACACAGACTTAAACTCACATTCCTTGCCTAAAAGATTCAAAGCATGAACGAACTGATCAACCGATTCGTCGGGCTGCTGTTTTCTAGTAGCGAGCTGATGCCTAGCAAATATTACATTTTTAGGCTTAATGTATATATCATTCAGGACTTCAATTGCTTCGTAGTATGTCTTACATTCAGAAATGTATTGATGGACAGTGTGTGACACATGATTAATAAGCAATCGGCGCTTACCTTCATCTTTGATTTTTGTTTTCTTATCATTCTCAGACTCCAAACTGTCTAGGAAATATGAAAACGTCTCATACCAATGCCTCCACTCTTGATCTGCGGTAGATGAATAAGGATCAGCGTCAAATCTATCTGGTTTGAAATAACGTGACATGACGAGTCGTTTTTGTGCTAAATAAATTGTAATGAGAAAACCTTTTGGGAATAAGGTTTTATTTAGCACAAAACTCGTGATAGAATGAAACTGAACTTGGCCACGTAACATAAAATAAACTACAACAGGTGATCATGGATTGATTACAGTGACAGTAGAATCACCACACCTACGAAGCTGAAATTTGGAACGGAGCCTGTGTGAAGGTGTGTGTAGTAGGATAGGATTTTAATTTGCCGAACTACCCCAATAAGCTGAGAAAGCCCTTAACGCTAATATTGCTGTGCTATTTATCATAAGAATCTGAAATTTAGAACAGAGCCTATAATAATGAACTAATAATAAATAAGATCTGTATAATTGTTGTAATAGTAATAAAACTGGTCCGTTCAAGCGTCGGAAGTCCCCCCCTAAATCGTTAATGCGTCATTCCTTATGAAACACTAATCTACTTAAAAGAAAGTGCGCTTTATATGTGGCTCACTACATGAGTACTGATCTTTTTTTTTTTTTTTTTTTTTTTTGGTTAGTCATAAATCAACGATTCCAAATATGCAGTCAAGAAACAAATTGCTAGTAGTTGGGTACGAACTTAATCGTTTTTCGCCGCTCACTAACTTAAATTTTACTTAGTGTACCAAGTTTTCGAAAAAGTCTAACGAACCACAGGTCTAAAACTTAAAATGCGATTGAAAATGTAGATTTTGATTTTTTCATCTCGGAATCTTCATACAATGCTTTGAAGATAGATGCTTTGATAGACTCGGAAGGAATAAAAATAGTATTTCATTTAACTATCTTTGTGTGATTGAGCCAAAATTCCCCGGAATAAATATATTTGATTTCAACTATATTCATAAAAAGGGGGAAGAGATTTGATAGCTCTTCTGCGCAGATCATTGGTCCATAAATATTAATAAACCACGTTTATAGTATAGATGATCAAAACTTGGCGCATCGTGCCTCCCAAACACGTTTACAGCACCAGGACCCCACAGATTTACGGTTTACCGTAAATATCGACTCATTTTAAAAAAATGACAAAAAAAAAAAAAAAAAATTGCAGGTCGAAAAGGAAAGAAATTAGCCTCAGAGGCCCCTCAGACGGTCAGTGCGCCTCCGCACCTCGTTATTGTTTCTGAGGTGTCGCAAAAGAGCTTCATCTAAATTTCAGCACCGAGAGACGATTAGGGAAAAAATTAACCTCAGAGGTTCCGAGGCTGATCAGAGACCCTCAATACTTTTTAACTGTATTCCAGATGTCCAAAAGAAGCTAGATTTCAGGATTCAGCATCATAAGTCGATAAAGAAACAAATTACCCTTAGCTGATCAGAACGCACTGATATTGAACTCTAGGTATCACAAAGAAGCTCCATTTCAAATTGTAGATCCGTATTTTATCATCAATATTCCTGCGTAGATATAGGAACCTGCAGAGAGAAAATTAATGCAATTAATCAAGTCATCTACACTTTACTAGTCTCCCTGATCTATGTATAACGATATTTAAGATTTAAAAAAGTAAGTAAGGAGTATCTACCAACTGAAAATAAGAAAAATAATGTATAGAATTAGTAGGGGACAATCTACATCGTAACCTGCACATTCCCAAACATTTTCATCAAAATCGGATGAAAGCTGTTAAAATTAGGCTCGTTATAAGGAAGAAATTTGCGCATGTGCAGCAGCTACTAATGATACTATTAAATTGAAGTGAGCATGAGAAGTTATGCAGTATTGATTTGGGAACAACAAAACTGATAAGGGACCAACTACACCCTAACCCGCACATTCCATGAACATGTCATACAAATTTTTTGAAGATAGAGGAAACAGATACGACGACGAAAGTTGTTCAGAATGGTCTAAAACGTAAAATGCGAATGGAAATTTTGATTTCGGAAACAAAAATGTTTAATCTTCCAAAAGAGAGAACAACTACTAGGTACTAATAAACCTAGTTGCGTGGAGTAAAAAATCCATTAGAATTGTATCAGCTGATACAAGTGTCGTGGTTGCAAGGCGATTTTTGCTATATTCCACCAGTTATGATTTGCGCCCATGTTTTTTTTTTTTTTCTTTTCTTTTTCTTATTTTTGCCAAAGGGAAACCCTACAGCAACCCTGGTGAATTCTTTAGGATGAGGTCTATAAATGAAACCCTACAACACATTACTGCTTACAATATTTTAACCCTTGATTACAACGCTTTAGGGTCGATATAAATTGATGCCGATTTTAGTGTCTCATCCTCGGCCGATGCATGATTTTTGAGCCAAATTTCATGAAATTTGGTCCAGTTTGTCCGAATATAAGAATAGTTAACATATACCTTTGAATTCTCATGTTATTATCGTATACCCAATACACGTAATGTTTATTACGAAAAATCCAATCTCTGGAAAGCACAACTGTTGTAGGCAGACAGATAGAAGAGATAATATATTCATCTATATATATTTTTTTAAGATGATAAGAAAACAGATATATCAATAAGATAAATTACTGATGAAAAAGTCATTATCAATGGAAAATTCGAATCTTTATTTCACGAATTCATAAACAAAACCACTATAATGACCAAATAATCCAATTTCTATCGTTAAAATAATATCATCGGGTTGTATTCCAGCGGGTTTAGGACAACTTATCGCTCGGCTAACAAAATAATTTTTCACAACTCCACCCACTTCTCTCGAATTCCTTTTCCTTAGAAGGAAATCGTTTAGTGTAATCCAATACCTCACAAGGCGCGGGCACACACACTGCTCTTCCCAATAAAATATTCAAGGCTGGTCACCCCTCACAGATTCCAGCATCGATAGGGGACAGGATTTCCCTTAGGAAATTAGACTGCCTCCAAAGGGAATTCTCCGAGCGGGAATGCCAAATGCAATAAGAAAGTGCACTTGTATTTTCAAGGGTCAAGTAAGTACTAGTATCATATGTTTGGCTTGTCCAATACGTTGGAAGAAATGCTAGATTTACGTGTTGTCCTGTGAAGAATAGGCAGGTACATGAATATTATTCTACGGTGGATGATTATGGATGACTAAGGGTTATGGATGACTATGGACCGCCCCAAAGGTTTTTAATGTTTAGTTTATGCACCACTGGATCCTTAGGAAAATGTATGAAGTTTGCGAGGAGCATCCGACGTAATTCAGACAAAGCATATTTGCTAGAGCTTCTAGCAATCTTGGGATGTGTGGTGTGGATCACATATATGGCTCATAGCAACCTGAGTAACAATCGATACAAAGGAGGTCGCTAACACCACTTTTCTGTAAACCCGCGAAGCCTATTATAACCCATTAAAGCATGTCTAATTATTCCAGCATCGCCAACCCGCGAAGGTACGTATCCTGTCTGAAAACATTCTATATACCTCACAACACCCCGTTGCCCGGCCAACAAGTACTTATATGTGACTTTATTATTGACAATGCTATGCACCATAGGAAGTTGAATGCCTGCAAGTTCAAGAGGAAAAAAGTTTCCAGCAAATACAATCAGGGGTGTACACATGAAATCAGCTGATGTAATTATTCTCGGTAAACATGTACGATATAAACACGTAGTTTCTCTATTTCCGATCAAACGCACAGCGCTCCGAGTGGTTTTATTCGATTCTGTGGGATAATTTTTATCACTGACAACCAAAAACTCAGTACCTACTGTTACCTGGAAAGTTTTCGAGATCAAAATTATAGAATATTTCTGCCCTTAAATGCTACCCTTTAGGGTCAATAAAAATTGATGCCGCGCATCTATGTCTACCTAAGCCCCGAAATGTGATTTATGACCCAAGTTTCAACTTTGGTCCAGCAGTTTCGGAGAAAAGCTCTGGACGGCGCATATTGGACAAAATTACCGATCTAGGCGTTCAAAAGTCAAGAAGAAGAATCGCGGTTTTTCGCATCAGAGGTTGTCATTTATTAGCCGGAAAAAAACAAATTGCCGACTAAAATATTCAACAATGCGCTAAAACATTCAACTACTTTTCACTCTAGTACCCACCTACTATAGTTCGCCCTCACTTTGGCTGAGATTGGTACGGGTTCACTTCATCTCCAAGTATTGGTGCTCCAAGCTCCATGTGGTTGCTATATAATTATATAACCACACTTTTTGTTGTAAAGTTTTTTGACGAGACATTCGCGAACAATTAATTTGAGACACGAGACTCAAGACCCTGACCAACTAATCTAAATTCTTACTAAGGGATTGACTACTTGATGTTATGTATTTTTGAGATGCGAGCGTAGCGAGCATCCTGACCACTAATCTAAGCAGAAAACTGATCTAAAAATCTCATAGCAATTGGAGCGCTGGGAATGCCACGCAGTGGGTAGTAGAACTAAAGAGCAAGTCAGGGTGTAGAGTCTCGTGACTCGACTTCGTTTTTTAACACAGAATGTGTTTTAGCCATGGACTAACTAGCCGAAAATGGAACGCGGGATGGGAACGAAATGTGTGACGGATGATTTTCACGTACAACCGAGCCGTTGGTAGGAAAATGGAATTTCCTACCACAGAAATCGTTCACCATTCGTTGGAAAGCTCTTGATTTATCACGAATTTATTTCGTATTTTTTTTCGTAGTTTCATACTATAACTATATAAATTGATGTTATAAATGAATAGTAAACAATGACGCTTGTTTGGTTGTCACTTGGTTGCGCGACAACGCAATTTTCGTAGTTTCATACAATAACTATATAAATTGATGTTATAAATGAATAGTAAACAATGACGCTTGTTTGGTTGTCGCTTGGTTGCGCGACAACGCAAACACATTCTGTGTTTCAATCATTTCGTCCGAAGTATGTAAATAGAGGTAACCGGGGGTCCAGGGGGCTTGCCCCCTGGCGAGGCGCGGAGCGCCGAGTTCAAATGAGAACCCCCATTTTTAGGACGTCCCTTAGAAGCTAGGTCATACAGGCAAGGCTTCTTATTTAAGAGGGACGACCTATTGGAATTGATCCAAGGGGGTGGGGGACAACTCAAGCATGAGAAAAAACATAACCGCATACCAATCCGTTTCAGACCATTCTAAGACCGAATCCATGAAAAAAACCATAGATGTATGTCTGTGTGTGTGTGTGTGTGTGTGTGTGTGTGTGTGTGTGTGTGTGTGTGTGTGTGTGTGTGTGTGTGTGTGTGTGTGTGTGTGTTTAGTTTTCCTCGCACTAGTACCCCAAGCACGACGGAATTTATTCGGGCCTGCTCCCCAATAGATTACAGTCGTATGGACGATATAGCACAACATTACAATCAAGATATTACTTGAACAGTAGGTACTGCAGTATTATCATTAGTAGTGGGGGGGAGGAGGCCCCTTCACCCCCTGCGTGTTGGACGCTGCCTTGATACTGTGTCGAGGAATTGAACCAGCGGGAGGGTTAAATACACCTGCAGAATAAAGTGAAGGGGCGGTAAGGGATTCCGGATGAGCTCACAAACCAGCAGAGCCAGCACCATCGTTTAGGTCGCGTCCTTTTTACTATTCGCTCTCCAAGCGATTTCGCCCAGAATTT
This sequence comes from Adelphocoris suturalis, assembly GCA_030762985.1. Taxonomy (NCBI): domain Eukaryota; kingdom Metazoa; phylum Arthropoda; class Insecta; order Hemiptera; family Miridae; genus Adelphocoris; species Adelphocoris suturalis. Next base: position 79,673,812 of record CM061042.1, read on the forward strand.
ACGTCCGTTTCTCACCGCTAATCCCTCGAAAAAGTGTCGGTTTTCAGGGGAGAGAGAACGACGACGTGCGAGATACCCGCGAGCGGTCACCTCAGCGGAAAATTCCAAACGCGGTGGAGAACGGCGGAGATAGAGCTAAATGCGTATGAAGTCGGTGAGCAGGTACCTACTCATATACGGGCGGGATTTGCGGCAATTCAGATAACCGCCTCCAGTATGGGCGTTTCCAAGCGGGAAGAGGATTTCATTTAAATCCTATTAGTCGAAGTGACTTTACGCTCAAATTTAAATGAAAACCGGGGCTTATGTTGATTTTATGAGATTTAGTGTGTTCGCGTGATTAAAGTCTCCTTGTATATTATTCGGTGAGTGGAGAGGCAGGAATTTAGCGGAAAACGTATAACTAGCATAAATATAAACCTCCCTCGATTTCAATTTCATGGCGTAGTATTTCGATGAAGAAAAAATCATATACCTATTTGATAAATTAACCAATGATGAACCCTTGTAATGTTTTTTCCAAAGTAGAAAATGTTTTACTTATAGGCGATAGATGTGGATTTGGTATGGTAGGTAGTAGGTACATCGCACTTGGGGAAATCTTTTGTAATTTTTTTTATCAACCTTCTCAAAAATCACCTTTTCAGATCATCGTCTGAAAAAAGGGATTTGGTCCCATCCTCCAAAGTTAGCCAATCCTCAGCGCCTCTCCACTTCCTTCTTGCACCTCTAAATACACATTCCGGTGGCTCGAATTATCGCAAAAGCAACTCGGGCTCGTAGCAATCTTCGTATCAGACCTTGTTGTCGTCCCCAGCGATCTTCCAGACGTTCAGCCGATACTTTCATAAGAGTAGTCATTTGAGAGGCATAGATAGCATAACTATGCGGTACATACCAAGGGAGTGAAGGATGCGTGACGTTCCTCACAGGGTGGATGTATTTCCTCTTCTTTTATTCTTATGCCGCCTTCATTATACTGCCGATACAGTTCGGGAACCAAATGAGGGCGCGTCAGTGTCAATGACACGGTCGTTGAACAACGCCTCCCTCTGAGGCTCTGAAACCCCACATCATGCCAAGTCCCCACGTAATTGATCAAAGTAATCAATTTTCAAGAGCCACTCAAAATTTGTCAACGTTTCAAGTTACTTAGTTTTTAAAAATGTATTAAATTCAACGTTGACCACGTGAGCACCAAGCAAACTATTTCCCCTCTCCCTTATGCCCACCTTACCGTTCTTATGCCCAATGTGACCGTCCAATTTGCAAGGAACATAAAAAACTATGGTCAACATGCCTGATGTGTAATGAAAAAGATTCACTACGTGAATCTGGAAAAGATCGATTCTGTGATGGAAGTTATCAATACCTACGTATTTTCGGACGTCTCTGTGAACGGATTGCCTTACAGACAGGGTTTCTTGTATGAGAGGGACGGTCTATTAGAATTGATCCAGAGGGGAGTGACAACCCAAACATGAAAAAAAGAATGACAGAACAAACTCTGTTTCAGACCATTTCAAGATGGAACCCTTGAAAAAACCAAAGATGTATGAATGTGAATAAAATTTCAAATTTCTATTTTATTTTATCTATTTTTATTTCATCCGTACCATTTAGTTTTTCTAAGTCTGATTTGTCTAACCTGATGTTAGTAGATAGATTCAAGTCTGACTTTGGTATAGAAGGTAAGTAGAGTAAGTTAGTTGTTTTGTTTGTTTGAGATATATTCAGTGTTAGCTGAAGTTCTTTTTACCCAAATACAATGGGTTTTAGAGTTTACAACGTACCTATTTAGAATTCATAAGCCTGAAAAAATTACTAGAGTTTATATTTCATTCTGGTGCAGGGGCGGCCCGTGAGGGGGGGCATCGGGACATTGCCCCAGTACATTTGGGAAAAAAGTAACAAACTGGAATGAAGACTTTACAAACAGCTCCATGCTGTGGCTCCAAGGTGGATGCTAGAAGGAATAGCTTTACGCTCCATCCAAGGAGGTTTAAGATCCATCTACCAGCGAAAAAGTACGTAGATTGCGATGATATCACTCTATCAAGAGAGAAATTTCGTCGATTCAGGTTAGACTGTGAAGGGGAAAAAAAGGGAAATAAAGGGCAAGAAACGGGAAATAAAGGGCAAGGAACGGGAAAAAGAGGTCATAACGGGATATTTCTCATGATTTTGGGGGCTCTGCCCCAGACAGGGTTTCCAACTTTTCTAAAGACCGTAGAATGAAATTTACGTTATGAGTGGCTTCCACTAGAGGAGTTTCGGTTTGTTCCATTAGCCACACTGATTCCTTCTCGTCACTCCATGCTGAGTTCCCTGTTGGGTATGTTCGTAGTAATGTTTTGTTGTATCTGCAAGTAATATGTGATGTTTCTTCAAGTTCGTCCGGTTGTTCCCAAGAATTTACTCTAAAGTAAAGTCCGTATTATAGTGTTGTGTTATATAAGTGCCTATTTTTATTCAGTCCTAAGTTGTTGAATACATCTTTTGTAATAAAGTCCTTTGTATTGTCGGTCGAGTTGGAGTGCGTTGTTCTATGTGTAGAGCTACATAACCGTAGCTCCGTCAGTAGTTACGAATGATAGTTACAAAAATAGATTTTGGCATCCCTTGTGGGGAATGAAGAAAAATCAACAATCACTTTGAATAGAATTCACACCTAAGGACGACGTTCATCGACGGATTTACGTAAGTTGAAGTTTAGTCAGGTATACTGATTTTGACATTTTTGACATTTTCATGTCTTTGCTTTGGCACATTAACTGAAAAATCGTCACGAAAACTTGCTCACGCGATACCAATAAATAAAATAGACTCACTGTATTGGGTAGAGAACAATCAACTAATGAAATCTTCGGTTTTAGAGTTTACAACGTACCTATTTAGAATTTCCGCTTACAACCGAGTCGTTGCTAGGGAAATGGCACTTCGTCGTTTTTCATACCACGAAATTCGTTGACCATTCGTTCGAAAGCTCTCGATTTATCCAACCATATTATGTTAACTACTGCGAAGTGCGTGGCCAACAAGCTGAGTTATGAGCATGGTTATATGAATAATTGTTTGCACTCAGGTGATCATTCTCAATAATTGATATTGTGAACATGATTGCCACCGCTTGTTAATTTCTGATGATTTCATTGAGCTGGTGTTTCGATGATTTGATTCATAGCAGGTGATCCAAATATTGCGAGAATGGTTTGATTTGTGAAGCGGTGGTTAAATCATTTTAATAGTTAATTTCTATGCTTTACACTCTAGGAAGCTGCAATTTCTTATGTAGCCTCTTTAGGACATTTACTTGACGATGCCCAGGGTTCGGATTAGATGAGTGGCTCTTGAAGCTAATTTCTATGTTTTACACTCTAGGAAGCTGTTGAGTTGATGATTTGAATTGAAGCCTTGATAATTTTTAGTACTTTTAATAATAATATAGTCCATTCTAAAAATTTTAGATACTTAGTAAGTAGGTACCTATAAGATAGTATTTTTAATTTAATTTATTTATCTAATTAATTTATATTTAGTTTATCAATAATATTTAATGATAATGATTGATTATTATTTAGTAGCCATATACTTTCATAACAGTTGCCCAAGGCATGACATGACCCAAGTGGGATTTATGTATTATGTGTTTAGGTCAAAGTTAATTCACACTGAAAACAAAACTAATGGAAGAAAAACCTCAATGCTCTTCTTGACTGTCAAATAGGTAAATATTTTTGTGCCCCACTCCTTTTGCAGACCACCGGCAGCCACTGTTCTGGTGCCAATAAACGAATTACTTGGTACCTTTTTTTTTTTTTTTTGGTACGAGTATGTAGGTATCTACCGATTACTATTTAGTGGTTTGTACTATTTTGCTACCTCAGTACCGAAGGTATGGAAGCTTTGCGTTCATAATTGAAGTTGAAAAAAATTTATATTCTCCAAAATCAAAATGTCTACTTGCTTTTTGCGTTTCAGGGCTTGCTGATCAACTTTGGTTCCGTGTCCGTTTGTCTGTCTGATGTGTGCCTGTCTGTGGTAAATCCTTATCACGCCCAAAACTATACCTATTTTCAATCTGATTCCAATGAAATGTTCAGGGATTGTGAGGGTTGGGTCCTAGACGGTCCCCTATAATTTTCAATATCGCCGAATCAACAGTAGCCTGTGCGCATGCGCAAACGTGAATTTCTTATAATGTTGATTTCTCATCATCTGTTGGTCCGATTTTGTTCAAACTCGGTAGGTAATCGGGTATAATATGTTCTAAAGAAATGCCCTATAAATTATATCGTGATTGGTAGAGTAATAACCAATGCGCATGCGCGAAACCTATATCGACTGACACAGGCAAAACTCCGATTCTAATAGAAAGATTTTGATGAAATTTTCAGGGATTGTGCGGGTTAACTACTGGAAGGTTTCCTATGAATTCATTGCCATCAGATCAATAGTGGCCTGTGCGCATGCGCAAATGTGAATATGTTATTACGTCGATTTCTCATCTTCTATTCGTCCGTTTCTGTTCAAACTCTGAGGTTATTAGGGTATATGTTCCCAAAAGATACCCAATGAATTATATCGCGATTGGTTGAGTAATATCTACTGCGCATGCGCAACATTAAAATTGGTTGGCACAGGCACCAATCCGAGACTAATGCGCAGAGTTTCATGACATTTTTGGGAATTGTGCGGATTAACGGATGATCCCCTATGTATTTCTTTGCCGTCAGATCAATAGTAGCCTGTGCGCATGCGCAGTTGTGAATTTCTTATAACACCAACTTATAATGCTACAATAATGATTAAATAGGCAATAAAGAAGAAAATGTGCGCTTATTGGAGAAATTAGAATGCTTAGGATTAAGTATTAATACATAACAAATGAATAATACACTACAAATGGTTTTAACAGATAAGATATCATTCGGTCCGATTTCTTTCAAACTCGTGGATTAGTGGGGTATATGTTGCCGAAAGATGCCCTATAAATTATATCGCGATTGGTTGAGTAATATAAACCGCGCATGTGCTACACTAAAATTTGTTGACACAGGAATTGTGAGGAAACTATACTGCCCAATAGACTTGGCAGACGTTTTTGGTTTGATTACTGTGTAGCATATCTTTTTTTGCGTTATACTCGTTTTCTTAGATAAGGGGGATTTCCCGTCTAATTTGTGAGCTGAAAGCCACAATTTTGCTTCATTAGTCTCCATGTTTGTTAGTCTCCTTGTAAAAACCTCTAAATTGATTGCATGATATTTGGTCGCTAGTCTCATGCACTAATTGGACGCCAGAGCCAAAAGTGTGGTTGGGGTCCTGGCAGGTCACATATGGGCGGCTATGGAGGTTTCAAAATCCATCCGATCGCTGCCAGTTGTCGTTTTCCTACTGAATTATTGAATCGACGTTTACGAAATTTGGTTAAAAAAAATTAACACGTTTGCCAATGGTGTGCCTCAAATCTCGTCATCATTTCCAATCAATGCTAAGTAGTGAAATTTAAAGGCCGAAATTTTCAAATTCTCAGTCTTATGTCCAGCAAGGGGATAGGTTGTGATCTCCCAGTAAATTTAATTTCAGCGAATCTAATGAGACCAGTTGGATTTAGATTGAAACGTATTCCGTGCGCATATCACGGATAGGTGCAGCTGCAACATAATAGCAGATTATATCCCATTGTTTATTGCAAAAGTTACATTATAATATATCTGAAACACAATCTTGAGTGTATCTGTATTTGTGCACCAAACTCATCAAAACGTTATCGTCTGTGGGGGTAAAAATCCTATGTCTCCTATTTGATTGATTGACACGTTACCCGATCCGTATACTGTTATCCATGTGATGGACGCGTGGGGTATCTGCCACCTCAACCAAGCTTCCGGAGGGAACTGAAGCGCCCTGCACACAAAGAACCTGATCACGTTGGCATGGCAAACATAAATTTCGTATTTGTGCTCTTTCATATCAGGCGGCGGTCGGTAGAAAATCTTCCTAAAAGCTGCTTCTATCCTGGCCCCGTCTTGGTGAAACACATGCGGGTCTCGCAGGCCATCCACAATTGGCTCAGGGGGAGCTGGTGTGCCTTCTTGAAGCCATTTGAAGCGACTTTGTCTCAGACCGAGTTTCGTTCTAATTATATCAGCCGTCTCTTCGGAGCGAGTCAGATGCGAATTGATGCAGGAGCTGTACGGCAAGTTGTACTCAAGCAACCTGTGGGCAACAGCTTCAGCCTGCTTTTTTCCTAACTCGGTTAGTCCTCGTTCTTCATCGGTCTTGCCCTCCGTCTTATACTGCCCGTGGCTTATGAGTATGATATTACGGCTGTAACTTGTTGCTGGGCCATCACTACTCCTTTGGTCCCAGTTGTAATCCCATCTGGTGATTGGACAATTATCGGCGCCGGTGCAAAATGGTTGAGGAGGATACGGAGGTTTTTCCAAGGCTTCAACCACATCAATGCGTCTTCTGTAGGCCAAAATCCCAACGCCTAAACCAACTCCAATCCCAAGACCTACTATCGCTCTACTTTTGTATAACATTCCGAAATCATTAAACCGTGAAGTAGGTAACTATGAGTATACTCTCTAATAACACTTTTCATCAACACTTACATCTCACTCAACTACATCACGTGTACCTACTTTATCTTGAAATTTCACTTTTGAATTGATGTAAGATGGAAACATATGAAATCATTTACACCAATGTTACAAAATCCATTAATCACAAAAATTTCCATTGGTACTGATACATAAATGTATCCAAAGTAAAACAAGGACCATATGTTATACCTGCAATTTTTCTTTAATCAAATAGCTGGGATTGATTAGAAATGTTGGAATAAGAAGCGTAGATCATACTTGACTTTAGGGATACCTAGATAAATTTTATAGAGTAAAACTAGATATTGAAAATTTATCTGTATACACATTACAATGATTACATTAAAAAATACCTCCCATAATGGGGGAAACAAAAGATCGTGATTATGACTTATATATATATATATATATATATATATATATCTTTTGTTTCCCCCATATGGGAGGTATATATATATATATATATATATATATATATATAATTATATATGCAATTCTTAAATTGGACACAAACTATTCACAAAGGAATTCATAAATTTCAAAATTTTTTTATCAACTTTTCGCATTTTGCGTTATCAAGATCTTGATAACGAATCCCGGCCAGGCCTGATTTTTTTTTTTTTTTTTTTTTTTTTTTTTTTTTTTTTTTTTTTTTTTTTTTTTTTCCCTCGTGAGACGAAGGTTGTGGGTTCGAATCCCGGCCAGGCCTGAAAAAAAAATTTTTTTTTTCTCGTGAGACGAAGGTTGTGGGTTCGAATCCCGGCCAGGCCTGAAAATTTTTTTTTTTTTTTCTCGTGAGACGAATTGCATAGCAAATTATCCTCGTTTTCTACACAGTAGAAAAGAGAAAAGATCCGGCGAGGCGCGAAGCGCCGAGTATAGATTAGGGGGGTCCAGGGAGGCGAAGCCCCCCTGGCGGGGTCAAGGGGCGGAGCCCCTTGCGAGGCCCGAAGGGCCGAGTATATATATATATATATATATCTGTGTTACCGATTATCTATGGGAGAAAATGAGTATTAAATTATGAAAGATCCAATAGGTACCTAGTGATGAAATCTCATACTACTCTTGCTGACCTTCCAATTTTCAAAGAAATTAGATGGATGTAGCAAAATCTTCCAAAAGCCTACAATCAGGCTGATAGTGGTGGAGCTGTCATTTTATTTTGTCCAGGAGTGCCTCCCTGTCAAAATTAAATTCTTGTTTCGAAACATTTTTGTTTGTCTCCTCTATTTCTTGACTTGTGTTTCACAACTAACAACACAATAATTATTCATCTGCACGTATTCTTTTTTCTGTCTTGTACCAGGGACGGGTATCATAATAAAAATTGTTAAACATTTTTGCAAAGCATAGAGGAAGTGTAACAAAGACAGGAAATCAAGATTATTGGGCTACCGCAGCAATCTCGCTTCCTCCCGACATAGCGCTCTCGGGTGCGTCCGTGGGCATGGCCTATATATACGAGCAGAATAATAAGTTGGTACTGGGTAAATTTTATACGATATGTATAGGTAGTGTAAGGTATAAAGTATCATTTCGATATGTATTTTCTGAATGTGTTAGTCTCCAGAAGATACCCTGAAATTTTTACCGCCATCGGGCTACCACTAGTGTGTGCGCCCAAGCAATAATGTTGAATCTTAATCAAATTGGATGCCAAATTTAGAAGCGATTAGAATCGCAATAATGGATGTACTTAGTTAAGAGTACATTGTGGACCATGTTCCAAATAGGTACAGCGATTCAATTAAATTCATTTATTATATTTAAAAAAAAAAAAACGCACGCACGCTCGAACACAGAAAAAGTTTATTTTAAACTATTTTTTATACAAAACCTGTACAAAAACTTCATCAAAATACAACTCGGGTTAAAATTCAGCTTTTCAAAGCCGAATATTTTCTACCATCTCTTGTTTCATGTTTTAACTTGTTTTTCTTGTAAATGTTTCAATTTCTACGTTTCTAAGTGTGTAGCGCCGGCCGTGAATTATACGGTCCATATTTCACGAAATCCCTCCCCCGAGCGAGTCGACTTACAAAAGAAATCGGTGGGCCGCTGCAAAATGTTCGCCCCAGCTGAGTATAATAGAATGTCTCTAATGGAAAGAGAAGCTATCAGCGTTCGCTTTCACAGAAGGGTGATTTAGGAGATATTGCTCAAGGCGGTAAATGATTCATTCCACAGCAGCATTGAAACCAGTTTTTCCGGGGGTGATTTTCCGAAGCAGGTTGGGGTTACTTACTGATTGCAACAACCATATTTCACGTGTAATGTAAAATATGTACCTGTTTCACATGTCCCATTTTGCATGTACCTACTATTAATGTAAGTAGGTAACTAATGAGTCAACGATTAATTAAATTAATAAACGTTGACATATCCGGATATTCAACCATTTTCAGATATTAATTTTCATATTATTTAATTAATTTTCTAACAGTGGGTGCCTACGTCTGTGTAGTTATACCGGGATAATAATGCTGCTAACACAGTCTACGCTTACTAAATCCCTTTATCTTCTATATCTGTAAAAATCAAATTATGTACGTCTGTCCTTTATGCAGACCAAAATCATAAACCGATTATAAAGCAAGCCCTTTGAACACCAGAGAGGAAGATAGACTATTATAGGAATTTTGCAACTCACCCCTTTCAGCCTTAAAATCAACATTTTATAGAAAACCCGCGTTTGCTTCTTTCCTCGTTCTAAACGCTTCACTTCAACAATAATTTATTCACTTTGACAATTTCATTAGGCAATTTCGTGATGAAATCATGGTGAGTTTTAGGCGTAAAGGACTTTAGATAACAAAATCAACGAGACCAAAACGATTTTGGTGGGTTGAGCCAAGCTTTTTTTATTCGTAAAGACAGATCATAAAAACGCTACAAATTATTACACAAAGGTTCATCATTTCTGCGTTAAATATCCCTTCTACGCAGATCATTTGTCTTTAACTAATAAATCCCGTATGTACCTACCTAATATGTGATCAGAACATTGTGCATCATGCTTCCCAAAAGGTTTAACCAGGGCCGCCACATCTCCAATGCGGGCCCGGAACCAGATTCTAGCCACGGGCCTCCCCCTAACCCCCCTTTTTTTTGTCGCGCCACTATTACTAGAGATGGCTATGATAATTGTTTAAAAAAACTATTAAACCTTCTCTAAACAAACGAAAAATCATTTATACTTCCTACCAAGGTTCAGTGTTTGAATAAGAACACTTGAGGGGCTGAACTCTTACTACTTCACTACGTTTTATTCAACATTTAATCAAAAGTAAAGTGTAACTTAAGAATTGAAAATTCAAATATTCATACTCTAGTAATTATCAACCAATTACGAAACCATAAAAATTCCATAAATTATACCTTGAAACAAAAATTCTATATCCAATCAGTCATAGGATTTTTATTTTAACTACTTTAAATACAATTGTTTGTGAATAGAGGGCGTATTCAGAGAAGTTCCAATTTACTCATTCCTCAATTGGACGATTGTGGCAGAAATTATGATTGACTAAATTTCATATAATCATTAATCAACACATACAATTAACTTAATTTTAATGTTATGGACGGATTAAAAAGGAAAGTCTCTGTATACAAGATGGCTGAAGGAATTAATTGAAACAATGATTATGTTTGAAAGAATACATTTATTAATTTTAGAAAAATAAATAAAAATCTACAAAAATATAATTGTTTTATTACAGTTTATCTACTTGTAATGAAGCTATGCAGTAAAGAATTAGATTTATAACAACAAAAGATACAAGAATTATTTAGTGAAAAACTATCAAAAATATGAATTAGTAAAATGAGAAATTTGTTTTGTTGAGTTATAATAGCATTCTTTAATTGTAATTATAATTGTGGAAAACTTTTTAAATATAGAAAACTGTAATATGCTATAATTTCATGTTTTATAAAATGAAACATTTTAAAACTAATAAAGTGAAGTGGGGAAAAGTGTATTTGCATTTGAATAATACAAGACAAAACACTTAAAACTTTCGTGCCTTTTTAAGTGAAAATTCTTTTAATAACCTTAGAAAAGTCAAGTTTGGATGCTAACTTGTGCTTAATGCTGAGAATGGCAAGGGAATTCAACCTTTCTTGGCCCATGGATGCTCTCTCCCAAGTCTTCAGTCGAGTGCCTACTGGTAAAGACGGTAAAGATATCTAAAGACGGTATTTTGGGCCATCGCAATCAACTGTTTAAGAGAAACAGTCTGATGTAGTAAATCAAATATAATCTGATCAGGGCCCGTCAAGTGTAATACACTCTGTTTTATGTAGGCCTAAAAATTCTAAAATACTTTATTTATTAAATACAGGACCGGAACGGGCCCCCCCTGGGCCTGGGCCCGGGGCAACAGTAACGGGATAGAACATAATTAAAACGATACTTTTTGAGGCTCACCCTTGCTTAGACCCTTTTGATACCTTATTTCACTTACTGTGCTGAGATATTTGTCTTTAGGCTCAGTAGTGTTCAGCAACGACGCCTTTAGACCTATTGGAATTCTGTGACTAGATACGAGTATGTTTAAGGAGTGAAGCGTAGAGACCACATCACTGACCTCTCAAATGAGTTGGTTGGCTGCTAAAATTTAACTATTTAAAATTTCGTGCCTTCATTTTTTATTTTTCGCATACATCATGCTCAGCATCCTATTCCTGCCTATCTACAGGGTATGTTTTCCTTTGGCAATTCATCATAACTTTTTGCATTAAATATAATTCCTCACAAGTCACAACACTATCTCCTTAGGAAATTCTCTCAGACACCTTGCTCCTTGAATATTATTCATGTCTATTGTAATTGCAAATTCATATTGCATAATTTTATAGCAATTTTATTTTGTATCTATTTTCTGATCCAATTTTATTCATTTGCTTTTCTTTTTTTCATTCGATTTTATTACCTATTTTTTACATACCTTATGTATAAATATATATCTAAATTGTAATTTCAAGTTATTCTAAAGCGGAGGGTTTCTTTTTTTTAGGTAATTATAAATGTTACAAACTCTGTGAGCCCTTGAGGGGGCCCTTGATGCTTAATTGTAACCATATATGCCAAATAAACGCTATTGGTTACTGTCATTTCATACTGAGCCTCTGTGGGGTTTTTGGGTAATAATGATGAGGTAGGACATAACCTACTAGTTCCTCCCATTCCCCCTAATAACATCTCCTATTTTATTGCCTATAAAAGACTCTGGATGTGTTAGAGTATAAGTACGATCACAACTTGAAAAACTTGAGAGACAGGTGTGCAAAGGAGGCATCACTTGAGCTAAGTCAGAGCTAGATCCTATTCTTATCCCCCTCAAACATCTTTAAGGTACCATTTGTTCAACACGGGTTTGAGGGAGTGGGAGCTGTGCTGGAACACGTCAACAAGGGGTCGACACACAAATAACGGTTTTTGCCATCTATCGAATCCCGACAGCAGGTAATGATCCCCACATCTGGTCTTCGATTATCCCCTGTTGAAGCAGCACCGAGCTCCATTCATCCAGGAAATTGTTACCACGGGAGGGGAGTGGCCTCCGTCTGATCAGGATCTCCTGAAGCTGCATATAAAGCCACTTCTCAGGTTCATAGTGCATTTCGACCAACTGGACATTCTAGATGAACTTCAAGTATTTGATTTAGTTACTAGTAGAATAATTTATTTTTGTCTTTTTTGTTCATTTTGTTTCAATTATTGAGTTACAGAGTACCACACAACACGTAGTACTTATGTGGAGCATGTTGTTTTTGTCTGAATAAAAAAATTTAAAAAAACTTGAGAAACCACAGTAATCGGCTGCTTGAGCTCTGTAGCTAATTATCACCCTATTCAACCTAAGATGCCGAAATTTGGAACGGAGCCTCTCATCTACCAATGTAACTGTAGACAGTATTTCCCTGGCAGTGCTGAAACAATTGATTAGGAATGTATGTAATGGTACATGAGGTCTACATTCAAGTCTTGGATGAGAGTGCGCAGCGAGCGGGCACAGCCAGTGATCTGTGTAGAATGCTTATCTAATTCGGAAATATCTAGGAAGTACATCTTTGAGTAATAATTTGCAGCGCCGCATGAGTCATTTTATAATGATAAAGCATTTTTGAAAAATCTATGTCAGCAATTTTATAGTAGGTGATTAGATAAGGCGAACCTTCCTATCGTCCTGATTTTATGACACGCACACTATCTTATTTTCCCCACAGGTTTCATCCAAGGGAGTTCAGTAAATGATTTCTTATAGCGAATTCTTGTCGAAAATAAAGCTATTGGAATGGCTCCAAGAATTCAAATACAAACATTTTCCTAAATTTTCATTATGAGGTATTCTGAAACGATTCTTGAACTTTAACGTGTTTTCAATACATACAGGGTGTCTAAAATGTAATGAACCATCCATTTATTTTCATTTTATTTTTGAAAATTTTCAAAAAACTTTGGATGTGTAGGTCACTCCCCTTTTATTTTCAATACTATTGAATGGTGAAAATGGATTTTGATTATCACGCGCCACAGTGGTTCTACGACTCCTAACTCGCGTTTTTCAAATTGGAACCCCCATTTTTTATTGCAGATTCGAAATCTACATGAAGTATCATGGAAAAATTGCCATCACTCAAATTTTAGAGTGCGCAAAAACGGACGCAGAGAGAGTGCGCCAAAAAATTTCGAGTTTTATGAGATATTAAATTCCCACATATAATAAGTACATGATTTTGGGGTATTTTTTCACGCTGAATTAGGTGGAGATGTTTTGGTTTATTATTTTCAGTCTTAATTATTATTCAGTTTATTATTATTATTTATAATTATTATTATTTCAGTTTATTACCTTTGTAATCGATCAAGAAAAAAAATTGTTTACACCCCTCACATTTTTTTGACTTATGTGTCATGATAGGCCTAATAATTCCAAAAATCCAATTAAAAAATCCGTCCGTTCGCCGCCCGAAGCTTTTTTCCGAAACCACCTGATAGAACTTTATGAAATTTGACTTGAAAATCATCCATCGGCCAAAGATGTGCCAGTAACAAGGGCATCAATTTTTCTCAATCCGCCGTACCTACATAGTGTATATCACCAAAACTTGGCGCTTCGCCCTCCCGAACGGATTCACGTCTTTACAGACAAGACCTCACAATTTTCGCTTTTTAATAAATGTCGAATAATATTGAAAAACGTCGAAAAAACCGCTAGGATGAAAACGAAAAAACAGCCTCAGAGGCCACGCAGCTGATCAGTACGCCTCCGTACCTCGTGTATTTGTTTTCGAAGTGTCCCAACTCCCAAAGTAGCGCCACATAAATTTCAGCACCGTAAGTCGATTAGCCGAAGTCGAAATTAGCCTCAGAGGTTTCCCTGCAAATCAGAGCTCTACGTGCACTGAAATTGTATTATAGATATCCCAAAAGAGCTCCATTTAAAATTTCAGATCCACGGGTTGTTTGAGACAAAAATTAGCTTCACGGGCCCCGTAGCGTAAAGCACTTTCTGCTTTAAAAAAAAAAAAAAAAAAAAAAAAAAAAAAAAAAAAAAAAAAAAAAAATTATCGTCCTATGACACCCCAAACCGAGTACCTACCTCCTTTTTCTTTGCCGCCTTCGGCGATTTTGAAGTCGGTCAAAAAAAGAGATTTTACCTACTTTCACATCTCATAACCGGCAAAACCGTTGACGCTCAACAACAAATTTTGATTAATAAAGAAACAGAAAGATGGCAGAGTGTACTGAAGCGACTACTCGGCATTACCTTATTCTTGGCCGAGAAGAATCTGGCCTTTAGAGGCTCGTCGAGTAAAATGTACACAAAAAATAATGGCAATTTTTTGGGCCTTGTTGAACTTTTTGCCAAGTTTGATCCAATCATGATGGAGCACATCAAATTGTTGTTGCAGGGAAATATTTCTGACCATTACTGTGGGAATCTGATCCAGGAAGAACTACTGAAGCTTATGTCCTCCAAAGTCAATTCCTGTATTATTGACAAAATTCGAAAAGCCAAATATTATTCCATTATTGCGGACTGCACAACAGATGTTTCTCACCAAGGACAGCTATCAATAGTAATCAGAATGGTGGGTGTTTCTGATGGGCATCATTTCAAAATTGAAGAGCATTTTTTGGGTTTTATAGCAGTCAAAAGCTCCACTGGTGAGAATTTAACAAATGACATTCTCAAATTTCTTAAAAAAAGAAAAAAAAAAAACTTGAACATACAGGACTGTCGTGGCCAAGGGTACGACAATGGCTCTAATATGAAAGGTAAAAAAGCTGGCGTTCAAAATCGTATTATCAAGATAAATCCACTAGCTTATTATGTCCCTTGCTCTTGTCACAGTTTAAATTTAGTTCTCTGTGATGGGACTAAAAGTTCAATAAAATCAATAACACTATTCGGGATCTTGCAACGATTGTATACTTTGTTCAGTTGCTCTTCTCAGAGGTGGGCAATTTTGAAGGACCACGTAAATTTGAACTTGCAACGTCTCAGTGATACACGATGGGAAGCGAAGCTGAAGGCTGTCCAGGTTCTACGATATAACATTGATGGAGTGCACGACAGCCTTGTGGAACTGTCCAATTTTATGACAAATTCTGATCCAGGCGTGTCCCATGAAGCTTCCACCTTAGCTTCTCAGATCAAGGAATTCCATTTCCTTGTTGCTCTTACCACGTGGTACAATATTCTATTCCAAATCAACCTAGCCAGTAAGGTAATGCAAAGCCCGAATTTGGATCTTCTGGAGGCAACCAGTCTGCTGAAGAAGTGCAAGGATTTTTTTTCAACTTTCCGCAGAAATGAGCTAACAGAATGTGAAATGGCAGCAAAGGAGCTAGCGGAGAAGTTCGAAACGGATGCTACCTTTGTCAATAAAAAGAGACTAACAAAAATTAAGAGGCAATTTGACTACGAGAGCTCAGAAAACATCGAGATGGAACCTAAAAAACTGTTTGAACTTGAGTTTTTCAATCCTCTGGTCGATCTCGTCAATACCGAGAATGAGTCGAGATTCGAGCAACTCGATAAGTTCAAGGATACATGGGAATTTTTGTTCGATCTTGAGAATATACCCGACCACCCTCTACTGCTGGAGAAATGTAAGAAATTAGAGGAGCGATTGACTCACAATAGCACTCAAGATATCGATGGAATGAATCTCTGCATGGAAATCGAGGCCCTTCATCGCTCCGTAAATTGGAAGGAGAAAAATCAAACACCAACACCAAAAAATATGCTTAACTACATAATAGCACAAGAAGTTGAGAACACTTGAGTAGCACTCCGAATGTCCATTCGTCCATTGTCCATTCCTGTGACTGTAGCGAGTGGAGAGAGGTCGTTTTTCAAACTTAAACTAATCAAGACTTACCTGAGAAATTCAATGTCTCAGGACAGACTCTCTGCACTCGCCACATTGTCCATTGAAAATGATGTAGCCCATCAGTTGGATTTTAATGACCTGATTCGAGATTTTGCTGAAGCGAAGGCAAGAAAGGCTTCTTTCAAATAGTTTTTATTGTTTTGCCTAGTCTACCTAGTCTTTCACAAAAGCCTCCGATTTATTTTTCAAATTCAAGTATTCAACACATAAACATTCCATGTGGAAAATATGGAAATGTACTACCTATATTTTACTCAATTATTCTTCATTGTTATTTTTTCTATTTTGTATTAAGGCACATACTTAAATAACTATAAAATATAATTTTACGTTAGTGTTCTTGTGATTTTCTAACCATTTCCTACCTTAAGTATCAATGAATTAGATTACGTAGGTGGAGGGGGGGGGGGGGGGGGGGGGGGGGGGGGGGGGATACTCCTCCAGAGGGGGGCCCCCAAAGATTGCTCGCCCCCGGGCCCCAGAGGGGCTAAAAACGGCCCTGGCGTAAAGCACCTTTGTAATCGATTTGCATAGTGCAATTTCGTGGTGGACGAGCGAAAGGCTGACTTTTTTATTAATATGCCACCGTACCAACATACAGGCACTTCGCACCTGCAGAGGGAACATTAATGCGATTTCTACACATTACTAGTCACGTAATAGTACCCTTTACAGTAATTACTTCTGAATTGACATTGATCAATGGCAAATATACTCCTTGTAAAAGCAAGCCTCTGAAAGATATGGATGTATTACATCAAATCTATTGGGAAAAGAACGCCAGGTCTTGTTCTTCAGGTCAGTAAAATTTGTTTTCTAAAACGCTATCATTGTCATAGAGTCAGGGTATTATCATAAATTGATAATAGTCCAAGCCATCCACTCAACGTGGTTCTAATGCGAACCTCACATTGGAATCAAGAAAGAAAAAACAATTAATTAATAAACTAAAAAAAGTAAATGAATACAAAATGATCAATAACAACAATAACCTTGAAAGTGACTGTGAAAGATTTAAAATAAATTTTGACGACAACAGGGTTTGAACTCTAGCCCCCCCCCCCCCCCCCCCCCCCAGCAGGCACATACTCTTCCACAGGACTACCAAGCCATGACAGAGTATTTAGTATTGGTTTTCTATTACTCGTATTAGCACCATCTGACGTACATAGCATCATCCGGACTCGATATTATTCCCTGTATCATGGGAAACGGACGTAAAGCAACCCAGATGGTTTTGTTCGATTCATTGAACGTATTTTTCCAATAATCAAACAAAAAAAAACCTTGCATTTAAAAAATTTTGAGATATTGAATTTGTAATATTTCAACCCTTAAATACTACCATTTAGGCTTGATCCACAGTGATATCGATGTTACTAGAACATCCCCAGTCAATGTACGATTTTTGAGCCAAATTTCATAAAGTTTGGACCAGTAGTTTTGGAGAAAAACATCGGATGGCGAACGGGTTTTTTAAATTTATTTTTTTTCTTTCCTTCATTTTTTGGAAATTACCTAAGTTTTGAAACTTGAAAAAAATAATGGGTTGGGGGGGGGGGGGGGGGGTAGGATTTTTTTCTTTGTCGGTTACAAAGGTTTCTAATTGGAAATAATAAACCAAAACGAAGAGTTACGAAAATTTGCACGCTTGTAGCTTGATTGGAACTTTTAACATGTTTAATTAAAGAAAAAATCGTAAGAGTAACCATTAATTTTATTATACCGTTGGAAAGCTGAGATCAAGAAGAGTTTTCCACATAACGTGTGTGGTGAACCAAATGTTTTAGTTCTTTTTTCTCCGTTGTTAAGTCATACCACACAAATAAAAAAATTAAATAATCCTTCCTTAATACCAATAAACGTTCTAAAATAGATAATTTTGCTGCTCGAAATTAATAAACAATAACCATTTCTTTTATTGTTCCAGGGTTTAAACGGAGGTTTGGTCATGGTCAATTTTTATTCCCAATTCCTTACCTGCAAAGACACTGCAACTATTGCTGATGCTGCAGGTATTTAATTTTTATTTATTTTTATAATACCGGTAGCAAAATCCTGTAATTGGTAGATATCTAGTTATTTTTCATGGCATTGATTGAACCTTGAACAATGTGTCATTGCAGGGTAAACAATCTTGAATTATAGCATAATTTATTATAATGTACGATGTCGTATCTTATGGTAGTTACCTAAAGATATCTGTTATTAGGAATTAGAATCATCGCAAAATTGTAGTTGTAATAATACCGACAGTAATTTTCAAAAAATTTACTATTTGTCGCTTTGTGGGGTCGTTTTCTAATTAGAGAATAAGTGGAATGAAGGTATGATTAACAAATGCTTTTAATTTATTTTCAGCTCATATAAATCACATCAGGCAGGTAGCAGGTGTCGACAGCGTTGGTCTCGGAGCAGGTTATGATGGAATTAATTAGTAAGTGCATACGTGCCCATTTAATTAGAGTTCTCTATTGTCTACCTCTTGATTCAAGTACCTACCTACGTTAGTAAGATCCAATATGATGGAAACAATCAACTCAGGATAATTAACTTGGATCATCAGGAAATATCAACTAGAATCACAGTTGCAGATTTTGATGTGAATAATTTATTCATTGCATAACTAATCTATCTATATCTATAAAAATGTAATGTTGCTTTGAGTATGCATCAAAAACTCAAAAAGTTCTTCACCGATTTCCATTCGGGTGGGCACAAATTGACGAGAAAGTTCCAGGGATGGTGTTAGGCTATGCTAAAATCATCTAGAACAGTGTTTCTTTTTTTTCATGTACCCACTGAGCTGAAACGAGATTGGCCATGTACCCCCATAGATTTTGATGTACCCATCATCCCTAAAAAAAAAACATTATCGGCACATATAATAGGTACTAAGGTAATATTTAAAAATTTTCAGAGCTCAGGGATTATTGTTAAGAAAATATGACTTTTAATATCTATGTACCTGCTGTATTTGTATAATACAAATTTATACACACATTAATCATTATATAAGATGAAATATTTTTAATATGACGAAAAATTGGAAGGTAGGTACTTTAGTCACAAAGGCCGTAAGCACAATTACATTTTGTTAATAGTAAAAAGTCTTTAAACTCAAAATCAGTCTTCGAAAAAATAACTTTGCAATAAAAGGTTAAAAAAGGAATGAACCACATTATGTGTCTAAAAGCAGGGTTGAATGAGAAAAAATTACTAATGACAGCCTTACAGAACGCAAGAAATGTGTACCTAATGATAGAAATATTGCACTTTTTGTATTGAGAAATGTCAGGTTAGAAAATTAATGAAATGATTGAAATAATTGGCAAGTAGTGAGTGTGCATGAATACGAAGACAATAGGTTAGGTAGGTACAACTAACGAATTCAATTGGAATCATCTTCAAACACATAGATTGAAATCTATTCACAGAATGAGTTGTTGGTTCATTGTTCGTGCGTCAAAAACCTCAACATCCACATCCTGGCCGCGGAAAAAAAATATCAAGTTTTTGAAGATATTAAATTCCCACATATAATACATGATTTTGGGGTATTTTTTCACGCTGAATTACTTGGTGGTGTTTTCGTTTATTATTTTCAATAATGAACCTTTGTAATCAATCAAGAAAAAAAAAAAGATTACGCCCCTCAAAATTTTTTGACTTATGTTCATTGCTATTCAACCTATGAAGCAATGGAGGCTAAAGAAAATTGAGGCCTCTTGGGATGTCTAGAAACGAATAATGAAGTTTAAGGTCACCCAGATCAGCTATGTTCATTGCTATTCAACCAATGAAGCTGAAATTTGAAATGGAGGCACCTTGGAACATTTGGAAATGAATTATAAGGTCTGAAGCCCTAAAGATCAGGTGAGTGGGCTCCGGAATTAATTTCTTTGCTATTCAACCTATGAAGCAAACATTTGAAATGGAGAACCCTTGCGATGTCCGGAAGCGAATCATGAAGCTAAGTATCCCCAAATCAGCTGAGTGAGATCCGGAACTACGTTTATTGCTATTCAACCTAACAAGCCGAAATTTGGAATGAAATTCCACGTTCCTCCAATGTTTCGCCCAGGCTCAATGCGAAAGCAGAATGAAAACGGAATGAACTTCTCACTATCCAGGCTCGTTTCGCTATAGGAATTTCAGCACAACCAATAATTCTCACCATTCATTTTGTTTCAAGTACTAATTACTTAAATTTTTGTGAAGTAAATACCAATTTTGTTCACTTATATTAAGTAATTATTATTTTACATCAATGGTACTTATCTGTGTTTCTTGATGGGTTGAGGCATGCTAATTATAATAATGAATGTATGAAAAGACAGAATTATTCCATTAGACAAAACTATTTAAATTTTTTAAATACACATAGGCAGGTTAAGAATGACAAGGGACAGAGCTACCCTCATCAATTAGGTAATCTCTGCCATAACAACCACTGTAGTTTCTTGGTGGTTTGCTGACAGTCAACTAAGATAATATTACTGAGGAAAACAGTAGGGAAGGAAAGGCCTCGAATAATGTTTAAGCGTCGATCGCAATTTTACTGGAACTAAAATTGAAAATGTTATAACTGCACAACGAAGTAACTATTTTGAAAATACATTGCTGTTTATCGAATCATTTTCGTTGTACCATCGTTATTTAATCAATTCAATATGTATCTAGCACTATACTTATATGTTTGATACAGCACACCAGAAGGTCTGAAGGACGTGTCTACGTATCCTGCACTGTTTGCTGAACTTATTGCGTCTGGCCAATGGAGTATGGATGAGCTCAAGAAACTAGCCGGATTGAACCTGCTGAGGGTCATGAGCGCTGTAGAAAAGGTAAAAATAATAAATAATGTAGTAATACCGTAAAGAGGGTTAGACAGGACGATATCGAAGCCATCAAACTAGTCATAGTCTATTCAACTCACTGTATAACCACTTGAAAGCACCGGCTTCCAAGTAAGAACCTGGAGTGGAACTTACTCCTGTTACATTAGGAGGCCGATCTTTTCAATATAGACCGACTCAATACCCCCTATCATCGATATTGTGTAAGACAATATTAGCAGGTGAAGATAACAGCTACCTGCCCCCACCGACCTCCTCCAACTTTCCCTCATAACAAGACACAGAACAGTGAGTCATTGCCCTGTCATGTTGATAGGCACAAACTGCCTGCCTAAGAGGCAATAAAATCAATTAAGTGGTACCTAAACAAAGTTATCAGGAAACCGTGAGTCAAACAGTGATGTGGTTCTGGCCCAGTTCTATAGCTATTGGTTACTCGTGTATTCGTTTGTAACTAATGTTTGTTAGGATATGGGCGAAATGATGCTTGTGAACATATTATCAGCGTTTAAGTGATTGGGACAATGGCTAATCTGTTTCAGTTCACGAATCCCTCTTGAAACGTAGCCGTTTGTTGTATTTTAAATTCAAATTGAATATATATTTAGTATTATTACCGCTATTGGTCTCCTCTTTATTTAATTGCCCGTTCTTCATTTAATAAGTTATGGGCCCAGTTTACGCCTAGTTTTTCGCAAGTGATCGATGTTTTGAGATAACGCGGAACCTTCAGCTAACCTTACTGCTGAACCATGCGAAATGTCGGGCTCCCTAAATATTCTGTTGTTGTCGGACCAATTTTAATAATTGGCGATTCCGGATAACCACAATCCTGAAAAAGAGATAATGGAAAAGGTATAAGGAATTTAGGTGCCCCCACCCAGAGGTGCAATGGGGGCCTAAATCCTCATAAAAAGGTAGAAGAGGTAAAGAGCATCCCGTCAGAGAGATACCACCACTCAGCTGTCAATAAGATCAAGAACAGACCGCGGCGCCCATTGTGTCATCAACGGAACGCCGACGACGCTATCTCTGGTGCTCTGACGGGAGCTTGATGGACCTCTCAGGAGGTAACTCTGTTACACTCCTCCCCTTAAAGACATACTTGATTGAAGATCAAGTATGTTAACTGGGTGGAATAGTTAATAGCTGAGAACTGATGCTCATTCAATCATAAATAGCTGCATTGGCGTTTTGAGGATGGGGGAATAGAAATTAAAACAGGATTATCAATGAATCTTCATAAGAAGTATATTCATTGCACAATCGGGACAAAACGGACGCTCAACCATATAGACTTATACCTTAGGAAATCAAAATATATATAGAAATTAATTTGCCCAACATTGGGGACTTTAAATTAAATTGCCCAGCTATGGGGACTTCAATTGTGCACTAACTTGGTAATTGACACATAGCAATACTCAGGTGGCATGAAATTAAAATAATATAAAATGAATTTGCCCAACTTAGGGGACTTGAATTGTGCACTAACCTGGTAATTGACATATAGCAATACTCAGGTGGCATGAAATTTAAATAATATAAAATATAAATGGGGAATAAAAGAGAAAAATTATAAGTCAAAGACCAATGAAATTATTTATATACCAAAGGGTGATAATGGGAATTCCTTCTGGAACCCTGGGCCATGTTTCTTTTGAAACATTAACGCCCCCAAAAATAGTGGATCGGACTACTAGGCATCAGCCGTGCATAATCCAAACCACGCTCTGCTACCATATAAGGAATTTAGGTGCCCCCCCCCCCCCCCCCCCCCGAGGTGCAATGGGGGCCTAAATCCTCATAAAAAGGTAGAGGAGGTAAAGAGCATCCCGTCAGAGAGATACCACCCCTACTAATAGCTTTTAATGAGCCATGTTCGGGGAAGGTTAGTTTCCCAGTCACCTGGGATTCCATCCAACGCCAAACTCAGCTGTCAATAAGATCGAGAACAGACCGCGGCGCCCATTGAGTCATCAACGGAGCGCCGACGGCGCTATCTCTGGTGCTCTGACGGGAGCTTGATGGACCTCTCAGGAGGTAACTCTGTTACAAAGGTTGAAAAAAATTGGGAACCTCCCGCCATCGATCTGGAAAGTGGAAAGGCTCTGAAAGCCTACAAGCTGCAGGACGTCAAAGTGCAGTCCATCATAATTCAAGGAATTTCCGAAAAACACTTGGATTTAGTGAAGGGTTGTAAGTCGGCGAAAGAACAACTTCATGCTTTGAAAGAAGTTTTTGCACGAACAAGTTCATTTGCAAAATTAACCCTGAGGAGGCAGATTTTCAACCTAATATCGGGTGTGGACGACAATCTCGAAATCATTTTCTCAAATTTGACTCGAGTTGAAAGAGTTAGGTTCAAAAATTGAAGATAGTGATCTAATTTGTCACCTACTCTTCTCTGTACCTTCTAAATATGACTCAGTTGTGACTGCTTTAGAAAGAGTGGCAGAAAACATTGATTTCATGAAGGCGAGATAGTGTGAAAAACAGAACTGAATAATGGTGTCACTTCACACAAATTTGAAGAACACCATGTGTCGGTAACCAGGAAATATTAAGCAAACGAAATATGTGTAATTTCTTTTCTTGTCAAAAAAGTTAAGAAATAGAATGTGATTGATTTTCAAGTCGAATATAGCTTTTCTTCCATTGCAAAATAGTAGTCCAAAATATAAATCCATTTCCTAGAGGTTATGGGCCCACAGGTATTATCTCTTTGCAGAAGTAAGTCCATTCCAAGTGCAATTAGTAGTATTGGAAATTGGTAGAAATGAGTTCACATTATAGAATTGAACCATCAAATAGGGACAATTATGATACCTGGAAGGTTCAGACGAAAGCAATACTTACCAAAAACAGTGTGTTCTGTTATGTGAACGGAACTATTGAAAACCCCAAAGACAGTTTATTGAAAAGAGATTGTGAATTACAGGATTGTAACCCTGTGTCAGACTTAGTTCTTATGTTAGCTACTAGTGAACTAGGCGAAATTAAGAACTGTGCAACGTCCTAGGAAATCTGGGTCAAGCTGGAAATAATTGGCGTTACCCATGTACTCATTTTATATTTTTAAATGAAAGTAGATTCAATTCTAAGAAATTTGTTACCAACCTCACTGTCCTACATTAAGTAGTTTTCTTTATGTGATTTTTCAAAGTTTGCCCTGGTGACATCACACTGGCAAGCAGGGGGGACCCGCCCAGACGGGAGGGATGCTTTGTGACGTCACCAGTGTGTGAAACTTTGAAAAATCATAAAAAGAAAACTACTCATCCTAGGAGAGTGCGGTTGATACCACACTTCTTAGGAAGGAACTTTATTCCATTTAAAAATAGTAAGAATACCTTTTTCACACCCATGGGTAACGCTCATTCACAGAACCTTCGGTCCAGCAAAAATTGCAGCTCTTTTGAAAAGACTAATTCTTCTTAAAATGGGTGAGAACGACGATGTGAAGGATCATTTAATTCGATTCATGAACACTGCAGATGATTTGCGTGAGTTGTCGATACAATTGGACAATAATTTTTTAACAGTTATGTTGTTTTACAGTTTACCATCGCGTTATGAAACTTTCCGGGTTGCAAATGAAACGCGCAAAAAGTTTCCAACCCCAGAAGAATTAAAAGTCGAGATCTTTGAGGAAAATCAAGCTCGAGGGACGTGTTCGATCAAGTTTGAGACTGAGGGTGCGTTGTACACAAGAATTAAAAATACGAAAACATGGATTAAGAAGCATAAACCACAAACTTTGAATTCAAGCTTGAGTGCCGCAGGTGAAGTGAAATTGGTCACAATATTCAAGATTGCCCTAAAGGAAGGGATGATAATAAAAATCGGAATGAGAGGACTTTTAAAGTATAACAATCTCTGAAAGATTCTGAGTAGGACAGTCCAAAAATTACTGTTTGTCTGGATAGTGGAAGTACCCGTCACATGTGTGCAAATAAACAAGATTTCGTTGAGCTCAGCAACCGTGAAAAAAATAGTTCAAAATTGACCGCAAAAAGCCAGACTGATACAGAAGTAGCCAATTTTACTGGTACTTTATATGTACCATCGCTGTCGACAAATCTGATGTCGTTCAAAAAGGATCAGGCTGCAGTGGCAGATCGAGGAAAATGGAATGGCCATTGGCATAGGAAATGAGAGTACGTCAATCATCAAGATGAAATTGGCATTGGAAAAAGAAAAAAAAAAGTTGCAGGGTTTATAGTTTGTGAAAAGGGTAGAAACACTCGTCGTGCTATAACGCACCAAGATTCTCTATAATATTACTCTAATATGAAGGAGCAAGGAGAAAATAATAGGTACACAGGTTTAAAGGCAATGGTTGTACGATTTATTCAACGAACCAAATATGTATTTGCTTCGAGAAGAATTCTAAGGGATTTTGATTAGACTGGAAAGCAGTTATGTTTTATATTAACTCGTCAATCCTAATACAGAGACACTGCAAGGGGTAGGTTAGATGGGATCAGTCCGGGTAGTAATTAGGATCAGGTATGATAACAGGAATCAATCAATTATTATCAAGATCGTTAATTATGGGACTGAGATAGAACTTACTGACTGATATGAAGTCAGGGAACTTAATGAATCTTATTAAAAGGTGATGAGCGATCGTGCCGCTCTAGCGGGAAGCGTCGCAGTGTGCTGACAG
Source organism: Adelphocoris suturalis (assembly GCA_030762985.1). Taxonomy (NCBI): domain Eukaryota; kingdom Metazoa; phylum Arthropoda; class Insecta; order Hemiptera; family Miridae; genus Adelphocoris; species Adelphocoris suturalis. The sequence goes on from CM061042.1 coordinate 79,699,371, forward strand.
CGTTTGTGGCAGCACCGACAGGTGCCGCTGGCTGTCACAAGTTTAATCCTACAACCTCCATACCTGATTGTGAAACATGTATTCAGGGGAAAATGTCTAGACTTCCATTCCACGAACAAAGGAAATATTAGAGATAATGTACTCCGATGTTTCTCAGGAAAACCCCAGAAAAGGCTTGACAAGTTCGAATCCAACCGAGAATTATAAGCTATGCTAATAAGCTATACTTATACAGCACAAGAGATTCTTCTTCACACTTTAAGTGCATTGTATCTATCCTCTAACTTGAGCTACTGAATCCAAGGTCCGTTTTTTCGTTTAGTTCGTTTTTCCATGATATGGCTTGTTTTTACTTTTTTTGTGCACAAACTTTTCAGGATTTTTCATTGAATACACTTCAAGATTAAATGTCTTCCAAAAAACTAGCAAAAAGTGTGGGAAAAGTTTTTTTGTTGTAATTTTCCCAGTTTTTTGTCATTTTTCTGCACACTTCATAAGCAAAGAATAGAAAATTAGGCCTGGAAAAATTCTATTGGTTCTACATCTTTTGGAGCACATTCTTCGGCGTCGGATGATGCCAACCGCGCGTTTTTAGGTCTGAAAATAACGGAGGTGCCATTTATTTCATCAGACATTACAAAATCACGACCCTCGACGGAATCTGGTTCAACTATCAGCTCATCCTGTCCATTATAATTTGGGAATCAATGCACGCTATGTAGTTTGCTCATGTCAATTGGATGGATAGCATGACAATAGTGGAGCTCTGTGTTTTCTGAGGTTGGTTTACGTAGGAATGAGGGAGGTAGCCACGAACAGCCTATAGGCTCAAAGTAGCTACTTTTAATCTTTGTATCTGCCGTCTTCATGCCATATTTCACCCTTGTTGCTCTTTTTTTTTGTAATTTCCATAGGATCATGGGACGGAGTTGGTAGTAGGAGGCTGTTGAACCTCATTTGCGACAGAACACTTCACCGATTGTGTCCTTTTACCACTTTTGAAGTTGATGTATTGTTTTTGAGGGTGTCAAAACCTCTTAAAACTGCGTGAACAGCCCAAATGTTTTTTTTTTTTTCATCTGTGAGGAATATGGCCTTGACAAGACAAGAGCAACAAGGGCGACAGGAGGCATGAAGACGGCAAATGCAAAGATCAAAAGTAGCTATTTTGAGCCTAGAGGCCGAGAGTGGCTACTTCATACCTATGTAAACAAACCTCAGAAAACACGGAGCACACGATTGTTATCCTATCCGTCCAATCGACTTGAAGCAGCATACCTAAAAGCTATATAATATATATATATTTGGTTGGTCTGAGCATACATACACTGCAATGATTCCCAAAGTATAATAGACAGGATGAGCTGATGGTTGAACCCCGTTTCGTTGAGTGTCGTTATTTTCAGACCTAAAAACGTGCGGTTGATTTCATTCCATGCGAAGGAATTCCCTCAAAAAGATGCTGATCCAAAAGAATTTTTCCAGGCCTAATCATTTCGTTCAACCGTTAGAGTTTCTTTGTAGTATTATTATATGAGTATATTTATTTACCAACTAACAAAATCATATTACTGCAGGTAAGGGACGACATGGCCAGATCAGGCATTGAACCTTTCGAGGACACTATTGCGCCCAAATATCTCAAAGGAAGAAGTAACTGTACATCGCAGGACCCTTTTTAGCATGACGCTTCCCAGGTAAAAATAATCGCTAAGTAGAGCAATTTGTTTTCGATCTTTATTTTTAAGGAATAGGCTTCTAGTAGAGATGGGGTGAGTTCTGCTTAGGAGGAAAATACAAATCTGGGGTCAACAATAGAATATTCATACCTATTGAACATTCCTTATCCTTTACCTAAATCAAAAAGCTCCAGACACATTAAACACCAACTCACGTGGGTATTTGCATTCCATTTAAACCATTCAGCAAGGAAATTCTACAAGTAAAAATTCAAGCATTCTTGTCTTTTTGAGACATCCAAAAAATAAGCACCACACTCACAAAACAGGTCTATCAAGAAACAGAAAACTACTGAGGGTCTGTGAACAAATCAGCTAATCTGTCATTTTGTAAACTTCTCTGGTGTTGAAGTGGTGGGAGAAGCTAAGATTGGCACCATGTGTCCCACTCCTCAATAAAGTCTACCAAGACGATACATTAGATGGAAGTTATTCCTATCCCCTCTAGCATCTAGCATATAGTGGGCAATTTGTTATTTTGTCCATTTTTGTTAGTGGTACCTTTCTGTAGCTATTCCTGGTCTTACCAGGACTAATGGTATCTAATGAACGAAAATATTTTTGGTTGAAGATGTGAGAAGTTTTGCAGGACCCATCAGAGAGAATAAAGTTTGATGAGTCTCCTTTTTTAATGTTCTTAAGCATTGTACATGCTGTTTTCGTGCCAGTGAAAAATGACACTGCTTTTGCATTTACTAGTTCTTTCGCCAGTTTTATTGAGCCCAGTATTCAGTCTATGAGGCATGCAGAGAATGTTTCAGATATCGGAGTCACGCCAGTTTGAGTGAGAAAAGGTGTGTAAATGATCACTGAAACGCTGCCGACTTTTTCGTAACCCCCACCCTCCAAGGGAGGATAGCTGTTTTAGGGTCTGCATTCAATGTGTTAACCTGGCTGTTGTTCTACATTTTCAATGGGACTGGAGTGTTTTACCCTCTCATCATCTCGAAGTAGGGCGCTGCATGGTATGATTTTATCTTTGTTGTAGTAATAATTTGCATTGACATCTGTTGCATCTCAGTTATTGCTGAACATTTCGGAAATTATATTTGTAGGATGAGTTTGGAGATACTACATGAACTTATGGAACGGTGTCCTAGTAGGTAGATACCTACGTTGATGAGAAGGGAGTATGGCGGTTCAGCTCAGCTGAGTAGCATACTGAAATAACTTTTCATATTCACGAGTTAATTTAAAAAGATTATAAGGGTTAATGGTAGTCGTACAGGAGGTATTACAAAAACCGCTGTATAATTTATTCGAAGATACGGTTACATATTATATACAATTTATGAACTAAACGCAGATATAAATCATTTTATTAAAGTTGGTAGGTACATCACCAATGATCCGAATCTGAGCTTGACGTATGGAAGTAGTAGGACTCTCCTATGTCATCGCCGTATATTAATGCTTCATCCTCGCTATCACTTGAGAGATCACTTTCTTGTACACCATCTTCAAAAGGAAACAATTTTGAATGACTGTTCGATCAAACAGGAAAAAACACCAAATAAATTATGATTCAAAATACAAATTAGTTTGTAATTTAAAATTACTTTTAATATATCAAACTGCTCGTCTTCAAGAGTAGGATTCATTCATTATTCAATAATTATATTATTATTTTGGATAAATTTCGCCTGAACTGGTGACTAAAATTCTCAACATCTAAGATTATTATGAAATTGTAAAAATAGTCAAATAGTGAACAGTAATTATTGATCATATACAACAATCGAGAGAGTAAAGGAATTGGTTTCAAGTACGTGGTATATGGGAATTATGCACTCACTTATATTGACGTTTCCCATTCTCACGGCTAATCGCATATCATCCTCGTCCACACTGTAATATTAAAAAAATTTTTATAACGTCAAATATGTCAAATAATAAAAATTAATGCCCCCCCCCCCCCCCCCCAATGTTTGTTTGTGTATGTATATAGCTATGTAATACCACCCAGAAACTCTATAGCACAATTGGTTAGAAATTATGATAAATTAAGATTCTTAATAAATGGAACAGACCTTGATTCATCATCCGCTTCCTCTTCATCGGGATAGTCATTCCTCCAGTTGTTCTCATCATTGGAATCATCTTCATCGTCATAGGCGTTAGAATCATCTGAGCCTTCACCAGCAAGGTCCCCAAAAAACAGCTTTTGATCTACTTCGTGAGCACTGCAAATGGAAAACGCCATGAAATGTCATATACGTAGATGTTCCGATTCCAAACGAACCAAATATGTCATTTTCACCAGTTGTAAATCACAGACTCGCTTTCAACAAAACAATACTTATCACGGTCGGGAAAATATTGAACTAGGCCCATAAATATAAAATATAAGTGACTGATAATTACAGTTAAAAAGTACTCCACGTCCTATGACTCCCCAGAAATGAATTGTTAACTAGAGTTTACTCATTAAAGCAATGATTTCTGTCGTTGAACAAAGTGTCGTGTTTTGTTTCTTTGTATTGGATCATTTATTAGTATAATTCATTTTGGTGGGGATTACGGTTTCATTATTTATTTTGCAATAAACTTTTTTGAATTACATTGACCTTTACCTGAGCATATTTTCGACTAGAAGGTCATCAAAATCGCCAACCTGAGAGTAGTACAGATCGTACACATATTGTTCTTCTGATGGAGGAGGATTCTAAAACGTAGAAACATATAGTGTGTTATATTCGATAGATTATCAAGTAATAAAAAATCCATGGCACAACCAACACCTCTAATTGGCAATAAGCAGTGATCATTTTAGTGGATGTATCATTTTTCTATGCGTCTTTGTTCACTGATGGGTTGAAAAATCGATCACCCGAATTTACATAGGATTTTAATATACTGACACTAACATTTATCCCTTTCTATTATTCAATTCCATGACACAACGTTCAAATCTATTTACATTTCTACTGTATTTGTGTTTGATACAGGAGCTTGAGAACTTACTTCCGAATTACTTGAGCCCTTGGGTACCTCACGAGTAGAAGGTGCGGTCTCGATGTCAACGACGGTCAGGGGTTTTCCTTCGTCTTCCTCGACACGTGCAACGTCAATGGGTTGGGAGTCCAGAGCACGGAAACAATTGACTACCTGCAAATGGAAAGAGAGAATATAAAAAAACATGTCACCATCAACTGAGAAAATGGATTTAGACTTTGGAAGAAAAATTTCAAAAGCTTCTGGTCTCAAACGAATGTGATTTCCAAGTTAACGTACAACATTGATTACATAGGTTGGAGCAAGAGAAACTGCCAGGACTACATGAAATTTGTACACTCAACGACTACTGAAATTAGGAAACAAAACAATACTAACTAGAATGAATTTAGTGAAATCTCGATGTACATAGCCCCAAATACATACATATATTTCTGTTAAATAAAGCTCGTTCATATGTAAAATAGGTTAAATACAGGGTACTGATAAGATCGTGTGAAGAGATTACAAAGAGGGAGTATTTTTCAAGGAAATACGTTTAAATATTGCTCAAAAAGAGTCATGGAAAGATGAAGATCGACGAACGTGTTTGAGGTAAGATACTCATTAATATGTACAGTGGATTGGTATCTGGAACAACCGAAAAACTATTAATGTTCCAAGGTTCGTGTTACACACGTAATTTCAAAACAAGACTAAAACTGCACTAATTGACATTAAGGATCTTTCAAGGCCTTTGTAGAGCTGTAATTTCAACGAAAATAAATAATGATTCTGTGAAATTTCATGTATGATTTTTGCTTTAAAATGCGCCTTTATTTTAGCAGAATATGAATATTTGGGAACAATAAATAGAAAAATGCATATTGTAACCTAATTATACACACAATGTTACATATAGAAGCTTTGAAAAAAATGAGATGATTCCAAATACCTTACTCCATTAGAAAAGACCTTTATAATGTGTTTGTACTTTTTCTACTAACGTAACAATAATAATTTATTATTGTAGTTTTAACAAGACATATCACGCAATACACACATTTATTCTTGTTCTTGGAGTTTTTACGAATTAGCTGTAAGATGAATAATAAAAATCAAAATGTCTACGATAAAAGAAAGGTATTCTAAAATTACGAAGAAGACCGAATAAGTTAGATCAACGCAAAATAAAAGAAATGTAGTCTTGAATGGCTAATATCCATTTCAGATATTAATAATAAAAGTAGGTAATTATATCTTAATATTTAAGATATAACCGTTAAGAAGAAGCGGTGAAAGCGTGTACATAAAAGTTTTATTGGAATCTATCAGTAAAAGGATGTTAACTTTTTTTAGAAGATTTAAGAGAAGATTATTCAAATAAAAAATTTTAAGTGACCAAGTCATCAATTTTTTACCCATTTATTCCATTTACTATGTATGTATCACTATTAGTATATATATACATACACATGTAGCACTACTGTGTATGTACATTCACCATTAGGCTCACTCGCTCACTCACCATTAGGCAGCAAACTTTGACGGAACTTGAATTCAAAGCGCCACTTCAATAGGCATGGCGGAATCCTCAGTCGGTGTTTTTGCGCACATCAGGTGAACTACGCGCCTTGGATCCCCGAAAACACGGTACGAACTTCACCAGCACAAAGGCTCTTTTCAGCCTGCACCTCACATTTTAATGGTCTGGTTGGAATCATGGAGGATGGGAGATCTAGGCAGAGAGTTATCCTTGGATACAAGATGGGACTTCCAGCTTGCCACTGTTTTGGAAAGCTAGGAGAATGTCGTCGTGACGGAATGTGCTGACGAATGCTGGAGGGGGTACTGAGCTGTTGGCAGAAATCAGAAATAGTCAGAGCACAGAAGATAGTGATGTCTCTCGCTGCACTCACTGCAATATCTTTTGGAGACACAATCGTCACAATTATGATAGTGTGAAAAACAGTTCGTTCAGAGAGTTTTAAATTTGATAAACTCCACACGTTTATTCACAGAGAAGGAAAGAAATGGGGGACAGGAAAGGAAGTGTTGCCCTCTGCCGCGAGGACAGAGATACGGAAGGTTTTGTTGAGGTTTCCAGGTAGTCATTTTCGAAGGTGTGTGGTGCATGTGTACCAGAGAAGATGGCCAGAGGCTCACTGGTGGTGTTCTGTTGCTGACTGTCGGCTGCAACTGAACCAGCCTCAACTCTTGTTTTGGAAATTAATCAAATCGTCATAATGTGAAACTAATTTTCATCCTTTACCTGGTCTCTGTTAAATTTAGACTGAAGGGAGGAATCAATCTTCGGGAATAAGGCCTCAAACATTAGGAAGCCCATTTGGTCATCGGCCGATCCACAGAATTTAGGGCCTTAACCCATGATATGGATACAGAAAGAAATTGTTCGAAATGAGCGGCACCTTGAACATCAATTTTCAGAATGGAAGTTCTCTGAGCAAATGTTGAAAGAGCAATGTGATACTGTCCAGAGTTTTTGGAACACAAAAACTGTTTGGTTTGAGAACCCTGAAGCCAAGAGGCACAAGTCCAACTAATTTACCTTGGAGGGCCTCGAGTTTAACCCGTTCAAAGCGCATAAACATTTCCCCCTCGCCATTCCCTTGCCTACACATTTAAAAAATCCCACCAAAATCTCTTAGTTGTGTTATTGACGATAAACAATTTTTTTTTTTTTTTTTTTTTTTTTCCATATTTTGGGCAAAATGTCTTCCCTAAGACACTTCCCACAAATCGCTGTCGATCGCTGGGGCCTCCGAGAGTGTCTGGTAAAAGACGCATTTTTCCGAGGCAGTCTCGGGCAGAAGAACGCATTTTTCCAAGGCAGTTGAACGAGTTAACTGGATGTGTGCATCAAAATCTCCCTTAAAATGCGCAAATTTAGTGATGTACCCATCATAGGTCGGAACTTAGATAGCAGGAGATTCATACATAACCTCCTTAGCTTCGTAAGGGCTATAAACTTCGTGAAACAGGAATACAGTTCTGTTGGCAGAGTTTCTTCGATGACTGATAATTTGTGTTTTGCATCGAATAACAATTCGTTCATTTCTGATACCTAAGTAAACAAAGTGCTTCATTCACGTTGGCCTCACAAAGAAGGTCTTTACCTTCATTTATTACTTGAAGGAAGCATGCCTCAGAGGCTATAAGTAATTTAGGTGGAAATGTATTTCCAAAGGGTCATAATGCAGGTTGACATTAGTCATTAGAGTTGTTTCACCGTGGCGGGAAGATGATCAACTTGGTCAGGCAGCAGGTTGACGCCGGTGGGAGATGCCATGCCTTTGTGACTGCTGAGAAGGGTTGAGCAGAGATAATTGCCTTGATTGATGGCGTGTCTTTAGCATGTTGAATTGATATCTTAAGAGATTCGACTGATAGTCACAAAAAAGGGCAGAAATTATGCGGCATCGGACTCTTTGAGCAGAGTCGGAACAGATGTGGGGTGCAAAAGATGGCGTTGGCAGAACACAAACTACTGAAGAACGGAGAATTATCACAAGACTGGAGCTTGAAACACACACGCTTTGGCAATCAGGGGGTTTCAGCATTGATGAAGGGATTCGAAATATAAACTCTGAAATAAGTTTCATTTTCAATTTTAAGTCAAATCTAACTATTCACAGTGGAGAGCTTTGTTTGCATCAAGAGCGGGGAACAGACTGACAGGAGAGTACTTGGCCTTTTGGCCCCTCTTGGGGCAATCACCAGACACGGTGGTCCTCGATCGGATTTGACCTCAAAGTGCTTGCCCTTTAAATTTTCTTTCGAAATATGATTTGGGAATATGTTAGGATTATAATTCAGCAAAAACTGAAATCAAACATTGAGCCGTTTTTTTTTTAAATTCAGTTTTTGAATTTTTAATTGATACTTTAATCATGAAAATACGCTATAATCGCCAAAATTCAGGAAAAAATACTATTTATGTGTCATTATACAATAGAATCTTCATCTAGTTTCATAGTTCTGACATATTTTGTGATCAAATATAATTAGAAAAACAAAAATAACATTTTATTGAACAAAATAATGATTATATTTGCATGAAGCTCTTAATAAATGATGCCTGTGAGTATGCGTGTAGTATGTGCGTGTGTGTCTATGTGTTCGCTTGTGTGAGAGTTTATAATGATTCATTATATATATATATTATTTATATACATTATATATATCTAAATTGAATAGAAAATAAAAATTATGGTATTTTAAAGTGTTACATATGCAGAGAATTATATTCGCATACAGCTCTTAATAAATGTAGTCCATACTCAGAATTGATTAGCAATACTTTATATTTCGCCCACGTCACAGAAAAATCATGATGCACGGCCTCCATAGCCTGTTCACTGTAACAGCCGAGGCCATTTCCGTGTTTGGTACAAAATTCTTCCACATGAAAGAAAACCGAGTGAACTTTTGGAGTGACTGGAATATCCAAGGATAAATATGATGCTTCGAATTAATTGTTGTATTCAATGAATTTTGGATCCAGCCTGACTGAGAAAGATGCTTTGACAACTTCATTGAACTTCTGGAAAGCATCAACGTATTTTAAACAACCCATGCTACAGTTTGAACGCAACAAATCAAGTTTCAGAGCAAAATGCGGCAACTATTTCCTTTGAACGAATTCGTTGATGCTTTCCAGAAGTTCAATGAAGTTGTCAAAGCATCTTTCTCAGTCAGGCTGGATCCAAAATTCATTGAATACAACAATGAATTCGAAGCATCATATTTATCCTTGGATATTCCAGTCACTCCAAAAGTCCACGCGGTTTTCTTTCATGTGGAAGAATATTGTACCAAAAACGGAAATGGCCTCGGCTGTTACAGTGAACAGGCTATGGAGGCCGTGGATCATGATTTTTCTGCGACGTTGGCCAAATATAAAGTATCGCGAATCAATTCTGAGTATGGACAACGTTTATTAAGAGATGTATGCGAATATAATTCTCTGCATGTGTAAAACTTTAAAATGCCATTATTTTTATTTTCTATTCAATTTAGATATATATTTTATGTTGAAATATATATAATGAATCATTCTAAGCTCACACACAAGCGAACACATAGAAACACACGCACATACTACACGCATACTCACAGGCATTTATTAAGAGCTTCATGCAAATATAATCATTATTTTGTTCAATAAAATGTTATTTTTGTTTTTCTAATTATATTTGATCTCAAAATAGGTCAGAACTATGAAACTAGATGAAGATTCTATTGTATAACGACACATAAATAATATTTTTTTCTGATTTTTGGCGATTATAGCGTATTTTTATGATTAAAGTATCAATTAAATATTCAAAAACTAAATTAAAAAAAAAAAACGGCTCAATGTTTGATTTCAGTTTTTGCTGAATTATAATATTAACATATTCCCAAATCATATTTCGAAAGAAAATTTGAAGGGCAAGCACTTTGAGGTCAAATCCGATCGAGGACCACCATGCCTTCTTCTGAAGGCAGAAAGTCTTGAATTATTGTTTCACTTCTTCTTACGGAATTCGTTAATCGATGATCCAAGGGCGTTATTTGATACGGGAAATGACCATGGAGATATTCGACAATTCGACACTTGTTCCATTTCCAAGAGGAATATACAATGAGAGTGAATTCATAATTCATATACAGAGATGGAGAGCTCTGGAGGAAGAATCCTGAACTTATTGTAGGCAATGAAAGAAGAGCAGGGGCCTCAATCCAGCATCGACCTGAAAGATGATTATTACATGGTCCGAGTTGCTCAGGAACATAGAAAATAGTAAGCATTTAATCTAGGTGGTATGACATACGTATTCATGGCACTACCTATAAGATTAGCCTCAGAGCCTTTTGTCTTTCATGAATTGCTCTGCCCAGTAATGGCCAAATTGAGGTTGCTTCGACGATTAGGCAGTATTATTCGTCTTTAAAAGTTTGGTTCACCTTATGTACAAGGTTGGGACCTGAAGAAGGTTACCATTTCCAACACATTGCGGTTTTTTGAAAATATTTTGAAATTCTAATCTCAAAAATTTAGCTCATTCAATGTCCATTTAGGCAAAAATTCATCCTGACCGCATCAAGATTCGTCAGTTTTTTTTTTTTTTTTTTTTTTTTAAATATACCTACCTATATTTCAGACAAGCTGAAATACCACCGCAGAGTGAGTAAAAAATAATTGTTCAGTGTCGTGGCCAAGGCTAGTCTTGTCAGGAGGCTTGGTTTCAGTAAATGTTGGGAATGTGAATATGAACGGTTTGTGTTCACAAGATTTGATGTCTGATTACTGGCACTCTTTTTCTTGCTAAGTTCAAAATATCAGTCATATTATGCGGTTTAAACGTGACAGAGTGAATCTCAAAACTTGAGTTAACTCGGTCTTCGAGGAGTTGGTTTTCATTTGATCACATGAATGCATTAGTAGATAGATAGATAGATGCTTTATTGTGTTAAAAACAAGTTTTTTCACAAGAGTTCGCATGCATGGAAATAAACTACTAATACTAATAATAAAATGAAATACAAACTTCTTTAAATTCAGATAAAATACATAGGAAAAAGAAAAAATAAATTCTGATTTGAAAATTTAGCTCAACAGCCAATAGTGTAAGGCACAAAGAGAGAAATTAAAGATGAAAAGATGAGGCACATAACATAAAAATCAATCTAGACTAAAAAACCTTCGTTTATAGTAAATGCCCGTTATCGTAAAACAGTCTGCAAAAATCCTACTCGTTGCATAGTAGAACTGAGCGGAAAACGGATTCATTTAAAAAAAGGGCTTCAAAGTATTTAAAGCGTTCGAAGGTATAAACTTTGCAGGAAGATATGAGGAGGTACAGCGTATCCAGGCTGTCGGCATTGCATATCGGGCAACTTGTGGAACTGTCAAAGCGGTTTACTATTCCATGAAGGATCACTCGGCAAAAAGAGGGGTTCGCAGACCTTATTTGGCACAGAAGTCTTTTTGTAAATAACGAGTAGTCATTCTCGAGGTACAATGCACTCTGCCGGGGGCTAAAAGGAGAATTTCGTGGGCAGTAACTGAAGGAAGACGAAGAGGACCTCTCCAAATCAGCCTGATATAGTTTATTGAGGAAGGCGTCTAAGAAATCCTGCTTTTTTCCCTTAATTATGGTGAGATCTCTGGATGCCCACAAACTTTCTAGATTTGCATCTTCAAGGATGCTCTTCAGTTGCAAAGCCCAGTTGAATTTTGGATCGGGAAAACTTTGGGTGAGGGGCAACAATCTTTCAAAGCAAATTTTGGGAAGTCTGTCTTGAGGCATGGCCAGGAGTTTACTCCACCAGCCAAACATCGCCTTGGCTATTAAGAATTTTAAGTAAGGCCAAGTTCCAATCTAACTATGTAATCTGGCATGTTAAGCGCCAAACCTATAAGTGACTTGAAGGCCCTAACCTGAACACGTTCCAGGATTTCCGCGTATTGAGAGTCCCACACTTCAGAGCCATAGAGCATAGTATTCACTATAACCCCCGAGAAGAGCCCATACCAAGCTTCCGGGGATGCGGCTTGAGTTTTGAAAATAACCGGCCAGACGTTCTTATAAGCAGCAATTCCCTTATTAACAGCAAATTGGGCCTGCCGGAAAAACAATCCTGACCTGGAGAAGAGAACTCCTAAGTAACTGTATGTAGAAACTATCTGCAATTCATCCGAGCCACACCAAAATTTGTTTGAAGCCTGCCTATCTTTGCGCTGAAAACCCATTACTTTGGACTTGGAAGCGTTGATAGTAAGATTATTCAAACTACAATATTCGCTCAGAGCTTCGAGAGCACGATTCATATTCCGAGGAGTATCAGCGAGTAAGACCTGATCATCTGCATAAAACAATGAGATCAGAGAAACAGTCCCATCAATACTCACTCCTTCAATACCTTTTGAGAGCATGAACGAATCAAAGTCTGAAACAAATAAGGCAAATAGAAGGGGTGAAAGAATATCACCTTGCAAAATACCAGAAGTGATGTCATAGGGCTTGGAAGACTCTGTCCCCAATCTAATAGAAAACACTGCCTGCCCATACCAGGTCCGGACGAGATTGATGAAACGAGCACTAACACCCACTGAATGCAGCTTATTCCACAACAATTCATGAGAAATGCTGTCAAAAGCTCGTTTATAGTCAATGAAGGTGCAGTATAGTTTCCTTCCTCTCAATCTGGTTGAAATGTGGGCCATACTGGCTAATGTGAATATCGAGTAGATAGTTCCTCTGCCCTTCCTAAACCCATTTTGATTTTCTGTTAGAGATTTTTATTAGAAGCAAAGAATAGCAACCTATTGAGGAGAATTTGAGAGAAAATTTTAGCAAGGCAGTTAATGAGAGAAATACCACGATAATTACCCACATCAGCTGAATCTCCTTTCTTTAATAGCAAAAAAACCTGAATTTTCGCCCAGCCAGATGGAATGACTCCAGAAGATAAAATCAAATTGAACAAATTCAGAATGTATAGGAGCCCTTCCTTCGGCATATTTTTGAAAAACTCATATGGAATCAAGTCCTCTCCGGGTGCTTTGTTGTCCTTGGAAGAAACAAGGGCCTTAGAGAGTTCGTCTAAAGAAATTTCAGAGCCTAAAAATGGGTCAAAAGTACCTAGAAAATCGATGTCCCTTCTAGCCCCCCGTGCTGGGTATAGCCTCATTGTAGAAAGCTTCAATTGCATCCATTTTAAGCCCACAGGTACGCGCTGATCGCCCCTTGAGTCTTCTAACAGCCATCCAAAACGATTTTGAATCAAGGCTGGGAGCCAAAAGCAAACGTAAATCAGAAAAGTAGGTTTTCTTTTTAGATCTAATAAGTTTCCTGTAAGTTTTTCTTTTTTCCAGATACTCATTTATGAAGGGCTGGGTAAAACCTTTGCAACGAAGCTTTCTGAAGCTAGCTCTCATCTCGTATTTTGCCGAAACGCAGTCAGAGAGTCAAACCATGGGCTGCGACGAAAATTAGGACGATGCGGTTTAGGGGACAGAAACAAGTCCAGATCTTTAGCGCACTTAATTATGATCGTTTTCAGTTCATTGTAAATCGTTTCAACCGACTCAGATTGGCTTATAGATAGGCAGTTCGAAATTAAGTTACAATATTCAGCACACTTCTCGGGCATCCATTTTAATTTCGCCACTAACCAATTCGGGGAATCCTCTGAAAATGGGAGTATTCCAAACCGACAGCTCCAGGATACACGGGCTGTGATCTGACCTAGAATCAGGAGGGAGAACTCTGAAATCCTTCGCATCCCAAATGGCGCCAGCACTAACCCAAACCAAATCAATGGCACTAGTACCATTACTAGAAAAACTTGTAAATGAGCCGGGAATATCAGCAATGGATCGCCCATTTAGAACATACATCCCAAAAGCCACTAGTGATTGTAACAGAGTTACCGTCATCGAGGTCCCGTCAGAGCTTCAGAGATAGCGCTGTTGTTGTCCCGTTGGTGAAACAACGGGCGTCGCTGCCTTTCTCGTGTTCTTGAGAAGCTGGGTTTGGCGTTGGATGGGCTTTCCAGGTCCTTGGAAACCAATCTACTCCGAACATGGCTCATTAAAAGCTATCAGTAGGAGTGGTATCTCTCTGACGAGATGATGTTTACCTCCTCTACCTTTTTATCGAGGATTTAGGCACTCATTGCACCTCTGGGGGGGGGGGGGGGTACCTAGATCCCTGATATGGTAGCAGAGCGTGGTTTGGATTATGCACCGCTGACGCCTAGTAGTCCAATCCACTATTTTTGGGGCGTTAATGTTTCAGAAGAAACATGGCCTGGGGTTCCAGAAGGAATTCCCATTATCACCCTTTGGTATATAAATAATTTCATTGGTCTTTGACTTATAATTTCTCTTTTATTCCCCATTTATATTTTCAATTTTTAGCCACCTGAGTATTGCTATTACGTCAATTACCAGGTTAGAGCACAATTTAAGTCCCCAAAGTTGGGCATATTAATTTAAGTCCCCAATGTTGGGCATATTAATTTATATCAATTTTATTTTCCTAAGGTATAAGTCTCCATAGTTGAGCCACCGTTTTGTCCCGATTGTTCAATGAATACTTCTTATGAAGATTCATTGACAATCCATCCTGTTTTAGTTTCTCTTTTCCCATCCTCAATCGCCAATGCAGCTATTTATGAATGAGCATCAGTTCTCAGCTATTAACTATTCCACCTAGTTAACATACTTGATCTTCAATCAAGTATGTCTTTAAGGGGAGGAGTGTAACACGTTGTGTGTCATCGAGGTCCCGTCAGGGCTTCAGAGATAGCGCTGTCGTCGTCCCGTTGGTGAAACAACGGGCGTCGCTGCCTTTCTCGTGTTCTTGAGAAGCTGGGTTTGGCGTTGGATGGGCTTTCCAGGTCCTTGGAAACCAATCTGCTCCGAACATGGCTCATTAAAAGCTATTAGTAGGACTGGTATCTCTCTGACGGGATGCTGTTTACCTCCTCTACCTTTTTATGAGGATTTAGGCCCCCATTGCACCTCTGGGGGGGTACCTAGATCCCTGATACGATTTGACAAGTCTTTTGCCGTTTGAATCGACGTTGGAGTCCAAGGAGGTACGGGAGGCTGCTAACGAGCTTCCTTCAAAAAAGTCAGGGTCGCCCTCATTCAAGACGCCAATTCTACTGTTCCAGTCACCTCCCAAGACAATACGGATTCCCCCAAAAGTACCATGTAAAAACTTCAAAGCAGAGTCAAGTTCAGTGCAAGCGCCCTCTGTGCAACCCTCATTAAAGTATACTGCTCCTAACATTAGCGCTTCATTGGTATATTCTGCCAAAACAAAAAGAAAATATCTTGATTTTAATATTATTGAACATTTTATAGTCTTACGATAATAAAGCACTAAACCACCACTGGCCCTACCTTTGTTACTGGTTCTAACTGCAAAGCTACTTAAAGAATTATATCCATCGATAGAAAAAGAAACTTCTTTCTCCAACCAAGTCTCCACAAGAAAAACAAAGTCTAAATTCAAACTCAAAAAAGATTCCTTCTCAACAATGAAATTTTCAAAACTAAAACAATTCCAAAATAATACATTACAAAATTTCGAAGTCGGAGTGGGAGTGACCTTGTCTTCATGGGTGATCAACCGTTTTTTGGATCAACCGGGGTTTTCTTCGGTGAATTTTTTATGGGCGAGATTTCTTTACGCTTCTTGGTGTCCACGGGTGGACGGGAAGTCCCTGCAGCTTCGACGAACCTTGGTGGAAGGTCCAGCAAAGTTTTTCAACTTGTCTACGCGCACTGTAGACCATTTCCTTCATTTTTATCGTCAATAACTCGACGATAATCGGACGAGACCAGCCAGGGAGAAGTTTGGTTTTGTCACCACGGCGATAGCAGGCCTCAATATCTGATTCGGAACACCGAACACCCTCCAGAGAGTCAACGATTTCCAAAATTGTTTGTAAAGGTTCGCCATCTTCCGAAATTCCAAAAAATATCAGGTTCTTTTTCCTTATTCGAAGCTTGGTTTCAGTAAATGTTGGGAATACGAATATGAACGGTTTGTGTTCACAAGATTTGATGTCTGATTACTGGCACTCTTTTTCTTGCTAAGTTCAAAATATCAGTCATGTTATGCGGTTTAAACGTGACAGAGTGAATCTCAAAACTTGATTTAACTCGGTCTTCGAGGAGTTGGTTTTTATTTGATCACATGAATGCATTAGTATACATTAGTTCAAGTGAATCCTTCAAGAACCCACCTACCTACTCAACTGTCTACAATACAAACTAACGAGATGTTAAACAAATATTAGAACTACATCTACATTATATTGAACTACTGTTAGTCCCACAAAGCAATAAATTTCCCAACCTCATTTCTCAATTTGCATCAGTCAATTCTCAACTTCAAAGGATTTAATTTGACCGAATAACCCCCAACCCAGGGATCTGCATGTCCCCGCCAACACTCACCAACAACTAAGTACTCGGTTTTTACAGCATTCATCTTTAGAACCACTGCTTCAAAAGCTTCATCGAGTTTCCTCATCATGTACATTGCATTACCCCAGTCCTGAGTTATTATCACCATGTCATTCGCAAAAGAGGAGTGAATGAACAATCAGATTTCCTAAGGAAACCCCCATTCTCTGACTTGATGCCTCCATTGCCTTCATAGTTTTAAACAAAGTTGGGTACATCCCACAGCCCAGTCGTAACCCCTTGATAACAACTAACTCTTCAGAGACAAACCTTACACTGGATGAACCATATGGCCATACCTAATGGTCTCTATGTCAAAACAACTACGTCACTGGTACTGAGTCATAAACTCGGGGTGAACGAAGATGCAATGGAACCTTGCCCTTTAGCAGTACCTACTCTTTTCAGAAAGCTGGAGGGCAATAAATATATTGCCCATATACACGATTTTCCAACTGTGAATCTGGCTTGCTACTCAGAGATCCTCCTTGGGAGTTGTCCCTCCAACCAGCGCCCCAACACATTGCTCTAAGTCTGCTATCCAATACCAAGACGCTAATTTCTTGATAATCCTCCATATCTCTTTCAATATCTTTCTTGTGAAATGCAATAAAAGCAGGCTTTCAGCTGTTCAGGGGATAGTCCCACTACGATTTGATAGAACATCTTTGTGAAAAGATGTATAACAATCTGGAATCCAAACTTCCATAGTACCAAAAGTGCATCTCTGGGACCTGTAGCCTTCCCATTTTTTGAAGTCTTCATGACCATTTCTATAATGACAACTAGCATAGCTGCTACTCTATTTCTAAATTGGGTTTTGGGGTAGAGAAGTGCATCTAGAAACGAGGAAAATGACAATGACATCACTGAAGAGAGCCTACTAATCTATGAAACTGAAGTATGAGCTCTCACACAGAGGAACAGGCAGAAACCATGTCTAAAACACCACCATCCAAGCTGATATGAACCAATGGGATACTGTGGTGTAACGAATTGAAATGCCCAACTTTGGCATTGCCCCACTTGGTCTGACAACTGCTGACAAAAAAAAAACCCCTTAATTGGTCATTATGGCATTGACCCAAGAAGGGTCGAACAAGAGTTAATTGGAGAAGGAACCAGCCGATGCGAATATTCGATCTCAATGATCCTGTATGTCAAGATAGGAGTTCTTAGAACTAGGTCATTAGGGACAACCCTAGAGTCTTAGAAATTAAATGAGTTGTATCAGGGATTTCACGTAAGGTAGATGCTTATTTATAATGGAATAGCTAGTGATTAAATGCATAGGGTAAGCTCTAAGGGGTTTCCTCACATTCCCTGAAAATTTTCATGAAATATGATGAAAATCTTGAAAGTTACGAAACTACCCAAGAGTGCTTAGTAAAAGCATGTGAAGTAACTATTATTGAACGAGCCACGATATTCAAGGGACAAGTCCTAGAACTGCTATAATATTCCAATGAATAGCCACTACTCTCTACCTTAAGTGATCTAGGACATCTTCTTGTAAAATAGGTGATAGATACGTAAGTCTAACCTTGAGTCTGTTGTTTTGAGAGAACAGTTTGTTTTCAGCTCTCAGTTTCTCAGTGAAACTAGTGACATCATTTTGCCGAAACTTCAATGGGACCTTCTTCACACGAGCTGCTTGACTTAGGTGAGCTTTTACATCGCCTTCCTGTACAAGAAAATCATGAACAATTACTATTAGACGGACAACGTTCAATGAGGATTGAACAATCATGAAGCAATAACAAGGAAATAACAAATTTCTGATATAACATAGATACAAAACAAATTGTTTTCCAACACTAATCTTCAATAATTTTCTATTTAACTATAGTTGAATCTTCTACTTGGGATCATCATTGTTAGTCAATGATGCAATGTTGTCAATGCAATGAGCGTTCGGTACCCATTGTGCTGGTTGTGCTAAGGGAAGGAATAAGGTTGGCTGTTCCTCATGGTTGTAGTTATTAGTAAAGTAAGCAACCATTCTAGGCTGGGGCTTTATGTCCGACTGCCTTGGGCACCACAGTCGTATTTACCGGTCTTCCAGGGGGAGAATCAGAATTCGTTCTGATGACTTTGCTTACTGCTACTCATTGCATCGCCCCCTTGAGTGGAGTGGGGTTGGAGAAGTATGGACACTACTACTTGGCTCTTACCTTTATGGTGACCCATCCAAGTGCTCTCCACACTCGACATTGCTTAACATCACTAATCGCACGAGAAGCGATTCATCGCAAACGCCTAATAGTCCAGGCAACGAATGCACAATAATGGGTGTAGAGGTAAATGATTGGAACAGCAAATTTGACTTCATAGGCTTGTTAGGACTGGTATGGAGGAAAACATTTCAAGTCTGCACTCCTAAGCCCCTGTGCCGGGGGAGGAAAAGGCCTTTACAGGTACCATTTTGGTTTATTATTTTCAATAATAAGCCTATGTGATCGTATAGCAAAAAATTGTTATAACCCCCCCCCCCCCCCCCCCCTCAAAATTTGTCATTTTACGTTTCAAAGAGCGTAGAATCCAAATTAACAATGTCCGTCCGCCGTTCGGGCCATAAAAGGCCTTAGAATTGACTTAAAAAATCCGTTCTTTTGCACATAGACTTCACTTGGGGTCTAGTTGGCCCTAACTTCTCGCCAGCTCGATTGCTCTACACCCATGGGTGCTATGAGCCAAAAATAGGTGAAAAAGTGTCTTTTTCGAGGCTTTGAGTGTTAGACTGATGTACGCGCGCGCGCCTGGCACGCTTAGTGGAATGATGAAAACATTGACAGAGGGTAATGAGGGGGGAGGGGGAGAAGGCGCGGCGCCTTGTAGGGGCATAGCGGCACGTCACCAGGGGCGTAGGAGAACGGATATTTATTACTTATACTTATACAAGCCATAGTATATTTTGTATATTATACCATACTATAGGATGTTATAAATAATTATCCAGCCCATCTAGAATGCAAATCATTCATAAATTAAAATTGCATTACTTCAGCGGATTGGAGTCCGAACCCTCTGGATGAATAGCTATTTACTTAGAAACCTTTAATTCTTAATATTTAAAAGTAATTTTTCTAACTAAAATTTACTCATTGTATAATTTTACTTGAAACATTTCTTTCATATGCTCTTTTCTGCACTACTGGTTTTTTTTTTTTTTTTTTTTTTTTTTTTTTAAATGTAGTCTTCTGTCTATTCATACTTTGCTGCGGGTGATAGTTTGTATTCATGTTTTTTTTTTTTGTTTTTTTTTTTTTCTTTTTCTAATATGGAATCAAGAATATCGCCACAGATTTTTGTAGTTTGATAAATCAAAAGATTGATTTTCACTTGATTTCTTCATTTCAACTACATTTCCAATTAGAAACGCCCCAAAAAGAGAAATTTAGTAGGTGCTTAATTGCAAACGACGAAATAGTGGTAAGAATATTAAATTTTACCTACATCCTTTATGCTTTGCCACAATTTATGCTTTACCTACATACACCAATGCTTTGCCTACGCATTTTAAATAACATATCCTCTCGAATTTTCGTACGTACTTAGATAATGATATTATTAAGGCAATAATTATTTGAATAGATAGGAGATCAAAAATATAAACATGTGTATATTATTATAGAAGTATAGGTTGTGGCAACTCGAAATAGGACACGCTGAGAAGACTGGACGGGCCTTATGACGTACGCAAGCCAACTAAAACTACGATCATACTCAATTGAAAAAATAATAAACCTTTGTGAAATAAATTGCAGCGTTTTTCCTTTTTTCGCGTATATCTCCGAAACTATGTGTCCTAGCGGTATGACCATTCTATACAAAATTGAAGCTCACAAAATTTGCTACTGTACTAGTCAACTTTGTCGATATTGTGAATAGTCTCTGAGATTTCAGCTCATGAAAATCGATAATTAGAAGACAAATTTGTTGCCTTACATTTTTTTCTCTATTTTACCAGATTACTCATCAATGACACCCCCTAAAAAAACATGGCAGAGGTAGAGCAGTGAATTTCCTTCACGAATACACAGTATTTTACTATTTCATCTATTTTTCTTCGAAAGTAATAGCCATTTTAGCGTTCATCGTATGATCCGAAGTTTGGCGACAACTTTCAATTTTCAAAATTTACAATTTCTCACCATTCCTACTCAGTGCATTGACCAAAATATGCACGCGTAGTGCGTAATGTTTTTCTAAGTCGCACAGATACTCATTTATGAACACATGCCTAAGGGCCTGCTGACCAGACCCCCTCTCAGATTATAAAAAGAAATGGTAGGGCTTTTAATGGAAAAAGATCATCTAATATACTGGTTTTGATTAAATATCACCATTTTCGACTCCGTTTTAACAATCTGAATCCACTTCAATTGCCTTACAGTTTCCTTGTTACTTTTGTGAGTGTCAGGAAGGGTGATTTTTGTCCCTTTGTCCCGACCGCGCATTTCTTTCTAAAATTTCCTTGAACTCAGTAGTGAAGGATTTATGGAGTTGCTTCGTTGTTTCATTTAACGACAACCTGACCCGGTGCGCTTTGCTCCACTCAATAAAAATAGAATTATAATGAAGAGTCAAATCAATCTGTAGTGCACGTATAATTAGCCATGTGAAAAACATGGTTTTTCTAAATTGATGCCGCAAACTTGGAGCGTCTGCCCTTGCGATTTGTTGATGCTCATTTCAAATTCTTGGCGGATAGGAAACTGCAAACGTTTGAATTTGAATGCCGTGTCAGTTGGAATCATTGGAATTCTCGGTATCAACACATTCTTAATGTCCCAAAGAGTCTCCCTATCAAATTTCAATTTCCTTGGAAGAACAGGAGAGAATTTAGGTCAGTCTACTGATTAGGAAAGAGCCCATCATTTCAATCTTCTCTTGATGTCCCAGAGAGCCTCCCCATCAAATTTCAACTTCCTAAGGTAAACAGGAGAGAATGTACGTCACTCAGTTGAAGTCCCGCAGAGGCTACATGCTAAATTCCAGCTTCATAGGGTAAATATCATAGGAAATAGCTTTAGAAGATACTCAGCTGATGAGCCCTAGGCATCGTCGTAGCTAATCAACTCCTACCTACTTTTCAAACTGCCTTCATTTTCTGTCTGCAAAATAGATCATAGATCGCTTTAATTTTATGGAACCGAAGATATGATTGGCCTTGGAATCCATAAGCAATGTTTTCAAGGAAGACCGGGTTCTCGATGAAGGAGGAAGTTTAGACGATTTTACTATAGCCTATGTTCTATTTCGAAACTTGCACGCCAATTTGCGCCTACCCTCATGAAAACCGGTTCAGCCGTTCTTGAGTTATAAACAGCGTAACTAACACGACTTTCTTTTATAAATATATAAGATATCATGAGTGTTGTAAAGTTACAAGTTGTTGTTGTTTAATAAGTGTTTTGTTTATGATAAGGAGGTAAGTGAATCGACTACTGATGTTTCAAAAGTGAATGTTAATGGAATAATGTCTCTTGAAAAAGCAAGCAATGAGAGGAGTGACGGAAAATTCAAGCAACTGGCCAATCTGACTCCATTTCTACTCCATACTGAAACGTTTACCAATTACAGATAGATGAACGGAATTCTATATTGGTGTATTTAACTCAAACATATTCACAACTTTACTTTTTGTTGCTACTATATACTATGGTAACAAATTATAAATATTAATTAATGTAGTGTCGTCAAAGGCACTCCATTCCTTCCTTAAATTAGGATTTTAGGAGGGGGGGGGGGGGGCAACTCGTTCCCTGTATACACGTGAAAAAATAGGCAGAGAAATAAAAATACATCACACTTTTGAGTCATGAGAGGTATATTTTAAGAAAAATAATACATAAGAACGAAATAAGTGGCGTGGCGAGTCGTCAATAGCGGCACAATTTTACAATGAAGACAAGAACATAACAATCTAGGTAAGCATGAGAAGAAAGAGTACTGGGAGAAGAAGAGAGTTCATAAGTCTGGGGAGAACTAATCAGAACCTAAGTACAATACAAATCCTGCATTGTTCTAATCAAAACGTTCACAAAATCGATGAGAAAAATAAAATAAAATAAATCAATAATAAGCCTCAAATTAAATAAATTAAGATGAAGTAAATTATAAAACACAATATTACAAAAATTATTTCATAATCAATCCTACTGTTGCATTTCTGTGGTTGTGAAGTTTTCCGATTTCAAACATGATCAACATTATAACTCTATGGAACTTATCAAATTTTATTACAGCAAGACTCTTGGTCAATATATTAGCGGATCGTCCATCAGTTGCAACATACTATAGCTTGAATTTGCCATCTACTACAAGATTCCTCACAAAATGATGCCTAATTCTCTTGGAATCAAGAATCGATAGGTACTATCGCAATACAACCTGTGTTTGTTCTCCAACACAGCAACAGGTCCATCACAATGAGCAATTTTATCAATAATGTCTCCAATAAAAATGCATTCTTGCAAGCAAATAGAAAATGCGACATAGTCTGACTCATTGGTGAACAATGCTATTGCTATTATTTATTTCCAATAAATAACCTTACCATTGACCTTAATCAGAAAACCAGTTACACTTTTTCGGTCTGAAACATCAGAAGAAAAGTCTGAATCGATAGTAACAGATATAAATTTAGGATCATCATGTACCCAAATCTAATATGTATATATATAGCTAAACAGAATGGAAATTATAAAAATGAATTTGAAACAATTTTAAAGATCAACATTGAACACCTAGAAACGTATTTCCTTCAAACCACCAACCTTCTATTCATAATTTGATTCTGCTTTCGAATTCCAATTTACAAAAATATGTAAATAAATACATTTTGCAATGACTTTACCTTATTAGTTTATGTAATTTGCCTCAGCAAGATATCATTTGTCAGTGATTATAGAATATTCCTGCTTCGACGAACTGGCAGTTCCATCAGATGTTGACGCTATTTCTTTTTTCTCCTCAGGAAGATTGCAAATTTTCATCTTTTTGGCATTTGGCTCCGACACCTTAGTTTTCTTTGATCGCTGCATTTTGTTTCCTGCATTGGAAGGACCTTCGTCAACACTGTTTAGGTCAATCACCTCAACAACAGAGTCCGGAGAATCACGCCAACACTTGTGGCCAGGTGTGGTATTGAACACACGATAGGTCCCACACACTGTACAAATCCATACGATTTGGCTTTCAGGTTTTTTGGTGAGTCGGACCAACGCTGTGTCACCAGGCACCAAAATCCCACTACAACCTTTGCAAATGCTCCTCTTCATTCCAACGTCGACACGGGAAAGAGTTTTCCGACAAACGGATGTCAAGTGGGATCCGTAAATCATCATCAGCTTCTTGCCCAAAGGGCCAGGTACCTGGCGACACATGTCAGCTGCCTGATACAGAAAATTAACACGATGAAAAGTTTCCCTCCCTTGAAAATTTTTCTTGTGAGCCATCTTGAGAAAGAACTCGATTCAACACTGCAACAAGACGATGACACTGAGTAGACGAAAATAAGAATCACTTTTCTTCACAAAACTTCTGTAAACATCACACTTGATATGTACCTTTCAACGTTCAACCATGGAGAATGAATCAAAATAAAATGTAAGAATACCTAGAGCCAACTCGTTTTTATAACAATCCTAGAAATAGTAATTGGAATATTTGTGAAGGTTAAAACCATTATTAGAATGTTTCTATAGTGTTAACTACAGAATATGTTTCTCAAGCTCAGTGCATACCTACTGCTTAGACCATATTGTTTACTGGTACACAGTATCCTTGGTGATTTCTTTAAGAAGGGATCAGAGCAGTCTCTTTAACGACAATCCCCAATTCCCTCAACCCCTTCTCATCCTCTAGCTAACCCCCCCCCCCCCCCTCCACACCGTATACCGCCACTTCCCAAGTGGCTAGAAAGAAGTAAGAGAGCGAACATGAAAACCTCAACTGAGACCTGAGGCGCCCTAACGGCAAGGATACAATGTCAGATCTACAGAAGGAAGAAAAACTCAAGACTTCTTTTTCTGTTAGAGGAAAAATGTGCCCTCTTCATCAAGCTAACAATACATCCTGCCCACTCTCTAACTAATCAGCCACCAAAAAAAAAAAAAAAAAAACTCCCAGACAACATCAGCAACAATCCCTCCTTTGTTGATTATCAGCCGGAAGAAGGAGGCACAGTATTTCCGAATGGGCTCACATAAAAAACAGCAAAAGGAAATCATGATAATCATAGTGCTTATGAATAACCCATGGTGAGGGAGCCCAGTATGTTTTCAGGTCCTGCTCCTCGAGGAGGGAAGTGTAGGCCAGTGTCACACTAAAACCTTGGGTCCTTTTGTTCTTCGTTAAAAAAAAATCATGAGAGCCAATAGCCTGTTCAAGTGAGACTTTGTGTCCCATCCATGGAGCCTATCTATAACATAAAATACCAATAAAGTTCTAATTCTTCTTCATATATTATAGGCTATAATAGCCTTGAAATGGATAATCCCTGCCTCTCGTTAGGCACCAACAGTAATGTACATAGCTCGGTTGTCACTGGATCACATCTCAAAAATAAAAAATCATCCTAAATCAATCCCTTAAGTAGAATAAAGATTTGTTGGACAAATAGATCAGTATTACGTTTGAAAATATGTTTCGAAGGTTGATAGGCAAATTAGGAGAACTAAAATTGATTCAAAGAAATTCAAACACAAAACCTTCAGCTCTGAATTCGAGCGCTCAAAGCACCCTGCCACTGAGACTCCCTATCACAGGTCTCCCAACCAAACTACTCCACTGTGGAGCAGAGGTTAGTACTGCAACCAACGGGTGGTGGGGTGACAATGCTGCTCCTGAATGTCAGGCCCGTCAAAGCCGTGTATCGACAGTGGCAGGCTGCTTGCTTTGAATGTTTATAGATACCAATAACGGGTTGACGCACAGTGCACCTATAGAGGTAGAAGATAGAAAGGAAATGTCCATTACCTTCCCGAGTTGCTCGTCCATCTAGATTGAGAGTGTCCTGCCCTGAGAGGGTTAGCTTTTTCGAAAGTCGTGTTAAATGAATGGAGGAGGTAACTGAATGTGCAATAAATCGGTGTAGGGACCTCCAATCCATAAACTCATCAACTCGTGCGAACTGTCACAAGAACCGTTCTATTGAACGGCAGCAAGATCACCGAAGATACTGCTGGACTCCAACCATTCCAACCCCAGCCATTATGCAGGTAAGATCTTCTCTCCCTTTTGTGCGCATAGCAAGTAATTATTAAATAAATCATTACTGAATTATACCCATACCTAACCCAACTGCTATCCTCACATACCTACACCTACACCCCAGAGCCGTATCTCTTCACCACCATTGAAGCGTATTCAATATTAGGTATATGCTGACCACAGCCTATTCAGATCTCCTCCCGTTAATGCCTTTTCTACTGGAGCACCATAAAGAAATAGGTAAGTATTAAAATAATCCCAGTGACTAACCCTAACATATTGGTACTCAAATTCAAGCTCTGGATGTCCTGACTAAATTGTAAAAACCTTAGTTTTCCTAAATTGTGAACCATATTTATTTAAATTGGGCAGAGTTGAAAGTACTTGAATACTCTATTACCAATCTCTACAATACTCAATTGCCAAGTACAATTACTGTACAACTTTCGACTTCAAGCCACACAAGAACAAGTAGGCATTTGTAATTACAAGGACACATACAAGTACTTGTAGCCGTCGGGGTCAAGTTTCAATTACAATTACTTGTACAATTACAAGTACTTGAGCTTGTACAATTACAAGTACTTGGGCTTGTACAATTACAATTACTTGTACTTGTAATTTAAGTACAGCAAGTACATTACAATTTTTGTGGAAAATCAATAATTTTCCGCTTCGGTACGTCTATCCGTTTTCAAATGAAATCTATCGGAGCCTTACCTTTTCTTAAAATTAAAGTTCAAGTTACGAGAAAACTCCCTAAAATCTAAATTTTGTGTTCTGGAGGATCTGAAATAGATACACAGGGGGTCCCCGCTTTTCCAAATTCTACTTCCTTTCGTTTACAACATTTTGAAGCATCCAAATAGCTCGTCTTTTCCTTCAAAAATTCAATGATTACTACCGACTAGCTCATCGTCAGAAATTCAGTGATTACCGATATATTTTCAAGATTTGAGAAGGAAAGGGGGATTTACAAGTACTTGTGACTTGCTGGTTTCACAAGTACAAGTGCTCGTGTACTTGTACTAAAAAATTGGCAAGTACTTTTACTTGTCTAGGCTACTATTCAATTACAAAGTACCTACTTGTAATTGTACTTACCACTGCAATTTCAAGTTCAAGTACTTATGAGGACTTGTACTTGCAATTAATTTTCAATTACTTGTACACATACTTTGTACTTGCAAGTACGATTTGGTCAACTCTGAAATTGCCAGTGTGTCAAAAAACGTGGTTAGATTAAAAAACACAGGGAGGCCCCATCGTTTGAAGAGAGGGATTTTAGCGACATTCTACGTCTACCTCACTACTTCCAAGGTGCCTTGGTTCCTGCCTTCACCAGCGCTCCCGCCGCCACCTCCAGCCAGCACTCAGTCAGAATAAATCTCGCCAAGGGGGTGGGCACTATAAATCTCGCCAATTTGGTGGGCTGTATAAATTGGAGTATTATTGGATACTGATTGGTGCCTGAGCGCAATGGTCGGCCTGCCAGACAGCAATGGCAGGGGTTGGCAGGCGAAGCCTGCAAGGAAGCTCCCCCTAGTTCGTGTTATAACCTTATTACGTTCCACTCCTCCCTCAATTGACTTTTTTTATCTACCTAGATCAGTTATATCTTGAAAATACTTTCAAAACGTCTGTAAGTCAGTCGTTAGTATTTTATCAGTAGGTAGGTACATGGTCAATATTCGTTTTGTACAGTAGAGGAGTGGACAACGTTCAAAAATTGGTCGTGAATAATTTGTGATGACCTCAAGACATGAGTAATGATGGAAAACCCCATACGTCATTAGGTAAGTCATTAGGTATTGGTAGGTGTTGAATCCTACTATCCAAACGACAAACAACTAAAACACTCAAAGTCAAAGGCCACTTGTGATGTGTTCATATATCCTGAAAACCCGAGTAATAGAATGTTCATCGCAAGCCACTTTCCATCATTCTCGGGCATTTAACTGCATACTATTTTTCGTGATGGGTCCGTTTTTACCATAACGTAGATCCTCTCAGGTTCAAGTAATTTCCTGACCAACACCGAACAATAGCGTTTCCACTCTATCTTCTACCTCCATGTGTGCGCCCCAAGTCATGTTCTTGTCGGGGAAAAGGTCGATATCAAAGGCACCTCGATGCGAGCTCTGTGATGCATGGAGACAAATTTTTGTAGCCTCAGTGAAGTGACAATTCGTCGCTTCAATTGGTTTGTCTCCTCGCATCAACCCCTTCGTCAGATTAAATGGAACAGTGCTCAGTCTGAGCAGACGCTCAAAGTCGACACCCGGCTTTATATATACTAGTTATATAGAAAGTAGTGGTCTACTATAGAAGGGCTGGTGTATGAGAGGCCCTGATCTGGCTGCACGAACTTCTACCGTAAGGTATGGAGAAACTGGCAAAATTATTGCGCGTTATCTCCACCATCGATAACTAGTGATGTACGTAAATACCAAGCTAATCATAAAGCATTCCATTCCCCAGAACTCTGTACTAAGCAAAAGTATGACTATCTGATCCAACAATTTACTGTTCTATGGTGTGAATGGGACATTGTACCGGTCATTTAACCAATGAAGCGAGAATGGTATCCATACTAGGTACATCTGTTTCTTACATTAGATAGGTAAGTACATATAAGATCAGAATAACAGGAGGAAAATTAGGCGTATTAAGTGCATTATAACGGCAGAATCAGTATTCCATGGGTACATAAATGTTGTTTTTTATGCCGCTAATGACCCTTCTGGTTGAGGTGCGGCTTAAACCTTAAAACAATAAAATTAAAAAAACGTAAGTGTTTACGTTGTGTATTATAATACTATACGTATGATGAAAACTGAGAGTAAAAAGACGGAGTCCTAGACCAACCTGCTCATTTACAGTGGCAGCGAACTTGAAAACAGTAGCTGCAGGAGAATCCTCGGAGGCCTTGAATTTCTTGCAAGCCAAAAGTAAAACGTCGATTGGATCGTCTTGTGCCCGCCGTTTCACTCGAACCAAAGCCATGGAAGGTCTGCTTAAATTCAGCTGAAGTAAAAAGGTAACAACTAATCCAGTGTCTTGATGTGTGTACCTGCAAGGCAACAGGACACTATACCTGATAAAATACTTGCGTATACTTGATCAAATTATTCATTAGTTAGAATAAATAAATATGCATTAACTAGACTGTATTCTTGTTTGTGGGCCTCACAGAAAATAGGTACGAGTTGTGTATAGCATGTTGTTGTTGCTCTTCTTCTTTCTCTTTCACTCATAGTGCTGCCATGGATCCAAGATTGGGGGGGACTGGAGAGGAAAAAAAACCAGTTCAAGGGCTACATTCCCTCAATAATGTTCATCGTCAAGCCAGACGCCGCTAATAGTAGCGCTACCGTCGTGCCTTCCACCACTAGTTCACCACAGACTGCAGTTAACTTAGATATTTCCTTTTAACTTTCCGCTAACTTTAAAGATAATCTTAGGAAGGTTTTCGAAATTGAGACCACGTTTTCAGAATCATTCCAGCTTAGAGAATACAACAAATATAACTAACCAGGGGGAAGTAAAATGTTATTCGCGATTTCAAATAAGGATGCGAGCCTAGCGGTACCAAAATGAACTAAGTAGATCCTGACTCCGACTCTCGTGTCAGGTACCTAACATTCTTTGGGACTCCCGTTACACTTCCATTCGTTTTTTCAGTGATAGGGAAAGAGTCTAAGGTGCTTGAAGCATTCTAAACTTTTTAAATACCTACAGTGATTAGAAATCGTTTATGGTTAGATGGTCAAATTTTGCCTCTCTTCCCCTAATTACCTACGTTATGTACATAACTACATACCTAGCATTATACTCAAATGCATTGGAGTTTATCTTACTATGAATGAGGATTGATAGAATAGTAACATATCATTAAGGAATATGACAGGCATTATGAAATCGAGCAAATTTATATTTAAAAAATAGACCAGACAAACACCCCTTGTTTGTTTTTATTAGAAATATGTAGAGTAATAGTGGTAATTATGAACAAAAGCGTGGATGGAAACGGATAATAATCATATATATTCGAGAGAACAGAACAGAGCCAAGAAGGAAGCAACAAGGAACACACTTGTTGATAAGGACATCGAAACAAGAATGACGACAGCGCACTCTGCTGACTTGAGCTAGATTACAAGAACCTCATATCCTTATTCTAATAGTTTTCCAAACGGACATTATTTTGTAATTACAAAACTACCATTACAAAACTACCTGGTACTAACTGGACCACAGAGATTCTGCCAAACCAAAATCCTACAATTGTAAATGTAGTAGGTATGTACATTCTTATAATTTCTATACACTGCTCTTTTATTATATCATTTTGATTAGAATAGGTAGGTACCTACCAGAAAACGAAGACTGCTACTGTGTATTCGCTTGCATGATCCTATTCCCAAGTTCGCAGACGTGCATTTGAAGTGGAACATATTCTTGAAATCTTGCAAAATCGTTTCATTTATAGTATGAGACTGTTCATTATTTGAAAAACTTAGTGGGACAGTGCGAAAATGCTGAGTATTTTGAGCTGTTTGCCTTCAATGAAATTACGAGATTCGGTTGTGCATTTTGCGTTATTTAAATACTATCAAATCTAGTTTAATCATTTCTGTGAGAATCTAAAAAAAATGCTACTTGAATACTTTTAATACCTACTTGCTAGTTGTAACTTTTGAGGATACTCAAAGGTTGTAACTAATAAACAAACAAACCTTTTGAACTTCTTATTCGACTTCCAGTGCTTAGTTTCGTTGTCGAGTGTAAGGACATGACTGTCATAAATGGTGTTTTCAGTTGAAGTTCATAATTTATTTGTAAATAATCAGTGAAGGAATGGTAATTTGCCTTGTGTGATTTGATTCGAGTCAGGATCTATCCCACCATTATCGATGCGACGGTGGCGCAACTACCGTTAATCGAAAACGCGAATAGTAGGAGTAAATAAGTAGGGACCCACTGGGCCAAGTGATGATTATCAAGGCCAGACTGAAGGGTGATGTGTGCAGCCACACACCCGAGCCTATAGGAGGGACATCAAATTAGCCATGTTTGGTAAACAAATAAATAAATTTGGCAAATTTTTAGAAATTAATTTAAATGTTGGGCAGAAATATTTAAACTAGAAGGAGTTTTGTATCAAAACTATTACAGTTGAATTTCAAGGTAAAACGGAAGATCTACCCCAATGAGTTGTGAAATAGAGTAGTCTGATGCCCTTGACCAAGGTCCAAGGCCAGTAGAGCAGCCTTCTGCCCATGTGTTTTATTTTCTTTTACACATGAGATCTGGAAATTTATCTTAGGTTCGGCGGACAAGTGATTCCCGCATTGGCTATTTATTATGATTAAATGAGAGTAGGTAGGTAGGTACCTACTTGCAATATAAGTGCAATATAAATGCATTATTAATTTCAATATATTTGCATAATTATTACATTATATTTACATAAGTATAGCATGATATTTAAATAAATTGCAATATTATTGCATTATTTAAATTGCATTATATTTGTATATTGCATTATATTTGCATATTGCATTATAAATTGCATTATATTGCATTATTAATGCAATTCAAGTGCAATATAAATCATTGTAACGTGACCCAGAAGCTATGATTAATTTATTTACAATTACCTAAAATAGTGATTTGAGATAGAAGAAAGAGTAGGTATTGAACCTATCAAGTCAATCAATAATAAATCATATTGAGAGACATATATTTGATGTTCTAGAAGAGGCAAAAGTGGCCAAAACTGTCTTTTTTAGAGCTTAAATTTCAAAAAAATTCCTGGGGAGGGCACCCTCCTGTTACCTGTTGGATGTTAAATTTGAATTGAATGTGGAGGGAAACTATAAATTTAAACTGTTTACCCGCAATACCGATTCCCTATTGGTCCGCCATTTTGCCTGTCGGCCAATCAGATGACTTGTGTTGTACTATCCCCATTCCCGTTTGATTGTTTTCCATGTGAGCTCGTCGCTAAAAATATTTTCATTAAAACTTATGTTAAAACTAAAATCTTTGGTTTTATGACTTAAAACCCTCAACAGGTTATGTTGCCCAGATTAGGTTTCGATTCGAAGTGAACGAAGTGTCGGAAAAGTATGTTTTAACTCTCAGTTGGCTCTACTAACTACTCCATAGCTCCCTTACATGATGCTATAAATTCCGACAGTTGAGATTTATTCCCATCAAAAGTCCTAATTTGCCTAATGAGCGCTTGCGCATTCAATGCACGGAATGCATTCCGTAAGCAACGGTATTATTTGTTGAGCAGTCAACAAATTGCGTTTTCGACATTGTAATTTCACGAGAGGGAGGAGGCGTATTAGTATCTCTTCCTGATCTAGTCAGAGGCCTAAAATATAAATTTCCTAAATGATTTGCTCTAAGTGTTTTCTAAATCAATTATTATTTCCGTTCATTGACACAGGAAATGGTCCCATCAAATTTAGGTTTAAATTCTGCATAGGTTCATATGCTGTGGTAGTGATTTGCATATATTGATAGCATACTACATACATTGAATATCTTATGCTGAGTATAAGAACAGCTCATAGAGAGTGACATATGATTTAAAATTATTACATCTCTTGTTTAATAGAACAAAAGAATGTAGTATTAGTGTTAACGAAATATCATTTTCCGACCTCTTTTTAGAAATGATTCCGACCTTTTCAAAGATGTCAGAGGACCTTGGTCATCTACCGATTGTGCAGTAGTTGGTAGAGGCATAGCATATTCTGGAGTGCAAAGGTTTGGATTCTGCTGGACATTAGGTAGCGATAAGGTACAAGTGTTACCATTTCTTGTTCTCGATTGAAATTTATGTTGGTAACCGGTTGTTCGTTAGATTTTCGGGATTTCACCGAAAAACAGAGAAGGCGAAATTTCCATGCCACTAAGCATGCAACGACAACACCAATAGCGACAAGAATAATTAAGGTGTAATCGAAACGATTTTCGACGGTAGTTTTGAATCGTAAATCATCAGCGTGACGTATTACTTCTGATAACCGGAAACTTGCTATTTCCAGATCAGGCGTTTTGAGAGATTGCAATTTAATTTGTGCTGGTATTGGCCAGCTCGAGAGATTAATGGCGTTAATTTGTTCCAACTCCGAGTCTGTGAAAGATATATTGAAATTTGGAATAAATTGATTGTCTATTATTTGGTCCATTGAACGTGGTAATAACAGAGTGTGTGATCCTTGTCCGATGCATTCGGAATCAAGTTGCAATAAACCAATACCTACCGAATAGCTGAATGTTCTTCGTGAAATTAGTTCCATCACATTTTATAGTTATCGTAGTAGGAGTGGGTAAAATTTAAATCCATTGGTTCGATATTTGGAGAGGTTGCCAAATTGGGTTATTTAACACAATTAATCGTATATCACAAGATGATGAGGTAATTGATGCAGAAAAGAAAAGTGTGGCTTCGCAGAAATTTGTAGTACCAATTGATAATAGCGGTTGTTTTTCAAAGCAGATAACCTTGTTATTTGATCCTATTTTAAAGCAATTTTTTATATCAAACTCTGTCATCATCGAAAATTGATTTCTGTCTGTATTAGTTGTAAAATAAGGATGTGCTGGTTTTATGAAGGTATAAGTGTTTGTTTCGTTTTTAATCTTGGACGGTAGTGGCAAAACATTGTAATAATCAAATATTGGAGAATGAACTAGAGGGAGATATAATAGAAATATAAGTTTTCCGAAAGTATAATAAACAGTGGTTCTGATAATATCGTGCAAGTTATGAGCTTGCTCAAGGTTTAGAGAAATGGGAATTTTGACTTCCTTGGGAATGAAAGGAAGGGCCTCCGTTAAAGCCTTTACTAATTCTGTAGGGTTGATAATTTTTGGATGCAATGCTCCTAATTTAGCAAATAGAATGGCATCAGTTAACGTTTCTACCTCAGTCCGATATTTGTTGATGAGATACTCGTACATGATTCGGATCAATCCCCAATCATATGCTCGGCTTCCAGTTTGCTAGTACGAATATTCAATTGCGAAGCAACTTTATTCAGGGTATCTATAGTTTTAGTGAGTAATTTCTCATTTTGATCTACACGTTCTAACGTGTCGTTAAAATTTTTTAAACTAGATCGGACTATTTGAGTTTGTTCGGTAATAAGTCCTAAGGAATCTTTAGTGGTCAAAGTCAATTGATTGTTATTTTTATTGATATATTCTCCATCATCAGCATTTAATGTCCCAATCAATACCTTTTGGATGTTTCCAACAAAATTCAAAATACCTCGCTTCTGGCGAGTCGCGTCAAGATTTTGGTGACCAATCAGACTGGTTACTACTAATCGGTTTGGTTCTATTTCCTCCAAATTCATTCGCAACATACTTACATCGGCAGTGCACATCGTAAAATTAAGAAAATAATTATTGTATCCTAAATTATCATGTTGACAAGTTTTCTCCAACAAGGTCAATTTACTATCAATTAAATCATATTCCTTATTCAATAATTTCAGAGACACAAAAGTGACCAGTCTCCACTCAGTTTGGTAGTATTCTATTGATTCCAAGTGTTCAAAATGCAAGCCTGGGTTAACATTAATAGTTGTGAAGTTAAATCGTGAGGCATTCGTTATCGTGCATAAAAAGGAAACCAATACTATTCCACGGACAGCGTCCATTATCTGAAACACATCAATGGAAAAATTTCTTTCATCTATTTGCATGAACCTTTTCGACTTTTCTTCCACGTTTTATAATAACATTGGTATCTTGATCATTAGATTCAAGAACTTCAAAAGGACCTAGCCATTTAGGTAATAATTTTGTACTCAAACCCTTTTTCTGTTGCTAATTCTGAAGCAATACTAATTCGCCAGGATTGAACTGGATAGGCTTTATTTTTCTATCATAATAATGTTTATAAACTTCCTTGGCTTTGAGTAAATGTTCACGTGCTACTTTGTTTGAAACCCTCATCCTATGTTGTAAATCGGTAAGATAGTCGTCGTAAGTATAATGAAATTCTGGTTCTTTGGTAAGTGCTGATGTTGCTTTCTAGCAAACATTAAATAAAAATTTGAATATTCTGTAGCCAAATGAACGAAACAATTATAGAGAAAAGTGCAACATTTTATCCATTCACACCAATCACTTTGATCAGCCTTTATAAAGTGCTTAAGGTATTCGTTATAAGAAGCGTGTGATCTTTCTAATGCTCCGTTACTCTGTGGATGAAAAGCAGTTGTCTGAAGTTTTTGAATTTTCAATACTTTGCATAGGTCTTGCATTAAATTTCCTATTACATTTTGTCCTAAATCTGTCAAAATATAACGTGGACATCCAAATACAAGAATACTTTCCTTTACGAGTGCTTGAGCTATAGTGATAGATTCCTGATTAGGTAATGGAATGGCAAAACTAAATTTGGTTAAGTCACACTATCTAATTACTGTAAAAGAATGAAAATTAATCGCACGAGCCACATAGTAGAAATAAGCCATTCCAAGCCATAAGCTTTGAATATTGTCATGTTATGCCACAAGTGAAGAAATGAAAATAAAAAATGAAAATGAAAATGAAATAATGAAGATGAAATGTTAAATGAAGTAATGAAAATAAAGATGAAATGTAAAATTAAGTAATAAAAAATGAATTATAAAAGTAATGAAAATGAAAATGAAATGTAAAATGAGGTAATGAAAATGAAATTTAAAGTGAAAAATGATAATTACCTAAATGTTAAATGAAATGTAAAATGAGGTAATGAAAATGAAATGTAAAGTGCAAAAGTGAAAAATGATAATTACCTAAATGATAAATGAAAAGTGAACATGAAATAGAGCGAATAAGGAAATGTTTACTAATGTGGATATGTTTACTAATGAGTTTCAAAAAAAGAGAATTGTTAGAAACTTAACATGAAGTAATGTGTGTGAATTGTTAATAAGTAATCTATAATAATGTAATAATAACTAATGCGTGTGAATTGGTAAAGGTTTTTTTTTCATGTTCTCAAACTATTGTCTAATGTTTATATCGTCACTAAGTGATTCTTTTCCATGTTATTTAATTATTATCGATTCATTTTCTTGTATATCATATATAATCTTCCTGTATGTCATCCTGTATAACATGGTTACTTTCTGCAGTTAGGACGTTATGACAAGCACTATTCTTACTTTTTACCGAAATTTCAACTGGCATTGAATTTTCTTTTTCGTGAAGGGAAGTGTCATATCCCTTGCTATGCCCTTGGCATACCGCTCATTGTTTCGGATCTGTTTTCACTTAGATTGTTTTCCAACCATTCTTGTTTTTAAACATTCCTTTCTTCTCTCAGCGACCCTCCCGAGGCCGTTACCTTGGAGTCACATAGACCAACCCCACTTTCTCTAGTTTTTCTTTATAAACCCTGTTTACTTGTTTATCTAATTAGTGCTGTCCTGTATCGCCACAAGTCTTGTAATCGTTCCCGCCGCATACCTATGAAAGTGATCTATCATTCAGTGAATAAATCTCAATTTGGTGAAATTCTCGCAAGTACCTTCATCGAACCCTTTTGGTATCTCTGTAAGATATTACATTGGAGTAAAAGCCTTAGGAAGGAAGGGGCGAAAAACGTGGTAATGACCAAGGGCTCAATGCAGCAATACTCACTCGATATCCACAAACCAGAAATCGATGATCAAAATCAAGAGTAGTGTCAGATTTCGTATCGATTACCTATCTGAAGGTCAAAGAAGATGCACCATAATCTCAATTATACCAGTATACCGATGACCCAGGAAGAAAGGTGGCGGCGACTTCCAGAAACGAATTATAGGGGACGATGTGCAACGAAATTGGCTCCTTGAGTGACGCAGACTGACGTTCATAGGAGGATCCTCTTAATCCGCGGTCCCCACTGTCAAGCCCCTGTTGTTTTCGTAGATGTGACACACACGGAATCTGGGTTCACCACAACTATTCATTATATCTTCAACTTGAAGATATAATGAAAGTAAATACAAAGATTTCTCCTTTGCAATGACAGCAACAAGTGGGGTTTTACCTTCACTTAACAATGCTTGATATGACACGATCCTGCAACTTCTGAGTTCTTTCTCCTTCGTTTCTCACCTTGTCAACTATCTATGAATATAGATAGACCAAGGATCTAAGGAGGAAAGGTGGTGGATTTGACCTAGGATTTGAATGCCATTGGGTGTCTAACGGCAATTTCAAAGGAGAAAAAATTGGCGGAAAAAAAAAGCTGGTGGAAGTTGCGTTGAGTACCTACCTACCTACCGGCAGTTTGGGGAAATTTTCTTATATTTTCCTATCGTAGGTATATAATAATATCTGACCCCAGGATTTTTTACCATTAAGTTTGGTACACCCTGTATAAAAGATCATTGAAGAAGTATGCATTTAAAAACTATTGATAAATAAAATGTTTATTTCATTTGATATTAGGGTCATGAAGGATTGAACATGAGCATGAAGGGCCTTAGTTTTACAAAAATGGAGTTTAAGAAGATAATATTGATTTCAAAAACCTGGAAGCTCTATCACATTACAAGTTTTGAATTTGATGTTCACTTGCGAAACTACATAATAAAATGAGGTAGTCCAAGATTGTTGCTCCAAGGAACAATTGAAATAAATAATGAACGCATGAAACCAATTTT
This sequence comes from Adelphocoris suturalis, assembly GCA_030762985.1. Taxonomy (NCBI): domain Eukaryota; kingdom Metazoa; phylum Arthropoda; class Insecta; order Hemiptera; family Miridae; genus Adelphocoris; species Adelphocoris suturalis. The sequence goes on from CM061042.1 coordinate 79,736,939, forward strand.
TTTGAATATAATAAACAATAATATTTCTTGAAAAAATATACAATAATCGAACATCGAAGTATTAAATGATTGCAATCATTATAATCATTTAATACTTCGATGTCTGTCGGGTTTATGAGAGGGGACTGGATCGGCATACAATTTTTATTTCCCCATTTTGTCCATAGTAGAACGTGCGATGATCATCCTCTGGATTTGTGCCGTTCCTTCGTAGATCTGATAAATTTTAGCGTCTCTCATCAACTTCTCAACCGGGAATTCCGTGCTGTACCCGTTGCCTCCGAAAATCTAAGGACAAAAATCACCAAAAGTACTTAATGCATTGATAACACCGGGGGAAAAAATGTCGAGTAACAGAGAAAGTAACGGTGGGCTGGGGAGTTTTCGAGGCCGCTGAATCATAAAATGAAACTCGTTTTCAGGACGTCCCTCTGAAGCTATGTCTTATAGGCCTAGCCGAATTGATCCAGGACAGTAGGGGACAAACCAAGCACGAGAAAAAAATAACCGCATACAAATCCGTTTCAGACCATTCTAAGACCGAATCCGTGAAAAACCATAGGTTTATGTCCGTGTGTGTGTCACACAAATTTTGGCGACACTGCCCAGACCACAATTCTCAACCGATTTTCGAGATTCTTTCTTTGTTCGATTCCAATGTCAGTCTAGTTGTGCAGCAAACCTAGGAAATTTCGGATTTGCAGTCGAGGTATGAGGTGAAGGGGATAATATTACAGATTTGGTCCAGCGCTGCCGAAGCTACAAATCTCTTCCGACTTCCGTAATTCTTGTTTTATTCCATTATGAATTCGATATAGTTTTGAAAGTTTGTCAGGATTTTCAAATTTCATCAAGAGAGGGGGTGAATGGAGGGGGTAATATTGATAAAACATGATGGTTTCACTATTCTCGTCCGATTTTCGCGATTCTTTTTTGTTCAACTTGGAATTTGGTCTAGTTATGGAAAATGTAACAAGAGTTTCAAAATTCATTATGGCAGGGGTGGATGGTGGGGGTAATACTGATCAATCATGATGTCTTATCTATTCTCGTCCGATTTTCATGATTCTTTTTTCGTTCAACTTTGAATTTGGATTTGGTTTTGGAATATGTAACAGGGGTTTTCAATTTCATTATAGAGGGTGGTGAATGGAGGGGATAATAACGGTAAATCGTGATATTTTTATTATATTCATCAGACTTTTTGTGACTGTTTTCATTGTTTGTTTGTTCCAAATTTTAGTCCAGTTATGTAACTTCGTAAATTTCAAATCTGCCGTCGGTGAAGAGGTGAAATGATGTGAAGGGAGAGGGGGGGGGGGGGGATTCCGAAAAATCATGATACTTTTGTTTTTTTCTCACCAAAACTATATACAATCAATTCATATTAACGCCCCTGTAATGCATGCATTACTTACCAATATGTTTCCAGATTGGCTCGAAATTTAAAGTTACAGCCCATACGCCTGTATTTCTCATGTTCAGTAATCTGGAAAATCACAACTAAAAGTTTTGCCTCGTATTTCCAGGTTTAACCTAATTGTTGTTTTTTGGGGTGCAGAATCCGAATATGAAACCAGATTTTAATTATCTAGCTTCGTGATCAGGCACCAATTCCAATTAAACCCAGTAAAAATCGAAGTAATCGCAAAAACGCTGCAAATTATTACACAAAGGTTTATTATTTCTGTATCATACAGACCTTCTACGTAGAAACTATCTCACTCCCTCTCCCCTCCCCTCCCACCACTCTCTTCCCTCCGCCTCCCCCAAACTCCCTCGCCCTCCCTTCCCTCTCACTCTCTCCGCCTCGCCCTCCCTCACACTCTCTCTCCCGCCCACCCTCTCTCACCCACAAGGCGTGCGCGTGTTCGTCAGTCTTACCACACAAAGCATCGAAAAAGACACTTTTTCGCCCGTTTTTGGCCCATAGCATCTATGCGAGTAAAGCGATCGGAATGGCTAAACGTTAGGACCAACTAGACCCCAAATGGAGTCTATGTGCAAAAGAACGGGTTTTTTAAGTCAATTCTTAGGCCTTTTATGGCCCGAACGGCGAACGGTGAACGGCGGACGGCGGACGGACATTTCAAATTTGGATTCTACTCACCTTGAAACGTAAAGTGACAAAGTTTGAGGGGGGGTTATAAAATTTTTTGCTACACGATTACATAGGCTTATTATTGAAAATAATAAACCAAAAACAATGTTTTTCAACACATAAAAAGTTATTTCTCTGTGAAAAGAAAAACGATAGAAAAAATCCGGTTACAAATTTTAATTCTGCAATAAAAATCCTATAAAGAACACGTATTTATTTCATCGAATTCTATTTCATAGATTCAAAAGAAGAGATTTTTCTGTGCTTGAGACGTTTCTGCGCTAAGACTAAACTCGTTGAAAGGTATTGGTTCTGGGTTGAATGGATTTACCTCTTGATGAAGATAACGGTAGGACTTTGGTACCGACTGTTGGATGATTCACTGGTCCTGATCAAACGTGCTCGGAGGAGGAGAATATTAATGTCATTTCAAGCCTCTAAATGACTAGGTACTACCTATATTATCTCATCTTTTGAATCTATGAAAAAGAAATCGATAAAATAAATAGTGTTGTCTGTAGGATTTTTAATGTAGAATTCAAATTTGCTACCAGATTTTGTCTATCCTCTATCGTTTCAGAGAAAAATCACTTTCAATGTGTTAAAAAACGTTGTTTTAGGCAATTTTTCAGATTTTTATTGGGTTTAAACGAGATTTGCGCCTGATACGAGAAAAATAATTAAAATCCGGTTTCATATTCGGATTCAGCACCACACAAAACCTGAAATAAGGTTGTGTAAACCTGGAAACACGATTCAAAACTTGTAGTTGTGGTTTTTCAAATTAGAGACATGAGAAAAACAGGCATATGAGCTGTAACTTTAAAATTCGAGCCACCTGGAAATGTACTGTGAACTTGGTATTAGAACCTCATAAAACTCATACGGTGGATACAGCTTTCGTACAAGTAGGCAACCACGAGAGACATTTTATGTCTTTGCGCTCCCTTTCCCCTTCCTATAAAACCCCGTATTGTATTCTAGAGCCACTCAGCTGATCTGGGATCCGTCAGTTATGTTCAGAAGTCCCTCAAGGGCCCACATACCAAATCTCAGAATCGTGGGATCGTTAAAGAAAATACTGGATTCTAGAGCCACTCAGCTGATCTGGGATCGGTCAGTTGTGTTCAGAAGTCCCTCAAGGGCCCACATACCAAATCTCAGAACCGTGGGATCATTAGGGAAAAAACTGGATTCTAGAGCCACTCAGCTGATCTGGGATCCGTCAGTTGTGTTCAGAAGTCCCTCAAGGGCCCACATACCAAATCTCAGAATCGTGGGATCATTAAAGGAAATACTGGATTCTAGAGCCACTCAGCTGATCTGGGATCGGTCAGTTGTGTTCGGAAGTCCCTCAAGGGCCCACATACCAAATCTCAGAACCGTGGGATCATTAGGGAAAAAACTGGATTCTAGAGCCACTCAGGGATCGGTCAGTTGTGTTCAGAAGTCTCTCAAGGGGCTACAAACCAAATCTCAGAATCGTGGGATCGTTAAAGAAAAAAATGGATTCTAGAGCCACTCAGCTGATCTGGGATCCGTCAGTTGTGTTCAGAAGTCCCTCAAGGGCCCACATACCAAATCTCAGAACCGTGGGATCATTAGGGAAAAAACTGGATTCTAGAGCCACTCAGCTGATCTGGGATCCGTCAGTTGTGTTCAGAAGTCCCTCAAGGGCCCACATGCCAAATCTCAGAATCGTGGGATCATTAGGGAAAAAACTGGATTCTAGAGCCACTCAGCTGATATGGGATCAGTCAGTTGTGTTCAGAAGTCCCTCAAGGGCCCACATACCAAATTTCAGAATCGTGGGATCGTTAAAGGAAATACTGGATTCTAGAGCCACTCAGCTGATCTGGGATCGGTCAGTTGTGTTCAGAAGTCCCTCAAGGGCCCACATACCAAATCTCAGAACCGTGGGATCATTAGGGAAAAAACTGGATTCTAGAGCCACTCAGCTGATCTGGGATCCGTCAGTTGTGTTCAGAAGTCCCTCAAGGGCCCACATACCAAATCTCAGAATCGTGGGATCGTTAAAGGAAATACTGGATTCTAGAGCCACTCAGCTGATCTGGGATCGGTCAGTTGTGTTCAGAAGTCCCTCAAGGGCCCACATACCAAATCTCAGAACCGTGGGATCATTAGGGAAAAAACTGGATTCTAGAGCCACTCAGGGATCGGTCAGTTGTGTTCAGAAGTCTCTCAAGGGGCTACAAACCAAATCTCAGAATCGTGGGATCGTTAAAGAAAATACTGGATTCTAGAGCCACTCAGCTGATCTGGGATCGGTCAGTTGTGTTCAGAAGTCCCTCAAGGGCCCACATACCAAATCTCAGAACCGTGGGATCATTAGGGAAAAAACTGGATTCTAGAGCCACTCAGCTGATCTGGGATCCGTCAGTTGTGTTCAGAAGTCCCTCAAGGGCCCACATGCCAAATCTCAGAATCGTGGGATCATTAGGGAAAAAACTGGATTCTAGAGCCACTCAGCTGATATGGGATCAGTCAGTTGTGTTCAGAAGTCTCTCAAGGGGCTACATACCAAATCTCAGAATCGTGGGATCGTTAAAGAAAATACTGGATTTTAGAGCCACTCAGCTGATCTGGGATCGGTCAGTTGTGTTCAGAAGAGCTTTCATTTTCTGATTCAGCGACCTGGAAGACCTCTCAGTCCACTGTTACTTTTTTGTTACTCAACAACACTTTTTTGTTGTTCTCCGGTGTAACAAGGGTGATTAATTTGTTTTAAATCTTATTGAGAAGTAGAATACGATTTTAAATACGAATAATGCGACTCTAGTTAGGATCAAGCAGATTTAATAATGAAGCTATGTGATCGACCAATATGAAGAACAAGAGTTTAATACTTCTGAGTTTGTTGCTTACTTAGATTGGTCTTGTACCTAAACAGGTACCTACGTAGATTAAAAATAAAAACTTCCATTCGTGCAGCAAATGAGCAAATATTTGTAAATTATTGTATTGGTGTTGTTAATTGTTATTAAATTTGGGCACTTTTAATAAATAATGAATTTGTTTACTATTAGTTTTATGTCAAAACAATTTTTCTACAATGTACTTTGCCATTCAAAAAGAGATTCCGGATTTTTAGCTTTCATTTCAGTTTTTATAGATTTTTCTGCGCATAATGATGAAATAATGAAAAGTACATTTTTTAGCATTATTCTGTGCATACATTTTTTAATGGCTTAGTTTATAGTGAAATTCCGCTTAAAAAATATAAATTTACCGATATTTTTGCCCGATTTAATGCGTTTAAAATGTACTGTGCAAAAAAATCTCTTCGAATAAAAGAACGGATCCTAAAGATGGTCTTGTTTTTAATCTCATTCCTCAATGGTCTAGAATGGCTCATGGCATTTATATATATATATATATATATATATATATATATATATATATATATATATATATATATATATATATATATATAGAGGTTGTCCTACGGAAAGGTTACACCCCCCTTCATTTCCCCTGAATTCGGCGTAAAAAATTGGGAACGCCAATTTGTAGTATCAAATTTTTGGAGCCATTGCAATAGCAATTTCTTACGAAAATTCCAAAGAAAGAAAAAATTAATGTTTTTAAAATCTTGGTCAGTCACTATGTAAGGGTCCCATGGCAAATGCCTTTTTTTTAATTATTAAGCCACTGAGGCCGTAATGGCCTATTGTAGCTGAGAGAGAGAAGAGTCCCATGGCAAATGCCTTGGTAGGTGTAGGTACCTACTCAATAAAATAAAAAAATTCATTCAGCACGATCGATTTTCACGTCATATTTATGATAAATCATTTTAAAATTTGAGCACCTCGTGTTCAAATAAGCTGTTTATATCAATTGTAGTGCATAACAACTTTTTCATATCAGTACCTACTATTCGGATTTACAAATACTTTTTCGGATTTCTTTCAAAAATTTTACAGTTTTATGGATTTTTTAGCCTAGTTTAACGAAATTTGGAGTATGTTTTTGAATGTTCTAACTCACAGTTCAGAAAATTTTTATGAGTAATGTCCTGCTAAAAATGGAAATATCGCAATACTTTCAACTTTTGTTGTCATTTTTAGTGATTTTCGCAGTACATTTTTCTAAGTTTGAGGAATTTACTGTGATCGAAAAGCGGTGTCTAACAAACTTATATCCTTCTTTCTGGAATGCCGGAATGGTGGACGGCGATTTTTTTCAACTTGATTATTGGAATCTAAATATCCTGAAACCTAAACCAACAAATAAAGCGAGGGGGGGGGGGGGGGGGTTAAAAAATTTCTATTCTTCATCGATTAGAAATGTTATTAAATACAATAAACCAGAACTGGCATTAAAATGAATACCCAAAATATTTGTTTCGCATGTAGTACCTTATTATTGTTGAACACGTTCATGATCCATCAATTCTCCTTGTTACTCATAACTTGCTAATCATGGTCTCGTATTTTCATAAACCAAAAATTCTAAAGTTCGTTATCCTCGAAATTTTACGTAGAATTCCAACATTCAAGAAAACATAAGGATTCATGTTTGAAAAAACCGATCTTTTTACTCAAACTATTTTGCTCAAACCAGTAAATTTTTTAGAGATGCGTGCAAGAAATCACTCGTACCCACAGATTTTAGCAAATTTTCAAAACAATGTTACATCATATAGGTAGGTAATACAATATTTTACGAAAATTCGCTCGTACAATCATACTGCATGACTGGAACTTTTAGATAGTTTTGCGTCGATAAGCAAAACCACGTATACTATTCTGTATTTTGACTGAGGGTAATGTAATGCTAGCTCGATCCCCAAATAGCTAACCAGTATTTGATATGATATAAACCCTCTTTAAATAAATTTAAAAAAAAAACCTTTAACAAGAAATTTAAAACAAACCCTTTTGAATCGCTGAAATAGGTAGTTGATGAAAACACCTGTTTGTCGAATTTCTCTGCACTGACCTGTACAGCGTCCGTAGCGCATTTATTAGCGACGTCAGCGGCGTAAGCCTTGGTGATGGAAGCCTCTAAGGTGTTCTTTATTCCATGGTCTACAGCCCAGGCTGCCTTCTGCCACGACAAACGAGAAAGTTCCACGCCGATCGCCATCTCGGCTATCATGAAAGCAATGGCCTGATGGGGGAAAAAAGAAACACAACACCAAAGCTTTTCAAGATGAGTAGAATCCTAAATTCGAATAAAAAACAATCCGTCCTTTGGCGGCTTTTCTCCGAAATCACTTGATCAAACTATATGAAACTTGTGTTAAACATCAAATTTGGGATCTATATGATCCTAAAACCTCGGCATCGGTTTTTATCAACCCTAAAGGGTTGTATCAAAGGGCTAAACATTCATGAATTGAGATCTCGGAAACTTGCAAGGTAACAGCAATGATTTTCTCTTGTCAATGATCCCAAAGAATCGATTAAAACCATCCGCAACGCTGTTCGTTGAACGGTCCGCTTTCCCTAAGGGCTAGAACTTCGATAAAACACCTTTGAATTTCAAGATAGAGAAATCATACGCTGCTAGCGAATCTATTGATGAGCCAATCAATCTCGAAATTCAACCAATGATCGCTAAATATTGGGACTGAAATACATAAAAATTGCCTGTAAGTATCAGCTGATATAATTTATTCCAATCGAGGCTGGAATTCTCAGGTGATAAATAGTTACAATGGAATTTATTCTAAATTCACGAAACCGAGATAATTAACAAACTATTGTCCGTGCAGATTTAATAGTGAAGTATTGGTAGATACTTCTGATTTCATCTCATAAATTGCTTCCAAGTCTACCTGTAGGTAGTGGAGGCAGAATTTTCACTTTTGAGAGACGGAAAACTTGTAGTCTAAAAAAACAAACGATTTTTTTTTTTGTACAGTGGTAAAATTTCCACTCGCATTTTATGTTTTAGACCATTCTTAATCATTTTAGTTCCGTCTTCCTGTGTGTATGTATGTGTGTAGTAAGGGTAAGTTTTGTAGAAAAAAGGTTTATCGTGTATACGAAAACTCTTGTAACAAGCGTGATTTCAACATTATCATCCGATTTTGATGAAATTTTTGGGAATGTGTGGGTTAGGCTGAGAATGGTCCCATATATGAATTTAATATTTCTCAAATCATTACCTTATTCTGCGCGTGTGCATTCGTAAGTTACTTCAAGCAATTTGTTTTCACGCCCTAGTCGTACAATCTCGCTCAAAATTGGTGCATAGTTGGGGAACGATTGTTTAATTATTCTATATTAATTTCAACATGATTGCACCATTAGTAGCTCCTGCGCATGAGCCAAAGTGGAATCCCAGGAACAAAGTTGATTTCTAGTTTTCAAAAGATTTTCATAACATTTTCTAGGAATGTGCGGGTTAGACTGTAGATTGACCCTACCAATTTCAATTTTCTTAATTCATTACTCCATTCTGCGCATGCGCTAACGGAAATTACTTCAAGCATAATTTCCCCGGTTCCAAACGGCTGATTTCGACGTTTTAAGTTACCTACATCTTGAATTGACTATACTCCGTTTTGGAGTTTTAATTATTTAATTATTAAAACCATTTTAATGATCCATACATTTATGTTATTTTCACTTGTTTCTAGCCAAAATCAAAATTTCCGATCGCATTTTACGTCTTTGACCATTCTGAATAACTTTGTTTTCGTGCCAGTCTGTGTGTGTCGATATTTTTTTATTACATTTTGATGAAATTTTAAGGGAATACGCGGGTTAAGCTGTAAATGGTTTCTTATTAGTTTCATTACTCGGAAACCCATACTTTATTAATCGCATGCGGAAACGTGAAATTCACTGAGCGTAATTTTTAATTTCTATTTTTTTTTTTTTTTTTTTGCTTCCTATTTTGCAGGGAAGTTGAGAAATGAGGATTTATTTACCCCATGTGAGTTTCATCACGGTCACACTTATCATTAGTGACTGCAAGACATGAAGCGTAAACCCCAAATTCTTGTAACAAGCATGACTTCTACAGTTTTCATCTGATCTCGATTAAAATTTCAGGGATTGATCGGTTTAGACTGTAGCTAGATGGTCATAAACTCCATCTCTTCCGACTCATAGTTAGCTTTTGCGCATGCGTAGTTACATTTATCGACCATGATTTTCTCATTGCCTAATTGGCCGAACACTCCAAAGGACTCCACTGATTCTTTAAAGATTACTTGAAATATTTTTTTGATATATTCACTGACGCTACTGATACGAGGATATTTTGCCCAAACTATTGAGCTGATATTTTGACAGTAACTTACTTGGTGTTGAATAATTGGAACACCAAATGTTTTGCGTTCCATAGAATATTTTAACGCTTCATCCAGAGCTCTGTGACTCAAACCTGTGGCTCCACTAGCAGCCTGCAACAATGGAATTAATACATATTTAAGTGACTTCAATATATTGAAACTAGAAAATGTAAACATTGGTATTATATGGATGTAAGATACATCTCAGAAAATCACAGCAGAATAATATATGGGTATGTTTATTATTTGGAACAATAACTTGCTAAAGGTCGTGTTCTATCGAACGTTCTCATAGCAATTGAGAAACCAGCTCCTTCATCAATCAACACATTTTCTTTTGGAACGATCACGTCTTCAAATGTAATTGCCCTTGTGTCCGAACATTTTTGTCCTAAAGTCAACTCCTGAAAATAATGAAAATCTGTGTACTATATTAAAACCAGATCACTCAGAAAGTAGCATTGGGAAAGATCAGTTGTGATTGACTTTCACCGTAAAATATCCCCAATGCTTCAATAGTGCCGAATACATTTCAGATGTTAACATCAAAATGATAATGTTTATAAACCTGCAACATCTTTTACCTTTCTTCCAACTATTATTCCCGGCGTTTCTCTTTCCACAATAAAACCAGTAAATGCTTTCGAAGGGGAGCATTTGGGATCATGGTTGGTTCTTGCAAGAACGAAATACCTGTTCAATAAATTGTTTAGACGTTGAAATTATGAAACGGGCAAGAATAAATTCTGTTCCATGAAATATTTAGAGAAGTCTTAAGTTTAATATAATGATCGCATTGGTTAACGGAATTTTCGGATACCTTGCGAACTGTAGGGAAGAAAACCATGAGTTCTACGGTAAGACGAGTAAGTTAGGAAACTCAATAAATATATCAATTTCGTTGTTAATTTCTAGTCCAGTTCTAATCTGTTAGTTTCATTTGAACCCTCACCTTTATTTTAGTAAAAGTAGGGAAAAGAACCTATCTACGAAAATGAATAATAAACTTTCTAAATAAAACAAAAATTCTCAATCTACTCAAACCTACACCTCTACACATGCCCTGCGGAGAGACACTCCTTCTACTTACCCTTTCACAAATTTATAAACAAACGATGTTCGAAATCAGCGATTAGCAAAATAGAGCTATCAATACTATCCTAGTAATTCCATGAGTATACGCTGATTCTTCTCTGAATCGACTTCTTCTCTTTCTTTGACTTTTAAACTCCAGTTTCCTAAACCAAAGTGATAAGGGCTCGTACAAACGCCAAACGTGATCAGTAGAGTAAACCAAGTTTGAAAAGTTAACGATGTTTGGCTGTGTTTCAGCTTAAACTTTGACCCCTGGCGCTGAAACATGTATTGATGTTCAAATCGATCCCAGAAGTCGGCCACTTTACTATGTGAACCCTGAGGGGTAAGTGGTTTTCTGTGGTATCTTTTTTATATGTTGTGTTCGAAGCGATGTTGAGTGATTTCTATGAGATGGAGTACTATGAAGACATTCCCCAACTTTATGAACTATAATTTTCAGACCCTTTTGTGATAAGAAATAATGACTAATGACTTTGATTATGAGGAAGAATTTTCAGTTAAATTGGCATGCCTCGGCTAATAATGAAGAACCCAAGGGTTTGGGGGGATTGGGTATATATTTTTTTCCTAACTACACTACTATTTAGAGATAACTCCGATATCTATGATATTTTGGTACAGAATTTAGCATTGAGCAATAATTGTTTACCACTCCATTGCAGTATTGTGTAATGTTCATTTGATTATCGATATATCGAGATGTACTAAATACATATAATGTGCATACTTGCTTGAGTTATTTTATAGGAATTCAATCTTGTTTTACCAGTTTGCTACTCCGCCATTCGTGATCCATATTTTCTGGCCATTGATGACATATTCGTCTCCCTTCTTTTCAGCTCTAGTTTTCACGCCGCCCACATTGGATCCTGCATCAGGCTCTGTCACGCAATAAGCCTTGAACACGAAGGCACAAAAACAAGTAAACATTAAGCCACGTCCACATTAGTGATCCAAACACGCTCCGCTCTGGTTGCCTGCTGCGGTGCTGCAGTTGTGATCGCATTTATTCTGAGGAGGAGGGAAATGAGGAAACGGCGGCGTTGGTGGATGACAGATATTTTTACCAAAAGGCAGAGTGGCGAATCGGTGTCGATTTTGAAACACCAGGAAATCAGTGGTCAGTATCGAAATTTCACACGGATGTCCCCCTCAAATTTTGAAGATCTGCTTAAAAAAATCGCGCCAGTGATTCAGAAGGAGGCAACAAAATTATGTAAACCCTTCTCAATTCAAGATAGGTAAGTCATTTATTTGTTATCCATCATCGTCATTTTTTATTTATCATTCATCATCGAATTCGTTGGTAAAAACCAGGGTTTGAAATAGAAATCACGTTTTTCGAAAAAATCAGGAAATAATGATTTTTGTTTAATAAAAAAATCAATCAAGATCTGAGAATAATGATTAATTATTAAGTTTTATTTGGAAGAATATAATTGAAAGATTAATAATTAATTTTTAATTATAAGAATAAAAGAACAGAGTGAAAAAATGGAAAAGAATGCGAGGATACGAAGGGAGCGCATGAATTCCGAGAACGAACTGTCTGCCGTCCCTACTAGCAGGCCGCTCCGCACCCGCATCCCTTTGATGGATCGCCGAAAAACCGACCAAATGTGGATCGCCGTGATCACAGTTCACTCCGATGACGCTACGAGCGGAGCGCGTTCGCCGAGACGTCCACATTAGCGCTCCCAGCCCGCTCTGCTCGGAGCGCCGTTGGAGCGGAGCGTGTTGGGAGCGCTAATGTGGACGCGGCTTTACATTCAAACAACGGTACTCAAAAAATGTACAGACTGAAACTTTCCAAGTTACAAAAGGTGTTTTAAATATACGAAATAATAGATAAAATAATAATAATAAAAATATAAAAATCCATTAACTCACAGCTATCAGAGGTTCTTCAATTAGACGACCTAGAAATTTTTTCTTTTGCTCATTGTTGCCAGAAATCAGGAGAGGAGTTTGCTGGAAAAAATTATTCGAATCAGCAATGATTTGAAAGGTAGTTACGATGTTCTTGATACAATAGATAGGTATTACATACAATGAAAATCTTCACTAATATTGTCACATGGGTAGCAGTAATACTAAATGGTAACTCATTATCACGAGTGGTGATGGGGGGGGGGGGGGGGGGGGGGGGGAGGGGCACACGGTAGGGCAGTCTGATTTCTATTTGCAGGGCACAGAGGACAGAATGGCCAAATAAACTCAGGTCTTTGCTGTGTTTTTCAATGTGGTAACTCGTTACTTGGGGGAAGCTGACACCACACCAAATATACAAAGGAACTCATAGGGTTTGAGTTCATAATGGTTATCACAACAACTGGTGTGAGTGAGATGCTCAAGCGATCAAGCGAACAGCGTAGAGGAAACGGCCGCTCTTTCTGAGGTTGTTGTTGTTGTTATCATCTAGCGACTGTCCGTCAAGGTAGACCCTGTTGTGGACATTCATTTTTTCTCCTGTCGTCCATGATCTCCTCCATCCGTTCATTTTTGTCCTTTGTCTTCCGTGTTGTAAATCTTCTCTCAACCAGTGCATCCCAGCATCTCTCAGGCGTTGCACCAGGTCCAGGATCCTCTCCGGTTGCAGCAGCGTCCGCCTCAAAGCCTCATGCACTCTTTCCTTCCTCCCTTGCTCCACGTCCTGCCCCCCTCCCCCCTCATCCTCCAGGAACCCCTCCACCAAATCCACCGCAGAATCGCATCCTATGAGTAGGTGCCGAATATCATCGATGACCTCGTCTGGACCATCTCGCCTATCGCACCGTTCACAGATTGGATCTGGTGCATGGACCATGGTATGCTTGAACCAATTCAAGCAGCCTTTCCCAAGATATATGCGATTTGCTTGACTGATTTGATGTGTTGTGGCTGTAAAGTTGCTGAACCAAGGCATCTCCATTGGGTATCGGATTATTTGCCTGGTACATGATCCTGCACCTTCGGCAGTCGTGTACTCCCTGCTCCAACGACTCTGCGTTTCTTTCTTGAAGGCTCTAATGACATCAACATGCCATAGTTCCTCTGCCCCATGTACCAGTTCCTGCCTCGTTGTCTGTGTGGCCAATCTGTCTGCCTTGTAGTCAGAGGGAGTCCAACGTGGCTGGGGTTCCACTGGAGCGTCACTCGGTTCATTTTGTTGACAAGTTTCACTACCTCTTCTCGCAAAGCGACCAAGTGGGGAGGAGTGATCTGCCAGGTTCCACCATCCAGAGCGCCGTGTCTTGTGACCTTGAGTCTGAAATGATGAGCAAATTGTGGTGTACCAGCCAGGTGTGGTGTATCGTTGGAGGGCTTACAGTACCATATGTAGGTACTAAATATTTATACTAACTATTCAAAATGTTCGGTTCTCTGAGCCTCTAATAGAGTTAGTTCACGTCATCAATCATTGTTCTCACTCCATAAATCTGATATGTAGCAACTATAAAGAGCAATATTTTGAGGTAGACAGTGGTTAAATGTTTAGGAATGAATCTTGACGAAACACTGTATTGGAAAATGGTTCAGAAAACGGAAAAGTATCTAAACTCCTGAGGTTTTTTTATTTCATTGGTGAGCTGACCCAGCTGTTTTACTCCGATTTTACAGTGCTACTTTACTTGCTACCTTCAACGACAGTTGCTATCTTTATATTCAATTCTCAACCACTAATCTGTCCATGCTCGATATACTGGATGCCGAAAGCCTGTGTACATATAGCTATTGGATATAGAAATGATAAGTGGTAGTAAGACTGGTGCCATATAGTAAGGTGGAGGGTGGTGGTCACACATAAATAGCCCTCTACTCTCAACACTAAACTGTAAATGAGCTGTTATTACGTACAGATGGACAGAAGTTTAGGTGTGTGGTTCAGTTATTAATTTCAGTTATTTTCTCTTGAAATCGTGAAGTACTGGAAATATCAACCCGAGCATTTGGCATCGCTCAAACCTCGATCAAAGTTGAGAAGACTAGTGAAAGGGCCCAATGAATTCCATCTACATCGTATGATTGTAAGGTACAGCACATGCTCATATGTGAAACATTTCAACAACCCGTAGCTTACAGAAATATAATTCACAATCCAAATATTTTTTTATGACAACCCATGCCGTCTGTAATAGTAGAGAAGTGAATCGTGTGACGTCAAAAGAAGTCAATGACGTCACTCAACATTCATTCTATCTTGTGAACCCGTGATGCTCATTTCGTCTCCCCGAATTTCCCTCGAATTAATTTTTACAGCGCCTTCATACATAAATTATTCACCCATATATGTAAAGTGATCAGTGTACAATCAATTGGAAATATGTATCTAAGAAGAAGTAGGTGTACCATGCATCCATAAGAGTTCAGAGTGAGCTAGGGAAAATTTAATGATAATTTGATGATATATATACGAAAATCTATGCTATACGTATTTTATTATACTTATGGTAGGTACCCCAAGGTTAGAGCCTTCCAGGGCATTCATAATTCCTGGGCAGCCATACGCAAGCTCTTCTGCCACCAAGCACCCGTCAAATACACCTGAGCCTAAGCCACCTGCAAAAAAAAAAATATATATATATATATATACCCACAAAATAAAAAATAAAAAAAAATAAAATATAATAAAAAACCGTTGAATTGCTGATGTCGATGTATAAGGGAAATTACTGAATTTCAAGATATTTTAGCTGTATATCATAGAAGGAACAGGTTATGATTACATATGGATATGAATGAATACATATGGATATGAAGGAGACTTGTCATTTAGAATTTGGTTAACTTTTTTAATGCAATGAAGTT
Source organism: Adelphocoris suturalis (assembly GCA_030762985.1). Classification (NCBI taxonomy): domain Eukaryota; kingdom Metazoa; phylum Arthropoda; class Insecta; order Hemiptera; family Miridae; genus Adelphocoris; species Adelphocoris suturalis. The sequence goes on from CM061042.1 coordinate 79,752,196, forward strand.
GAAATTTTAGATGTAAGTTCCCAATCTACAATGTTCCTACAGATTCAACCTGTACCTACCTATATACAACACCTTTGTTGCGACATATCCAGGCTAGGTTATATTTTAGTGTAGACGGCAGGTTGTTGAGTAATTCTGATGACGTTTTTCAATACAATTTTAATGAAATAGGTATGACGGCGAAGACGATGAAATAAATGTATTGCCTTGTTGCAAAACCGCAGCAACCTCATTAAAATAGGTCGATTTTCGGACTTTTGATTTTGATAACGAGTATTAAGGCAGTAACCATCACTTAAATCATCGCTATGAATTCATAATGAAAAATTCCATAGCTTATTTCCAAGTTCCAACCATCGTTCCTTTGAACAAATTCTGAGAGACGGATAATACGAATTCGGTCTTTCAAGGAATAGCTGCGATTTGCCACAAGTTATCATGAATTCGACGGAAGTCGAATGATATTTCAATATCAATCATCCGAAGAAGCATGAAATTACCTACATACATTATACATATACATTATACATATTTTTATTTGTAGCATTAACACTTATACATGAAATTCGGGGTTCAACTCATCAAATTGGAAGTACCACACGTCAAATTTCACAGGTATAATTTCAAATAACGAAAAGCGTTTTTACCACACGAATAAATTTCAGCTTTTCAGTCTTGTTGAACCTACAGGGAAAAAAAAAAAAAAAAAAAAAAAAAAAAAAAAAAAAAAAAAAAAAAAAAAAAAAAAAAATGAAAAGCCTGAGGAAGTTCCTTTTTAAATCAGGTGCAACATATTGTTTTTATGTTTTCCAGTTTTGTTCATCAGGATTTTCCTATTATATTGTCTCATATTCATACTATTATTATTCCCATTTTATATTCGTGTTATATCCGTATTATTCATATTAATTGATTCAAATTCTTTTGCGAATTAATAGCATTAGTTCAACACAGTATATTGCTTCCTACTATTACTAACTATATTAACTTTTTCCAGAATTAATTTGTAAATTTACTGAATTTCCGTCTTCCAATTTATTATGCCAATCCTCTAATTTTATTTATAACCCACAGAACCAGCCATTTAATTTACTCACTAAACAGCCTTGTTCATAAACTGCTTCTCAGTTTGGGATCACAATATACTACTTACTTAGGTGAGGAAGTAAATAGGTGTGCATATATATGCATAAGTGTATTTTACATCTTGTATTTTTATAAAAGTTGATTGTCTTTCAATCGAGGAATAGTTTGAAAACATATTGCATAACAAAATAACACACACTGATTAGAACTACAAGAGAGGAAACGAACAGCATTTGGGATGAACTAACACTGACTGCCACGAGCTTCGGAAAATCGTGAGGTGGTTCTATTAAGAGGGGAGAACTACTGAAGCAGTAGTTTTATTATTTTCCCTCCTTTGCGCTATAATTCATATATATAATCTATATCTATTAAAATTTTATGTTGGTTTGTGTGTGGATCAAAAACTCAAAAAAGTTTTTCACCGATTACAGGGATGGTTTTAGGCTATATCACAATCCTCTAGGTTTACACCTTCGTCGTAAACTTGGACTTCCCTACCGACGTCGCCCGGGTATACAACCTCGTAATTAAGGAAAAACCGGACAAGGCGTCGACCTTTTCACTTCAAATGTTGATGTGATGGGTACATTAAGAGACGAATGCAATGACGGATCCCAACCAGATCGATGACTTCCCTAAATTCTCTCCCATCCACCCTGGGAATTTGAAATTTGATAGGAAGCCTTTCTGGGACATCGAGAAACGAATAAAATGATGGACTTTTTCCTTATCAGCTGAGTGAGCTAAATTCTCTCCTTTTCACCCTAGGAATGTGAAATTTGACAGGGAGCCTTTCTAGGACATTAAGAGTCGAATGGAATGACGACTTCCAACCAGATCAGCTGACTCTGCTAAATTCTCTCCTATTAATCCTAAGAATTTGAAATTTGATAGGGAGCCTCTCTAGGACATTAAGATATGGATGCAATGACGGGTTGGTTCCGACGAGATCAGCTGACTTAACTAAATTCTCTCCTTTTCAATTTAGGAATGTGAAATTTGACAGTAAGCCTTTCTAGGGCATTAAGAGTCGAATGCAATGACAATACCGACCAGATCAGCTGACTCAGCAGAATTCTCTCCTATTAGTCCTAATATTTGAAATTTGATAGGGAGCCTCTCTAGGACTTTAAGAGGCGGATGCAATAACGGGTTCCAACGAGATCAGCTGACTTAGCTAAATTATCTTGTATCTACCCTAGGAATTTGAAATTTGATAGGGAACTTCTCTTGAACATCGAAAAACGAATAAAATGATGGTCTCTTTCCATGAACCATCATTACAGTGTCCGACGTATCCATCAACGTCTCCGCCGTGTCAGTTAGTACCTATATATGTTACTGTGGAAGCCCGACACCTGTCCGACAGCTGTCCAAAGCTAGCATCCACCGGTGATAGTGCAATCTAAATTGAAATGACGGGCTTACACCGGTGATTGTGAACAGTTACTAAGGCGAGATGGTGAAAGCCCGAAGTGGCAGGAAGATTCCTTGAAGCTTCATTTTTTTATTTCAAGAATTCGGTACGGTAATTAAATAATGAGGAAGGTGAACGAAATTTTAGTCATGGAATCAAAATTAATTTATTAAGTACAACCAAATGAGCTCACGTCGTAAGTATTGGGGAAAAAATGTAAAAATGTGAAAATAGGAAAAATGTAAGTTTCACTCATTTGTTTTTGCAATTGTCACTGTTGTGACATTTTGAGTTACACAACACCCCTTTTGCTTTACACTTACACTTGTTGGTTGAACACTTGGTTTTACAATGGCACCGCGTGTACCCTTGTCCTCCACATTTCCACTCTAGAGTAACGATTTCCCGAAGAGTTATTTCGTTAGGTAAAATGTCTTACGGGTAATGAAGAAGTCCGCGTTGCGCCTTAATCCCCGTTGAGATATTTTTTGCAAGTTTAATTTGGTATCAGATAGAAGGCAACAATCATAAACATAAAACAGAGAGGTCACATCAGCGCACAGACCCCTTACTAGAGTCGAAGTCCGCCAAAAATAAGGTAGAAGAATAACTGACGGAGCCGGCGGTGATTGTTGACACTCACCGGTGAGAGTCCAGATTCCCGGACATTAACCGGTCATCATTCCCTTCCTCCGGTGAGTGTCAACAATCACCGGTGGATGCTAGCTTTCGACAGGTTTCGGGCTTTCACGGTAACATATATATATATATACTAACACACACGCTAACACTATATATGCTGTTACTATATACATACATATATATATATATATCTGAGAGAAGTAATTTAAGTAGCTTCTCATACAGTGAGTTGGCGCCATCACTACTGAATTTTGAGCTACACGCATTTCCATTACAAATATCTACCTGAACCACTAAGCTGGTCTGTTTGGCATCTTTGCAACTCATTTACTAACAAGGGAATTATTTCCCTTAAAATTAAAGGGGTATTAATTGCTTCTCATAACTACATTTTTGTTGACGTATTTTCCAGATCTAAATCGTTGTTTACTGAATTTATGCCATCCTCCAGTTTGATGTGTGAAACCTCTAATTAATTTAATGTGTAAATGCAATACTGTAGTTACGCAACGAGATGAAATTTTTAAAAATCTAAGTTGTCACTTTTTTGTTGATTGATTGGTGATGTTGGTCCTGTCCCTTCCATTGCTATCCGTTATGTTTTCCAATAGTATGTTACTATATCATAATGGTATTATTACAATTTACCTATGTAAGAAGGTACATAAGTAATTAAGGAAGAATTCAACCTACCAAGCTCCTGGGGGACATGTCTATTCATCAATCCTACAGCGTGAGCTTTTTTAACGATGTCCCAAGGGTATTTTCCTGTTCTGTCATACTCCTTCGCAACCGGGATGATTTCTTCTCGGGTGAATTTCCTGGCCAGTTCTTGAAACTCTTTTTGTGTGTCACTCAGTTCTGAAACCACGTAAATATTCTTAGAGTGATATATATGGTTAAGTATAACTGAAGATGAGGTCTAGAGTGTTGAGTTTCAGGTAATCATATCCTAGATACTGTTTCTCAGGCATGTAATTTGATTCATGAAAACTTTATTAGGTTAGCTATATCCACCCTACTAAAGGTATCCATACCTACCCTAAAGGCGGATCATAGCCTTAGGGAAATTCCTAAGAACAGTTTTTGAATTGTAAACTATTCAATGGAAGCTCAGGAAATCCAAGTTCGGCCTAGGTTGATAGTTAGGTTGTTTATGAAGGATCGAACTAAAATATCCAACCCATTATAATCTTGAACTTTATTTTCTAAATGTGGTAGATCAAGGTGGATTTGTTACGAGAATCGGAGTACCTATCGTCTAAAGTCGGATTTTATATTCGTCGATACCTCTCACATATGAAGAGGATTTAGTTAATACGTATTTTACTTTATTTATTTATATTGCGGGAATCCCAATTAACGTTTTGCATAATACACACATCTTTGAATTAGCAATTGTTGCTGCACTTCAATATAAAATCAAAATTACCTATAAGAATGTCTATGAGTTGGAAATAAATACCTGCAATGAATTAATTGAAGGTTACTGAGGAAGAGAAGATATAGTCTTCAATTTTGAGAGAGTGGAATTGAAAATGCAGCAAATTATCACGGAAAGGTTTATCATTTCTTTATTGTGAAATTGCATGGTGTGAAATAGCATTAACATTAAAGAAAACATCCCGAAGAACTTCATCGAAAATAAATCAAAATGCCGCCAACTGCACCGTCTTTGCCCAATCCGTTGCCAAGATAAGGTTTTTAGCGAATTTTCTTAAAAAAAAAAAAAAAAAAAAAAAAAAAAAGCTATTGTGATCACTTTGTCCGTTGATGTATGTATCCTATGTATTTCCTCTTAAAATCGTTTTAAATGCCTCTTCCCAACATCCGATTTTAATAAAACTTGGTATGGATGTAATCTGTACGGTATTACCAGTTGTACTTTTACTCGGCTAAATAAGGGAAAAAATAATTATATAATGTTGAAAAACTTTCTTTCTTTTTCAATGAAATTGTGGGTTTTCTTGATGAGGATTGATCTTCCAGAAATTTTCGAGTTTGGGATCAGTTCCCTAATTTTTACATGTGGAATCGAATGTATCAGAGTCTCAGTGCGTTTCAAGTGGAACCAGCGTTTTTCTCGAATCACTTCCCACTAACCATTGTGATTGAAGATAAAGAGGCAACTGGTGCAAGAGAGAGGGGGATTGGAGTAACACCGCCTTTGAGATGGTTTCCTTATTCATGTGATGAGTATCACAGGAAATTACTGACTGTCACTGGGACACTCGAACGTCCCACGCTGCCGGAGTTTAGTGCATGTGTGGTAAACTGTGTTTGACACGCCCGGAGAAGGCATCGGCCAGTGAATGCCAAGCAACCATGGTTTGACGGAAGTTGTTCCAAGCAACGTCGTCGGGTCTTTGCTCTTCTGGATCTTATGCGGGACACTGACGCTGGCATTGTTATATGTTCCTATAGACAAAACGTGAGAGGTACAAAAACCTTAGTGCCCAAAAGAAAATAGACCACAAGAAACACATGGTCGCAGAACTATGTAAAGCCAGAGACGGACGTGAGTTTTGGACATTGGTGGCAAAACGTAAGACGGTTCATTTTACTCCTACAGTAAGTAACTATGAAGGCTTGGGGGATCCATTTCTCTTCTCCATATAGTCCTATAGGACTGAAGGTTCTGTATGCTGATCCTTTTTCAGGGGATCCATTGCTCGATGCTAATTTCAGTATCGAAGAGTTGAAAGTAGTTCTGGACAAAGCTAAACAAGGGAAGGCATCATGCATAGATGGCATTCCGTACGAGTATTATAAAAACCCCCCAGAAATCTTCCTTAAGCTCTTGCTTTGGACTTTCAACGAGGTTTTCAGTGCTGGCCCCCTTCGGCATGGGTTTTCGGAATCAGTTATCTTTACAATTTTCAAGAAAGAGGATCCACAGCTACCAGAAAACTACCGCGGAATCGCGCTCTTGGTTACAAACCTCAAGCTCTACGCAGGGATGCTGAATGAACGGTTGACGGGGTGGTTGGAGACATTATTTTGTGTCTAAGGGCCAGGCGGGTTTCAGACGGGGATAGACCCATGATAACTTGTTTAAACTTAGCAGTGTGGTGGCGATGAGGTTCAAGCAAGGTCAGAGAACTTATTGCCTTTTTTATGGATTTTCGCTCTGCATTTGATAGTGTGGATAGATGAACATTACTCTACAAACTACATTGTGCTGGACTCTCCACGAGATGTGTTGACGATATCGCTGCCTTGTATGGGAGTACCCGTACATGTGTGAGGATGGGTGGATAGATGTCTGACTTCTTGAACACCACCATGGGCGTAAATCAGGGTTTTACGCTTAGCCCCACACTGTTCTCCATTTATTTAAATGATTTAGAGTACGAGCTAAAGGGCGGAGTCAGAGTGAGAAATCTGCGAATCAAAATTTTACTATTTGCTGATGATTTGGTTCTTCCGGCTGATTCCTCCCAGGCATTACAAATGATGATAATGGACCCAAGTCGATATGCCATGCTCTGGAACCTTTATGTAAACTTAGACAAGTCCAAAGCTTTAGTGTTTCGTCAGATACATGTTCTATAATTTCCAATGAATTTACCTACATTATGTTTTATTTATTTTTTAATATTTGTATTCAATTATTTGTTTATGAAGATAATGGTGATGATAAGTAAACGTCAGTAATCAGCAATAAAAACACATGGTGGAGAAACCTAAATCTCGAAAGCCAAAGTAGGCATTTATGGTGGCGCTAAGGAGGGCTATAAGTTACTCCTTACTTTACCACATTTAGCCTTCGCCACATCGAACATCATCACGTGAGGTTTGGCTTTTGAAGTAAATAGGTATTCAATCGACTTACCGAATGACATTCCATCTGGATCTGTATTTTGAACAGCGAAAGTTCTTGAGGCTATTTTCGTTGCCACATTAACATTTAGAACCTAGAAAACCAAAATTATAAATGAAGAGTGTAAAGCTACAGGAATAAGGTCGGTCACAGTTGCGATTCCGTCTTAACTTGATATTTCAAAAAGTCTGCATAGGTACTTACATTTTGAATATTTACACTCATTCAGCTCTATTGAAATCCCAATTAGAGTTTATAGTAAAAAAATCCGAATAAATTTGTCATAAAAGCAGGGAATTATCGACTGGTAGGTCTTCGTAATAATACTTAATATGAAGCTAATAGAGCAACTGAAGACGTAAGTGAACATAAGAGTTTGCCCTTCTGGTCAAAGAATCGTGTCCAGAATTCATTTTCAAAACTAAATATATAAACTATATATATGTATACACTTTTTTTAAACCGTGAAGTTGAACGTTAAATATTATTGACAAAAACTAGTGCAGAAATATTACCCACATTCGACAAAAAGAGGTTCAAAGTAGTAATAAATATAATAATAATCTCATGAGGAGAATGACTGGGTCTATTTTTGGATAATTGGTTAATTATATCAAGGTCAATGGTTATGAGCAGATTGCTCGTTCGTGCTCGAGGGGTTTAGAACGAAAATTAAATCTGACATAATCATGAAGTCTTTAAGAAGAATGGCTGAATAGATGAATTAGTGGGAATAATCGGAATATCTTGGCTGAAGCTGAATAGACTCTTGGCAAATACATACCTTTCGTAGAGCCATCTTCTTCGGTATTCAACTGCGCTCGAGTGAGAATAACTAAATGGAAAAGCCAGGTATCTGCAGGGGCTATTCGTTGTTCCTGAGTGTAGATAGAAGTTCCCTGTCATCAACTCAACAGGAAAGAAAAGAGCTGTTGGTCAATAACTCTCGTTCGATAACTAAAAGAACAGCGGCACGGTAGTGTAACTAAGTACATGGGACAGCCAAGATAACACTTCAAGCGCTAAATTCTGTTTCGGTGAAAATAGAATGACCTCAATAAGGATTTCCATGAAAAAATATTTTGAAAATTTGTATTTTGAAATTGCTGTAACCTTTGCTACAGGTTACTTTTCTTCAAACATTTGCTTAACCCTATAAAAAGTGCAAACAAATGTTTTAAAATTCTAAAATTGGGTTTGATGATAATCAATTGGATTCCAAGTTGAAAATTTTTGTGTAGGTATTTTCATAATGTGCTTTAATTAAAAAACCTCTGCCAAGTTGGATTTGACGTCGCTTCCTTATTTCCGTGACAAGAGTGTGTAGAACATTGAAATATTTCAAATATGGAGGTTTCTTTGGAGTTCGAGCAAAATGTTCAATTAGGGAATAAGAAAATCATTCTAATAGATGTTACGTTTGCGCATACCTGAAAACTATCAGTGATTTGGAAGCGACAGAGTTTATTGGTGACTATCTACAGTATAAACCGTTCAATTACTGAAAATTTGAGTTTTGCGCATGCGCATCAATTATTAATAATAACGGCATGGTTGTACATGAAAATCAAAAGAAAGTGCACCTTTAATCACTCACTCATACATAAATCATAAGAAATTCGTATCAACGATACGGTTGTATTCGATAATCATCAGAAACGCTTTCATACGAGTCTGCAACACATTGGGACATTTTATGTCTTTTGTTGCAGACTCGTATGTGTTTCAGACTCGAATGCAAGCTCTAAAAGCCACTCAGCTGATCCGGACCCTGGGCATCGTCCAGTAAATGTCCTAAAGAGGCTACATACCGAAATTACAGCTTCCTAGATTGTAAAGCATAGAAATTAGCTTTAAGAGCCACTCATCCGATCCGGAGCATAGAAATTACTTTTTAAAATGATTTAACCACCGCTTCACATATCAAACCGTTCTCGCAATATTCGGATCACCTGCTATGAATCAAATCATCGAAACACCAACTCAATGAAATCATCAGAAATTAACAAGCGGTTGCAATCATGTTCACAATATCAATTATTGAGAATGATCACCTGACTGTACACAATTATTCAAATAACCATGCTCATAACTCAGTTTGTTGGCCACGCACTTCAGTAGTTAACATAATATGGTTGGATAAATCGAGAGCTTTCGAACGAATGGTCAACGAATTTTGTGGGATGAAAAACAACGAAGTACCATTCCCCTAGCAGCGACTCGGTTGTAAGCGGAAATCATCAAAAAACCAACCGTAACGCTTTTTTTGACATTTTATGTCTTTGCTCTGGCACATAACTAGAAAACCGTTACCAAATTTATTACCAAATATTCTGATGATTTCCGCTTACAGCCGAGTCGTTGCTAGGGAAATGGTACTTCGTCGTTTTTCATCCCACAAAATTCGTTGACCATTCGTTCGAAAGCTCTCGATTTATCCAACCATATTATGTTAACTACTGCGAAGTGCGTGGCCAACAAGCTGAGTTATGAGCATGGTTATATGAATAATTATTTACACACAGGTGATCATTTTCAATAATTGATATTGTGAACATGATTGCAACCGCTTGTTAATTTCTGATGATTTCATTGAGCTGGTGTTTCGATGATGTGATTCATAGCAGGTGATCCGAATATTGCGAAAACGGTTTGATTTGTGAAGTGGTGGTTAAATCATTTTAATTGGTAATTTCTATGCTTTACAATCTAGGAAGCTGTAATTTCGTATACCTCTTTGGGACATTTACTTGACGATTCCCAGGGTCCGGATCAGCTGAGTGGCTCTTAGAGCTAATTTCTATGCTTTACACTCTAGGAAGCTGTAATTTCGTATGTAGCCTCTTTAGGACATTTACTTGACGATGCCCAGGGTCCGGATCAGCTGAGTGGCTCTTACAGCTAATTTCTATGCTTTACACTCTAGGAAGCTGTAATTTCGTATGTAGCCTCTTTAGGACATTTACTTGACGATGCTCAGGGTCCGGGTCAGCTGAGTGGCTCTTAGAGCTTGCATACGAGTCTGCAACTAAAGACATAAAATGTCCCAATGTGTTGCAGACTCGTATGCAAGCGTTTCTTTATACACTAAATAAGCAGCAACTTTGCCGAAGCGAAAAGATGAGACCGACAACTCAAACGGATCCAGCCAAATTTTTTAACGCTTTTTTCGTTTATGTGCCAAAGTAAAGACATAAAATGTCAATACGATTTTGATGGAACTCGTGTGAGGTAATCAAATCGGCATTTTCTCCCAACTGCTTTCCGAATTAAGAAATAGATCATAAAAAAATGAAGCTTGATTGATTTTTAGTTTGCGCATGCGCAGTGAAAAATATTAGTATCTAAGGGTGAAATAATGATAGGGACCATCCCCAGCCTTTCCCGCTCATTCCCAGAAAATCGAATGAGAACTAAAAAGTGGTTGTTGTAGGGATTTCACATTCGCTCATACGCAGTAGCTAATAATGATGATGTTGTAATGAATTTTCGGTCTCACGGAACCAAAGTTGTACAAAATGGCCTAAAAACGTAAAATGAGCGTGGAATTTTTGATTCTGGGGACAAAAAATTTTCCATCTCCCGAAAGTGAAAACAATGCTTCACAGTGCTTGCTTGATTTTGCTTTGTCTCATTTTTGGTAGACTTGGAAGCAAAAATATTACAATAATATAATGCGTAAAATGTCGAAAAGCTGCTCGAACCAGTACAACCCTGCAGCATGAACCTCGTCCCATGCATTCCTCGTCTTCCTTTAATGTATTTGTTTTTTTTTTTCTTTTTTTAAAGATTTTCACAGATCTTTATGGCGTAGGAACAGGTTTCAGAATTTAAGAATAACCAACTATGAACGTTTTTGAATTTTAAATTTATTTACCATTACAACTAAAACGATAACATTAACGTTAATTTTTGTCGTTACAATCTAAGTTTCAGGAATTTCAGATTGATGAGTTGAATATTACTGATAGTTAACTTTAAAAAATCCACTTTCCCTATCGAAATTCACAATCCGATTGCACAATTTCACTTTGAATGAGTAAATCTACATTTAGAAGGGACTTTATATAATTTTGTTCCTCGAAATTTTGTTAAGTATGATAAGAGTATACGTAGTTAATTTTCATTTTTGATTTGTAGGTAGTTATCAAGGTAGATAATGATTTATTTTATAGTACATAGTTGTTTATGCAGTGAGTCAAAGTAGTATATATCGGCTGAAGAATAGCTCTGCTATTATTCAAAACAGTTAGGTATCATTGTAAAAAAGATTGATTCATGAAGGATTATACTATAAGACTATTGAAGTTCAACATCATTTCTTTACCTAGCAGTATTTCAAAGTTTACCGCTGAATTTTTTAAGTGAAAACAATGACTTTTTGTAACCATGATTTAACAATATTAAAGGTTTTAACTGGGACGTTAAACAGTGAGTTATTTATTGCCTCTTTTAATTGTAATAACTTGTTTTGTTATATCCATTTTTTTCAAAAAATTTTCACCCTGAAAAAATAATATTATTTAATTACATTGGCGATTTCTAGGTTACTAGAATTAACACAATAGCAAAATCGTGTGAAATGTCCATAAATGACGTAATAATATAATCAATTCCAAAAATATATCGTTAAATTAATATAATACATACAATCACATTAAATACATATTCTAAAAAATTTAATGAACCACTGATCGCAACCCTTACCTATTAAGAAAGAGTACCTACAAAACTTATGATCTTCAACGTCGTACTTGCTTTCAAATATTTTATTAGAAACTCCATCATCCTAGAAGGTGCATAGTTCTTAAATTATGTACAAATAAAATTTCATAAATGTGTCATAACCGTAATGTTCCTTAAAATTAATTAGAAATTTCAAATGGAAAAACTGTTTTTTGACAAATCAGAGATAAAATGCCTATCTTTTCTATCGACTTTTCACTTTCTTATTTTCACATTTTTGAGTGGCCTCCGTATTCGACAATAGGTAAAACTGAAATCCAGATAAAGTGATTCAAAAACATCAAAACTGTAATAAATTTCAAAGAAAGAGTTAGTCTCCTCTTATATATCCGTTTTCCTCATAAATATCGTATTGCAGATAAGTATATATTAATAGGTGGTTACACAAGCATCAGCTTTGAGCAAATATTACACATGTTTCGGAAACAAACACTAATATTGCACATCAATATCTTTCAATTTACGGCAGATGAAAATCAAGAATCTTACAAATTAGTTTGAATTTCGGGAAAATTCCCAACTGGATAAATGGAGTATACTGAAGGTGTCAATTGAATTCAATAATAACAAACTAGTTTGATGATCAGGTGGTAAAATCTAATATAAGTACGGTTTATGTAATATTAACACATTTAAAAGACATTTTTAGACGGAACGAGGCACAGAAGATCGTGATTATAATTTAAAACTGATTAAATGGCAATATATTCGTTAAATCATCTGATTCAAACAAATGATTTATTGATGTTTGTTAAAATAGATTCAACACAGGTGTTGAAGTTAACGGAAGGTCTACCTATCATAACGTTCTATACGTTAAAACCACCTATACATTTGTTATATGCAAATCATCGATCATTGATAGATGAATCATTATTTTTCAATCATTAGATATTGTGATACAACCATCATCGTTACTGGTAAATGCTATCTACAGTAAAATGCGTGGCAGATTTTACATTGAGAAATTTGTTATTAATAAACTACATCTTCTTGAGCACTATGAAATATTGAAACAAACTGAATCGTCCATAAAGACGCATAGATTCAAGGGATGAGTTGTTTGATGTAAATGAGTCATTCAGTAAAACGGTATACTGCAAGAAATAATGGGGATATAGCATGTTAATGAAATTATTAGTATAGAGATGATAAGTGGATGAGGAGATGAACGATTACCCGAATTGTCAAGTGGATTTGTGAGTTCACAGTAGTTAGTCAAAGCAGCACTGAAGCGTAGCTTCGATCTGACTTATCGAATAAAAATTAACTTATTATAAGAGGTATTTGAAAGATTAAAGATTTGAATATATCATACGAATGCCTAATCAGAAAAAAGAACAAGTTTTTAGGAAAACTGACGGAATAAAAAGGAGCAAATATGACGATGAAAAATTATAAAAGGTAGGTAATTGTATTACAGAACAATATTTTATTCTTACTAGAAACCAGCGCGGGGGGCGCTGAATCAACAGTTTATTAAAAACTTTTTCAACATTCTTAGATTTGCTTAACCTATCGATATTATGTGTTGGGTTTTCATTAATTTATTATTATTATTTTATTTTTTTGCTGAAAGAGTGGAAATATTTCGCAATGGAGTACATTAGATCTAAGTAAAGCTACGATAAAAAGAAGTGCTTCTTTCAGTTTGGGCCGAGATACACAGATGAAATATCTCTAGACGTTTCAAGCTTCAGGCTCCAAAGATCTTATCCATGTTTGAACTGTTTTTGTTGGTTGGTGACGGGGTTTTATTTACTTTACTATGACTTGTAGTAGTTCATTTTTGTCTCTGGAAAAAAATACGTAATTAATAAAGAAAAACAGAAAGACAAGAGTGGCATTCTCTTATAAATCAAAGAAACAAAAAAGTGTTGTATTAAAGAGAATATTAGGTATAAAATATGGGTATTGTATTAGAAAAATGTTTTGAGGCAATGGTGGTGGTTATGTGGAACGTGGTAGGAAGAAAGTGGTGGATGTTGCTGGTATGTAGACTTAGGAGAGCCGGCTAATGTTGGAACGGAAAACGAAAACTTTTCGTTCAAATGTAACCATATGAGTCAAATAGATAAGGACATGGGTGAAATATGTTCTTATAGACTCCTCTCTGTCAAAATATACCCATATGGGTTGAATATCCCATACACCCAATGGAGCAAACATAGTTACAGTTAGACCCAAGGCTCCCAAGGGCAGGTGATTCAAAAGCCAATCGCAAGGTTAGTGTATAACAGATATGGGCATATTCGTAATCGTGAATACGAATCTATTCACAGAAAACCTATTCATTGAATACGAATGCAAGTGGTAACATATTAGCGTGTTGAATACAGGAATAGTCGTATTCATGAATCCGAATACACTGTATATACATGTATTCATACAACATAATACGAATACACCTGTAGGTATCCGTATTTGTGCATATGAATACACCTCCATTCATACAATTTAATACGAATACACCTTTATTCACGCAAATGAGTGCGAATACACTAACTTGTATTCACACAACTGGATTCGTAACTTGTATTCACACAGCTGAATTCGAATACACTAATACTTCAATTCGTATTTACACTGTATGAATACGAATTCACCTGTATTCATATTGATGGTTGTGAATACAGGTGTATTCATACTAACAAAAAAAAATACTAAAACAACTGGATTCGTATTGAAGAACATAAATATTTCTGTATTAACACACATGAATATGAATATGCTTGTATTCGTATATATGTGAGAATGAATACAAGTGTATTCATATTCAGTTTTGTGAAAACAGGTGTATTCATATTAAAAAAATATGAATATAGGTGTATTCGGGTTCACGAACCTACTTGTATATGATTTATTCTTATATATTCGTATTTGTATTCTCAGAAATGGTTCTCGACGAGTATATTCGTAATAAAATTCACGATTACGAATATGCCCATCTCTGAAGTATAATAAGTGGCGTTCAAGTTGTAAATCCTTGAAATGTCCAAGTTGTTCAAGCATATTGTCATTACTATGACACTTGGAATGACACTGGTTCTAATATTTATTTATTGTTTTTTTTTTTAACAAGATGAAAACCCGACGATTCCTTCTCCAAACTAACGTTAAAACGGGAATTGTAGTGGTTTATTTTGGTCAAACTCTAGGCTATAGAGAATGGTAACCAAAGTTTCGACATTGGATTCGTATGCATGTACATGGATACATAGATTTGATAGGTTCAAATTCTTAAACAGAACAAGCTTGCCATGATCAATCAAGCTGCATCATACGTTAGGGAACGAACATTGTGCTCCTTGCCTGATACCTATACCTATATGTCCCCTTGCTATTTCACATGGGTTACTGGTTTTGTTAAAAACGCTCTTGATATAATATTTGGCGATAATTGGCTATTGGGAAAACTTGTGGTAAATGTTCTTTTGTCTATTTATGAGGCGCCACTAATGGATCTTTTGATTTTAAATTCGGACGGACGTCTATTGAGAAAATCCTGAGTAAACGGATCAATAAACGACGGGAACATACGGACAGGCCGGCGGACGGTCTCACAATACATTGAGATATTGGCGTTTTGATAGAATTTAGTGACGTTGTCCGTCGTTTGAAACTTCACGTTGCTGACGAATGGTCTTGGAAATAAAAGGTGTTTTATTGACCGTGGACCAACCGGAAGAACGTTAGGACCCTAAATACTGTGCCAAACACTGTTTTTGAGTCAAAATGAAACAAACGAAAGAGTCAGAACTTTTTGAGTCATAAGTAATGGCGAACAAAATTTCATCTATCCGGCCTGTTTTTACCCTATTTAGGGGGAACGTAACATTTTCACTTCATTGGCCACCCTGCAGACATGATGAAAACTAATTGTTGCTGTGCAAATGTGGCCACAAGCAGCGCAGTTTTTCGCGTCTTGATTTTAGGAGACAACATTATGTACAGAGTTCTTCTTCCTTGATGTTTGGAATATTTGGATCCGCCGTCAAATTTGAATCAATACGTTATCACATACTTGGGTGTATTTCGTCAACAACAAATAACTTAATTGATTGCAACTCTGACTTCATTACTGGACTGAGGGATTTTCAAACGATCGCTCTATTCTCGTATTAACCTATCCTAAATAGTTCGTGTGTAACTTCAACCTCAAATCAGATGAAATATTCATGCAGATAATTTGTAAGTACAAACGAACGTACATCTTTCTTATAGATCATGTAGATCTAAGCAAAATTTCTCATGTCATCAAGATTCGGTACATATTCCGGTCCATCGCCAACCAGATGCTCACTAGTGTAGGAATGCGGCATGTAAATCATGCAAACGGGCGATTGACTCCAGAAATTCACTGCTGGAGAAGTTGGTATTATGTCTTCCAAAGCGACTGAATAGTTAAATCAACTTATGTTTTTAGTATGTGATGAACCTGCCAGAGAGATCTCTGGAAGCTATCCGCAGGTCTTTACATACCCTTTTAAAGTTTTATCCCCCCCCCCCCCCCCCTACTCGTCTACAATAGTATCTCTCGTGCCCATTAGTGCAAATAACCAACTGTATTTTTTGTCATCATCAGTTGTCTTCAACCAACACCAACTCTTTCTAACCTTGCCGCTCTCTCGTATTTTCATTTAGTCCCATCTATCTACCTTAGCCTTCCACATTATCTACTTTAAATTCTCCTTGTTTTTATATTATGTGCATACTATTATCAAATACTTATCGCCAACACGATTAAATCAACAATTAACTGAAATGACCGTTGGGGCCGATTTCACCAAAGCTGTTAATTAATATTTACTCTTGAACCGAAGATCTCAGCTGTTAAACAAAGATATTCGGTTTCACCAACACCAGTTCAGATAAATCAATGTTCAAATGCGCTAAATCAACAATCAAAACCAACCAGCTGAATCGGGGTGGTTAGCGTTCCAATCAACGATTAATACTAGGTAGGTACTTAGTTCTTTTCGCCAACATTGTTCGCATGAACGAAATCCAGTTTGAGTCATGATTGAGGCGGTTTTCAATCTCAATAAAATCGATTTTCGGAAGAGGCGCACACTTTCAAAAACTACTGTTTTGTCATTCCTTGATATAAATATTTCTTTGTCACAAATTGATATAATCTAATACATTAGTGACAGGTAAGGATCTGTACATACAAGGAATGTACAAATAAAGTTGTAAAATAATGTTATGTAATAGCCAAATGCTTATTACAATTTGAAATGGAACAATGTTCCCAGATGGTGTCGTAGGCTGTTGTCATTGTGGTGATGGGAGACATAAACATAAAAATACCTATAATAGTTATGCAACTTCACCCTAATATATTATGAGAAAATTGTAACCCGTTCCCTGCGGTTTTTGAGTTCAAATAATTCAAGAATCTCAGATTCTCTAGTGGTATCAGTTAAAATCGAATACATACCACTGCTTTTTAGGTGAATGACAAAATCGTGTTTGGATGGAATATTCCAGTTGTCCAAAATTTAGCATTTTTTACTTCAAATTCAAATCGAGAATTGTCACTGTACTAATTTCGAAATGATGGGGCATCAAAGGACTATGCCTGCGAGTTTGTAAATGTAAAACATTATGCTATCAGAATGGATTGAAAAAGATAGAAACATTGAAAAGTTCAGGTTGGTAACAGCTGTTTTCTCACTATTATCTCGATATTACCCTCATTTTAAGGGCAAATGCCTGCATGATATTGTCTAAATCAACGTTTAAATTTTAAATACACATTTCACGAAAACGCTGTAAATCGATGATTACTGATTACAGTGTTGATAGCAGTGTCACCATTGGTTACATTGGTGAAACCCGTTGGTTTAAAATCAACGTTCAGAATTCTAGTTCCGTTAAACAATGATTTACTTTAACCATGGGTAGCGATTGTTGGTGAAACCGGCCCTTATTGGTTTCACGAACCAACGAGGGGTTAAATGAATTTTGAGTTTGGTTAGATGCATCCAAAAGTTATATAATCAATATAATTATCAGCACGACCTACAGTCAACCACTAAAAACCACTGAAAAGAGGTGGCCACTATAAAACTGGGAATGACCCCAAATTTACCAATTGGTTCATCATACGAATAATTTCACCGAGTAGTAGTAAACGTAAACATTTTAAAACTTCCTTTTTATCACTCTTACGATAGTAACTTCATCCAAGTAGAAGAAAAATCCTTCCAAGTAGAAGTAACGTACTCAACGTACGTAACGTACCTTTTCAAAGCAGATGTTGACCACATTGACCCAATTCCAATAATTTTTACCACAACGTCGATAAATAATGAACTAGAGAAGTGATATGCATTTTACCTTGTCTGTTTTAAGAAAAAAATGTTGAAATTGTCTTTAATTTTTTGTAGTAAGAAAATATTCAACACAGTTCCCGATTTCTATTAGATCCCGTATGAAGATTGTTAAAATTTCACTTACAACATTACTTTTTACATTTGTATAATATAGAGAATAACAAATATATCCTACAGAGGGTTGGAACCAAATCTATCGTGCAAAAAATCCTAGCCCAGCATAACAAGTTCTAATTAGTTTAACCAGTATTCTCATAATGGCAGTAATTAAACTAATGTATTATGCTGTAGCCTGGTCGAGTAGCTCTAATTTAAAATATAATGTTCTAATATATACACATTAAAATTCAACATACTTTTCACACCCATCGGCGCAGTAAAAATTTGAATGACTGGAGAAAATAATTCTCAGCCACCAATAATATTTGTAGTACTTCTTTTATATTTTTTAGTAACCAGTCTCTGTCGATTCCCGACAGATTTGATATTTTTAAAATTGTCTGGATTTTGTTTTTAAGACGAAATTTGAACGATTTTTAACGTTCAGGATGGATCGGTGGATTGTTCAGTCGGATGCCAAATTGATAATCGCTAATATTGTAAACTACAAATGTGATCTAAAAATTATGCTCAATGATTTGCGTGATGCTAAAGGCAATGTACGAAGTTCAGCGTCATGAATATGCTTGTCTACGTCTTCAATTGTAAATGTAAATCCGTAGAATTAAACGCAATGTGATAATGAGAAATCAAAGAATTCGAAGGGGTAAAGTGGCTTAGTCTGTGTTATATTCAGTTTGTTGGGTTATCACATAAAAAAATAATAAATTAAATATAAAAAAAAGAAGGCAAAAATTTATTTTGCGAGAAAATGGTGGTTTTTATATTAAATGTAGAATGTACCAATCTATTCACCCGATTAAAAAATTGATTATACAGACACGTACATCAATTAGTACCTAATCACAATTCTAATTCTAAATGATTTTTCTTTCCATTACTGTTAATGAAGATATAATTATGTTAGTATGGTATTAGTAATAGGTATTAATGAATCTCGTAGCTGTTCAATTCTGTATGGTTTATTGATGAGTGTACGTGATCACATATTCAAGTGAAATTTATATTAATTGGGAGGGTAAATTGGTACACCGGATAAGGAGAAAGTGGTGTCCTCTAGTGCATAGTTTTCTCTTTTTGTGAATGGATGAATGCGCAATACGGGTTACTTGTACGGTAAGAGGTGGTTGTTAGTCCGAGTGTAAAACATAGCTATAGTATGATGGACGTGTTAATTGGGCGTTGGTGTTTTGGCTTAACATCTCTGGACAGATGCGTTACGATGCATCACAAACACGAATTGCATCTGATTTGCATCATCTACGGCACATGCGTAGCCAAGCTGATTCCTCGACGAAATCTCTTCGGTGACTGCTAAAAAAAAATCTACTTTACGCAGATAACTATTTCCAGCTCGCTACCGCCCTAAAAAAATACAGCTACGCCGCCAAATAAATGAAGCGCTTGAAAAGGATTAAATGCTGGAAGAGGCGGTTCATCGAGCAAGACAATGCCCATTTTTCTAACCAAGGAATAGGTTTTCTGTGATAATCATGATAATATTGAGCAGGATGGTTAATAACGGTCATAATGGTGATTGTTATTTGCCCGAATATTAAAGGTATAATATCTACTTCCCAGCATTTGGTCGCTGTGGTGGTAGTTCATGAAATGAGAATTGATTTCAAACTTTCCGCATAGTGTGATTTTAAAAGGTGATCTGCGGGCTCATAGTCTATTTTATGATTCTATGAGTTACTACAAACTTTTAGCATATGAGTGTAATCCTATACAAATTTAGATGTCAATTCTATACCAGGTAGTGATGACTAGTTGTCATTTTCTTGAGACGTCAAAGGAGAAAATATCTCAAGTTTTTTTTCTCCACCTTTCCACAACTTTTCAGATTGTTAAGTACCGTTCTTCAAGCTGTGCAAAGGAGAACACTAACAACGTAATTACGTATGTATGTACGAGTTGGTCAGTACGCTAATGTAATTTTAAGGGCTTGAAGGATTTGTCAGTGTAAACCATAAGCTTTCTCAAGAAAAGAGTGAGTTATATGCATATTTTAGTAACTGGCACAGGAAATTTTGCATTCGGTTAACAGTACCCATGTTACCGCAGTGGATTGTTTTATTGAGTTTAGTTTCAGTAACAGTCACTATCGTCTATTCAGAAAACTGCAGATATTTCATCTAGCGATTCAATTTATTGCACCGTTATTTCCTTGCACCTAGTTCCTTCGATGGGTCTTAAAAATCACAAATCAACATTACGGTATCTGATCTTTACAATCTCATTTCATGGTTACCGTTCACGTCCATCTATGACAGTAATAATTTCGATAAATGGGTATGGGTCAGGAAAACAATCGGTTCTGTTTGCCGTTAAAATTAGGAACGCGCCATTTGAAAAGTTCAAGTTTTCAACATTAGTTTTAACTTAATGATCCTTCCCTTAATTTCGACAAGATCTTCAAATTGTGAAATCAAAAGAAACTCAAGATTGTTATGAGTTCAACTGGATAAACAGGAATTCGTCGTCTTAAAATGAAAATCGGTACATCTCATTCAAATCAATGATAAAAATGTTCAAGTACGGCGGCATAAACTTCACAGATCCTTTACACTGATCAGACTGTGGTGAATGAAAATTGAGATGAACCGTATGATCATGGAATCATTGCATTAGTGGGAAGAAGTTGAGCGAGGCGTTATATTGATTATGTTAAAAGCAAAAACCATTTTATTTGCATGAATTGATAGAGAAATTCATGAAGAATTATGACCAAATTTATATTGTTATGCTTTTGAATCTTTCAAGTCAAATTAGCAAGACGTTTCTACATAGGATCCAACGCAAAAGTTAATTTTGAGTCTTGAATGCTTTATACTCGTAATTGGAATTGATAAGAAACACCGATTATTTTCGTTACCATTTGGTATTAATTCAGTTGATAAATATTGTGTTAAATTATTAAATTTGTGAAGTACTTTATGACAATCGAGTGATAAGACAAGAAGAGGATAACTGTACAAAAAAATTCACAGTATTCCCCTGTAAAACCTGATTTGTAATTTATAAAGCGTTCTTATATTTCAAGACGGATGGGCACATAATGATTGGTCCATTAGCCTCCAGAACCGCCTCTTTGATGAAGGGTAGGTAGTCTACCACACGGGTACTACATAATAAGTAGTACCCATGACACCACTAGTAAGGAAACTAAAACGAAGTCGGGATAAGGAAGGTGGGTTTCCATTGGCTGCTTCCAATAAAAGCTGCTACAACTTGGTGTCCGTGACTGAACTGATGGCGGCCACCTGTTCACTTGGGGACGACATCGGCGTCCTCTTTTCGTACCTTGTGTCCCCTGAAGGAAGCTTGTATCTTGGTCGCCGCTTTGTGCAGCTCTGGATCCGTCAGATCAATGTCCGCCAGCTCTTCCTGAAAATATAATAAATTAACTTATTGAAATACGGCTGCACACAGAGAGGTGAATACACATTCTTTACTTAAACTATGGACGTTAAATGGTGATGAAATTGAGCAGCTACCCCTTTCCAAGTGTTGAGGCGATCAGCTTGCAACACCCAAAGGATGCCCTGGAAGCTAAAATGCTTCAAGCAGTATAACCACTGTGAAGGCAGTTTCATGAAACGGGGATATAAGTGGAGGGAAAGGCTGACTATAGGCATAGCAGGGGAAAATAGTTTTTTGTTAAGGGGAAACATTTGAAATTTATTGCGCATTCAGCCAGCTGGAGCGGTGCAAGGAGGAGAATCATCAGGATAGTCAATATTAAAGGGGTTGAGTGATTTGAAACCATGATCTGCTACCATAAGACAGTGATCATAGGATGGAGTAGTTACTCTTGTTGTGGATTGGAATTTGAAATCTCATTTTTCTCTCTAACAAAGATACAGTAATAGTATTTTATCCATTGTACAGAAATTCAATAGGGGCGGGCAATGAACAGGTGAAGAGAAAGTGAAAAACTGTCCCTACTCGGAGCGACCCTCGAAACAGGGTTTCGCCCGAATTGATACAGGTTATACACATTACGCACAACATTACTGTCATACGGGTTTAGTAGTTTGAAACGCCTATTTATCGGGACCTTAGGGGACAAAATGTAAGATGTTATTACCATCCAACAAGTAATTCATGCCCTTAATCTCGGGAAATATTCCTTACACCCTTACATTTCCTGTTACACCCCTAGTAACAGCTTATGACGAATACAACGTTATCTTATGAAACAACTTTTATATCATTTCTTCTCCTCTTTTTCCACAAAACAAAGCATCACAACTGAAAAAAAAGGACCCGCTCTAAAAATTGGTTGCTGAACCCTAAAAATGAATTTACTACAACGCTGACAATATTACATAAATGTTTCTTCATTTGGACAGTTGAAATTAAAACAAGACTTTACAAAAAATACCTACCTCCCCAGGAACCCAGGAGCCCTGGAAGCTAAAATGCTTCAAGCAGTATAACCACTGTGAAGGCAGTTTCATGAAACGGGGATATAATTGGAGGGAAAGGCTGACTATAGGCATAGCAGGGGAAAATAGTTTTTTGTTAAGGGGAAACATTTGAAATTTATTGCGCGTTCAGCCAGCTGGAGCGGTGCAAGGGGGAGGATCATCAGGATAGTCAATTATATGGGGTTGAGTGATTTGAAACCATGATCTGCTACCATTAGACAGTGATCATAGGATGGAGCAGTTACTCTTGTTGTGGATTGGAATTTGAAATCTCATTTTTCTCTCTAAAAGCGATACAGTAATAGTGTTTTATCCATTGTACAGAAATGCCATAGGGGCGGGCAATGAACAGGTGAAGAGAAAGTGAAAAATTGTCCCTACGCGGAGCGACCCTCGAAACAGGGTCTCGCCCGAATTGATACAGGTTATACACATTACGCACAACATTACTGTCACACGGGTTTAGTAGTTTGAAACGCCTATTTATCGGGACCTTAGGGGACAAACTGTAAGATGTTATTACCATCCAACAAGTAATTCATGCCCTTAATCTCGGGAAATATTCCTTACACAATCACACTTCCTGTTACACCCCTAGTAACAGCTTATGACGAATACAACGTTATCTTATGAAACAACTTTTATATCATTTCTTCTCCTCTTTTTCCACAAAACAAAGCATCACAACTAAAAAAAGAAAGAAAAGGACCCGCCCTAAAAATTGGTTGCTGAACCCTAAAAATGAATTTTCTACAACGCTGACAGTATTACATAAATGTTTCTTCATTTGGACAGTTAAAATTAAAACAAGACTTTACAAAAAATACCTACCTCCCCAGGAACTGGAGCTTCTTCAGGGAAACGAAAATTCAAAATTTTAAAATATCTACTTACTTATAGGTAGTTTACTTTTTAGATAAAAATCGAATTTAAAGTTATCACATTATAAAAATCAAATTTAAAAATTTTAGAGAAGCGAAAAGCTAACAATGACCAGATTGTTTTAACATTTTTCATCGGGTGGTTTCATTTGATCATTGAAAGAGAATATATCAATTTATTTATTTCGTAAGTTTTTATTAGCTATTTATCTTTCAAACCAGAAATAAGCAGCTATTAATATCTAATTTATACAGGACTATAATGTACATATATTTCAAAACTATTTTTTTCCGGTAACGGGTCCTTTTCAAATTTAAAATAGTGTTAAGGTAGGTAACTAAATAATAATAATAAATTATAATTAGGTTTGTTTGTTTGTTGTGGATACGGATTACTAACATCTTGAGCCATTTTCTGCATATCTTTGCTCAGTTCTTCGACTTTGGCATTGGAACTGGAGGCTGTATCCTTCCGTGCCTGATGCCCTCGAAAACTGGCTTGTATCTTGGTAGCAGCATGACAGAGTTCTGCGAACGAAACGGTTGTAAAACGTTACTCATGCAAATTAAAATGTTGCAAGTTATTACAGGAGATAACTCTTTTGCGAAGAAAACTGGTTCAAAGATAAAAAAAGCCACAGTTCCTTTGAGCCTGACGGCTAAAATTAAAAAACATGAATATGCTTTAGCCGTACACGACTCACTCCTCGTCGATTCTCTGAACCCGACCCCCCATCGGCCTCTGAACTCTGTTTATCATTCTGCCATCAATCCTAACGACGATTGAGTTCTTGTGAGATGATGATCTCCTAATAGAAACTCGTGAGTAAACATTCACTTTATTATAGAAAGAGGCTAAAGAGGCTACATACGAAATTACAGCTTCCTATAGTGTAAAGTATAGAAATTACCTATTAAAATAATTTAACCACCGCTTCACAAATCTAACCGTTCTCGCAATATTCGGATCACCTGCTATGAATCACATAATCGAAACACCAGCTCAATGAAATCATCAGAAATTAACAAGCGGTTGCAATCATGTTCACAATATCAATAATTGAGAATGATCACCTGTGTGTAAACAATTATTCATATAACCATGCTCATAACTCAGCTTGTTGGCCACGCACTTCGCAGTCGTTAATATAGTATGGTTGGATAAATCGAGAGCTTTCGAACGAATGGTCAACGAATTTTGTGGGATGAAAAACGACGAAGTATCATATCCCTAGCAACGACTCGGTTGTAAGCGGAAATCATCACAATTATTGGCGCTACTTTCGTTGCACTCTCGTGGGACATTTTTCGGTAGTTAGGTCACGGCTAAAGCATATTCATGCTAATAATGTTGTCAACACCATTTCGAAACGTCGGAACATCTCAAAATAAAGTACTCAACAGTGAAACTATTAAATAATAAACACAATTATTCCTATCACTTTGACATTCCCATGTTTTTACTATGGCTCCCTTTGGTGGGAAACTATTACAATTTGCGTCACACAAAGCGTAACGGAAAAGCGGAAAAGCTGAAAATTGTGTTTGAAAATTATGTTTACTTCAGACTCCTAGGTGAAAACTGAAAAAAATACGTCACATAATTTTACGTCATGACGAAATACTTCAATAATAATCCAGGTTTTGGCTTCAGTTTCGGCATGGACATGTCTATGGGCTGGGGGTCATGCGTTTTTTAAATTTAACCCAATTTTCAGATCAAAAATTGTAACGCGATACCAATAAACAAATTCAGTAACTATACTGAATTCAACAGCACGTCCAACCCCCCATCACCAGTGCCATATAGATCCAATTCTACTTCATATTTTGACCTCCGTGACATCATTGTAGGCGTAAAGGCCGCTACACACGTTCCTTTCCTACCTTCCTACCTCCTACCCTCCTCAAATAGGATGTTTCTTACAGACGCTCCCTCATTTTTCCTCCTTCCTCCTACTGGTACGCTTGTTGTCCCTCCCACCCTTTTACTTCCTTCCCACGGTCATTCAGTGTGACCCATCGCGGGGAATTTCCCTTTTTGTATTGAAATCCCTGGTTCTTTGGTCGACAGCACTGGCGGTTATCAAACTGTTATCACGTAATAAATATTACGTGATAACAGTATTACGTAATTTATTATGTTATCACATAATAAATTGACGGGGGAACAAACAAACTAACGACGATCTTCAGACACCTTTCGAGACACTGGATGATTGATAACAGATGATAACAGGAGTTGGTACACATGGCGGGGAAAACAGGGAAAAGTAGGAAGGAAGGAAAGCAAAAATGCCTCCACACGCTCCTCCGTGGAGGTTGAAAGAGTGGGGGAAGCTCCTACGTAGGAAGATAGGACGGGCTGGAGCTTCCTTTCTTCCTACGTAGGAGCTTCCTACTTTCCTCCCTCCTTCATGGCTACACACGTTCCTTCACTACCTCCTTCGTGGGCGTGGCTCCTTTTTGAGGAGGTAGGAAAGGAACGTGTGTAGCAGCCTTAAATCTGATCTGTTTGGCCAACTAATCTGTATTTTGCTAAAAGGATTGATTAAGGATATTTTTTTATTTTTGAGATGCGAGCTTGCGAGCATCTAGACCACCTAGCTATAAAAATCAGTCTTATCTATTACGTAGGCCTGTTTCATTATATGGAGTTTGATTATTACACGGAGGCAGATTATGGTTTATAAGGAGGCCGGTTTATAATACGGAGGCTGGTGGTGGGGGGTATTGTGGTGCTCTTGAACGCCAAGTTATCAGGAGTCATTAGAAATTTTATTCGGAGGTTCCAAAATTGCATGGCTGTTTAAAGTCACTTTGTTAGTGAGCTAAATTCTCTTCTGTTCATCCTAGGAAGTGAAGATTCAATAGGTAGTCTCCCTGGGATTTTAAGAGACGATTGAAATGATTGGCTCATTCCTAATCAGCTAAGTGAGCTATTTTTATTCTATTTTATCCTAAATCACCTAAATCAGTCCTAGAATTTGTAAAAGTGTTTGTAACATTCAGAAGAATGTTTTATCTATATATTTCATGCGAAGACACGCGGAAGAAATGAGAAAAACGTCGTAAGACATAACTGAAGAGCCTCGAATCTTGGTTGAGATATACATTTTCTGTTGATTTGACAATAGGCTTCAATGTCCTGGTAGGATACCATAAGGATATAAGCCACGGTAGTTCGACCGTCAGAACTGATCTTCGCTCTAGAAAGGAAGTCAGCTCAAGATAACCGGGTTCCAGCATCCTTCATTTAACAGTCAAACGTGATTCACAGCTACGCAGTTGAAACAGGCTAGTGGTCCAAGTTAAAGGGCGATTGTGAGGAAAGTTTAGGGGGTGAAGGGTTTGGGAGAAAGGGGAAGGGACGTGGAGAGGGTGTGAGAATAAGGGATGATGGAGGGGGTTAATAATTTGTCTTGGGTGAATCTACAACCATAGAGTTCGCGCTATTACTGGCAAGATGCCCAACCCGCCTGGAAGGTTTCGGGAAATCTATATCCACCCAAGCTCCTCACCAATGGACGCAAGATGATAAAGAGGGAGAACTAGATCAAGAGAGAGTGTGTGTGTGGGTGGTTTTACACTTGTTCTCTAACTTGTTTTCAACTTAAATTCAGTGTTAATTGTCTGCAATTTCGTCGCTGAATTCTCATGAAGCACTATTGCTGAAATTAACTGCATTTCGGCGCTTTCGAAGGTCCTTCAGAGCTTTACGATGAAGCTGGTCATCGTGGGAGATGGTGGACTGTGGTCGACTATAACACCGAGAAACTATGTTCTTGACACCTCTGCTGTTTATCCTTCAACCAGTAACGTGATATTTTCTTTCAATTCATCAAGAAGAGCTTTCAATAAAAATGCCACTTGAAGGAGCCAATCGCACGTTTTCAATTTACGCTAATCCCATTGGATTATGGAGCCTAAAATTGGCACATGCGTTCTTGTAGGAGCTGAACTCAATTCTGAAGTAAACATCAATAGGTTATCATTATAATACTGATACGACCAAAATCTGTCAAGTTTGTTCCCATTTTGAATCTTAAGGTTTATTCCTAACTTTTACGAACGCTGCTAGTGTTAAAGAGTAGAGAAATTGAGTTTTAAACTTGTTTTAGGGGGAGTGTTTGGTAGGATTGGATGCATCTCCATCTCTATCTATCTATACTATCTCTAGCTCTATTATTTATAAGAATGAAACTCCGTTTGTCTGTCTGTCTGTCTGGTTGTCGTGTCTATGCACGGCCAAACGGCTGAGTGGGCCGGATCTACGAGTGGGGGGATCTTCTTGGGATTTTCCGATAGGGTGTATAAGCGAATTTAAAATTGTTTAATCCCACCCGAACCATGGGCCGTAGGGCGGGAGGGGGGTCGAAGTAAGAATTAATGTGCGCTTTTTGGACTTCCCCACTTCCCCTACCCCTCTAAACGGCCGTTGACAATTCCGGAAAAATACGGGTTTCGTAGGTTTTCCTACGAGGAAGACGACGGCGCGATCGGATCGCGAAAAAAGTATCGGGAAATGCGTCAAAAAAATGCGAGAGTACGGACCCGTTTTCTCGAAAAGTCCGCCGAAAAACTTGGTTTTTTCCGATTAAAATATACCCCATAAAGGTACGTTTTTCGGAACGGTTTTCGCGGGCGAAATACAGCTTTGGGTCCGCCGAATCTGAATCCGAAATCGGATATCGAAAAAAGTGACGGGCAGTCGGTCAAATCACGAGCGGAAGCGAGGGGAACCGTTTAATATGAGAAATTAATCGACCCGGGCCGCCCGTTTCACAACGTTGCTTACCAGAAGGGACCCTCACAGGGGGGTTCCCATTTGCACTTCTACGCAATACCTTGCGAGCGAAGCGAGAGCCATTTCAACAGAATAAATACGGACTTTGTCCTACACATATACAGGTATACCTTGCGAGCGAAGCGAGCAACATCCACTAATAAACTTTTCGTGGTTCCACATAGTTTTATAAGATTTAATTTGTTTGTAAGAATTCCCAACTGAAAAAAACGTCTGCCAAGTTGGGTGGGCAGTACAACATTCCCTAATAAACTTTTCGTGGTTCCACGTAGTTTTATAAGAATTGATTCGTTTGTAAGAATTTCCAACAGAAAAAAACGTCTGCCAAGTTGGGTGGGCAGTATAACTTCTTCAAGCGAGCGAAGCGAGCAGCATCCCCTACAGAAGTAAAACCTACCCTTAGGGATCTACCATTTGCGAGCGAAGCGAGCAACATCCCCTACATGTTTCAATTGTAATACATCGCATGTATGCAGCCACACTTTGCGAGCGAAGCGAGCAACATTCCCTACATACCACACTAAACTTTTCGTGGTTCCACGTATTTTTATAAGATTTAATTTGTTTGTAAGAATTCCCAACTGAAAAAAACGTCTGCCAAGTTGGGTGAACAGTATAACTTCCTCAAGCGAGCGAAGCGAGCAGCATCCCCTACAGAAGTTAAACCTACCCTTAGAGATCTACCGTTTGCGAGCGAACCGAGCAACATCCCCTACATGCCACACTTTGCGAGCGAAGCGAGCAACATTTTCTACATGCCAGACTTTGCGAGCGAAGCGAGCAACATACCCTACAAGCCACACTTTGCGAGCGAAGCGAGCAACATTTCCTACATGCCAGACTTTGCGAGCGAAGCGAGCAATTTAATGGGGGTCTGGGGGGCTTGCCCCCCGGCTGGACGTGGAAGCGAGCGTAGCGAGCTGGAGCGGCTAGTTATTAATAAGAATGAAACTCCGTCTGTTTGTCTGTTTGTCTGTCTGTCGTGTCTATGCACGGCCAAACGGCTGAGTGGGGGGAGGTACGAGTGGCGGGATCTTGTTGGATTTTCCTGGGAGCGAGCGAATTTAAAATTGTTTAATCCCACCCGAACCATGGGCCGTAGGGCGGGAGGGGGGTCGAAGTAATAATTAATGTGCGCTTTTTGGACTTCCCCGCTTCCCCTACCCCTCTAAACGGCCGTTGACAATTCCGGAAAAATACGGGTTTCGTAGGTTTTTGAACGAGGAAGACGACGGCGCGATCGGATCGCGAAAAAAGTATCGGGAAATGCGTTAAAAAAATGCGAGAGTACGGACCCGTTTTCTCGAAAAGTCCGCCGAAAAACTTGGTTTTTTCCGATTAAAATATACCCCATAAAGGTACGTTTTTCGGAACGGTTTTCGCGGGCGAAATACAGCTTTGATCCCGCCGAATCTGAATCCGAAGTCGGATATCGAAAAAAGTGACGGAAAGTAGGTCAAATTGGGAGGGGAATTGCGAGGGAAGCGTTTAACATCAGAAATTAATCGACCACGGGCCGCCGTTACACAACGTTGCTTACCTGAAGGGACCCTCACAGGGGGTTCCCATTTGCACTTCTACGCAATACCTT
This sequence comes from Adelphocoris suturalis, assembly GCA_030762985.1. Taxonomy (NCBI): domain Eukaryota; kingdom Metazoa; phylum Arthropoda; class Insecta; order Hemiptera; family Miridae; genus Adelphocoris; species Adelphocoris suturalis. The sequence goes on from CM061042.1 coordinate 79,782,089, forward strand.
GCGAGCGAAGCGAGAGCCATTTCAAATAATAAATACGGACTTTGTCCTACACATATACAGGTATACCTTGCGAGCGAAGCGAGCAACATCCCCGAATAAACTTTTCGTGGTTCCACGTAGTTTCTAAGATTTAATTTGTTTGTAAGAATTCCCAACTGAAAAAAACGTCTGCCAAGTTGGGTGGGCAGTACAACATTCCCTAATAAACCTTTCGTGGTTCCACGTAGTTTTATAAGAATTAATTTGTTTGTAAGAATTTCCAACAGAAAAAAACGTCTGCCAAGTTGGGTGGGCAGTATAACTTCTTCAAGCGAGCGAAGCGAGCAGCATCCCCTACAGAATAAATACGGACTTGCGAGCGAAGCGAGCAACATCCCCTAATAAACTTTTCGTGGTTCCACGTAGTTTTATAAGATTTAATTTGTAAGTAAGAATTCCCCAACAGAAAAAAACGTCTGCCAAGTTAGGTGGGCAGTATAACTTCCTCAAGCGAGCGTAGCGAGCAGCATCCCCTACAAAAGTTAAACCTACCCTTAGGGATCTACCGTTTGCGAGCAAAGCGAGTAAAATTCCCTAAATGCCATACTTTGCGAGCGAAGCGAGCAACATTTTCTACATGCCAGACTTTGCGAGCGAAGCGAGCAACATATCCTACATGCCAGACTTTGCGAGCGAAGCGAGCAATATTCCCTACACGCCACACGTTGCGAGCGAAGCGAGCAACTTAATGGGGGGTCCGGGGGCTTGCCCCCCGGCTGGACGTGGAGGCGAGCGTAGCGAGCCGGAGCGGCTAGTTAATAAGAATGAAACTCCGTCTGTCTGTCGTGTCTATGCACGGCCAAACGGCTGAGTGGGGGGAGTCTACGAGTAGGGGGATCTTTTTGGGATTTTCCGATAGGGTGTATAGGCGAATTTAAAATTTTCTAATCCCACCCGAACCATGGGCCGTAGGGCGGGAGGGGGGTCGAAGTAAGAATTAATGTGCGCTTTTTGGACTTCCCCGCTTCCCCTACCCCTCTAAACGGCCGTTGACAATTCCGGAAAAATACGGGTTTCGTAGGTTTTTGAACGAGGAAGACGACGGCGCGATCGGATCGCGAAAAAAGTATCGGGAAATGCGTCAAAAAAATGCGAAAGTACGGACCGTGTTTTCTCGAAAAGTCCGACAAAAACTACGTTTTTTCCGATTAAAATATACCCCATAAAGGTACGTTTTTCGGAACGGTTTTCGCGGGCGAAATACAGCTTTGGGTCCGCCAAATCTGAATCCGAAATCGGATATCGAAAAAAGTGACGAGAACTCGGTCAAATTGCGAGCAGAAGCGAGGCGAAACGATTAATAGCAGAAATTAATTTTGCCCCGGACGCGAGAAGGCTCTACGAAGACGTCAAGGGGTTTGATGAGGCGGGGCTTGCACCTGACGGGAACGGGTTGCGAGCAGGTACACATAGGTTGCGAGCCTGGCCTACGCACTTACGTCTTGAAGGGTGTACAGGTATACTTTGCGAGCGAAGCGAGAGCCATGTCAACAGAATAAATTCGGATTTTTTCCTACAAATATACAGCAATACCTTGCGAGCGAAGCGAGCAACATCCCCGAATAAACTTTTTGTGGTTCCACGTAGTTTCATAAGATTTAATTTGTTTGTAAGAATTTCCAACAGAAAAAATCGTCTGCCAAGTTGGGTGGGCAGTATAACTTCCTCAAGCGAGCGAAGCGAGCAGCATCCCTTACAGAAGTTAAACCTACCCTTAGGGATTTATCGTTTGCGAGCGAAGCGAGCAACATCCCCTACATGTTTCATTTGTAATACATCGCATCTGCACAGCCACACCTTGCGAGCGAAGCGAGCAACATTTCCTACATGCCAGACTTTGCGAGCGAAGCGAGCAACATCCCCGAATAAACTTTTTGTGGTTCCACGTAGTTTTATAAGATTTAATTTGTTTGTAAGAATTTCCAACAGAAAAAAACGTCTGCCAAGTTGGGTGGGCAGTATAACTTCCTCAAGCGAGCGAAGCGAGCAGCATCCCCTACAGACGTTAAACCTACCCTTAGAGATCTACCGTTTGCGAGCGAAGCGAGCAACATCCCCTACACACGTTAAACCTACCCTTAGGGATCTACCATTTGCGAGCGAAGCGAGCAACATTCCCTACATGCCACACTTTGCGAGCGAAGCGAGCAACATTCTTACATGCCACACTTTGTGAGCAAAGCGAGCTACATTCCCTACATGCCACACTTTGCGAGCGAAGCGAGCAACATTCCCTACATACCACACTTTGCGAGCGAAGCGAGCAATTTAATGGGGGGTCCGGGGGGCTTGCCCCCCGGCTGGACGTGGAAGCGAGCGTAGCGAGCTGGAGCGGCTAGTTATTAATAAGAATGAAACTCCGTCTGTTTGTCTGTTTGTCTGTCTGTCGTGTCTATGCACGGCCAAACGGCTGAGTGGGGGGAGTGTACGAGTGGGGGGATCTTCTTGAGATTTTCCAAAAGTGGGAGCGAGCGAATTTAAAATTGTTTAATCCCACCCGAACCATGGGCCGTAGGGCGGGAGGGGGGGTCGAAGTAAGAATTAATGTGCGCTTTTTGGACTTCCCCGCTTCCCCTACCCCTCTAAACGGCCGTTGACAATTCCGGAAAAATACGGGTTTCGTAGGTTTTTGAACGAGGAAGACGACGGCGCGATCGGATCGCGAAAAAAGTATCGGGAAATGCGTTAAAAAAATGCGAGAGTACGGACCCGTTTTCTCGAAAAGTCCGCCGAAAAACTTGGTTTTTTCCGATTAAAATATACCCCATAAAGGTATGTTTTTCGGAACGGTTTTCGCGGGCGAAATACAGCTTTGGGTTCGCCGAATCTGAATCCGAAATCGGATATCAAAAAAAAGTTACGTTAAGTCGGTCAAATGGCGAGCGGAAGAGAGAAGAAGCGTTTAACATCAGAAATTAATTTTGCCGTGTTCGCGAGAAGGCTCTACGAAGTCAGGGGTTCGATGAGGCGGGGCTTGCACCTGACGGGAACGGGTTGCGAGCAGGTACACGCACTTACGTCTTGAAGGGTATACAGGTATACCTTGCGAGCGAAGCGAGAGCCATGTCAACAGAATAAATTCGGATTTTTTCCTACAAATATACAGCAATACCTTGCGAGCGAAGCGAGCAACATCCCCGAATAAACTTTTTGTGGTTCCACGTAGTTTCATAAGATTTAATTTGTTTGTAAGAATTTCCAACAGAAAAAAACGTGTGCCAAGTTGGGTGTGCAGTATAACTTCCTCAAGCGAGCGAAGCGAGCAGCATCCCTTACAGAAGTTAAACCTACCCTTAGGGATCTATCGTTTGCGAGCGAAGCGAGCAACATTCCCTACATGCCACACTTTGCGAGCCGCAATATTCCCTACATGCCACACTTTGCGAGCGAAGCGAGCAATTGAATGGGGGTCCGGGGGCTTGCCCCCCGGCTGGACGTGGAGGCGAGCTTCCCATACCCCTCTAAACGGCCGTCGAAAATTCGGGAAAATTACCGGTTTCGTAGGTTTTTGAATACGAGGAAGAAGACGGTGCGATCAAATTGCGAAAAAAAGTACCGAAAATCGCGTAAAAAAAAAGAAAGATTACGGACCCGTTTTTCTCGAAAATTCCAATGAAAAACTTCGTTTTTTTCTTATTCAAATATACCCCATAAAGAGGCGTTTTTCGGGACGGTGTTTGCAAGCAAAATACAGTTTTGATCCCACCAAATCTGAATCGGGAATCGGATATCGAAAAAAAGTGACGGGAAGTTGGACAAAAAGCGAGGGGAAGGGAGGCCAAGCGATTAAAATGAGGTTATTTGAGCCGGCCGTATTAGGAATCTGCGAGCAGGCCCTTTTTACCTGAAGGAGAACCTTTTGAAGGAAGGTACCTTTCCGTTTGAAATACATTTCAACAGAATAATAGACGGGATTTTTCCTACACATATACAGCCATACCGAGCAAGTGAAGCGAACAACATCCCCTACACACGTTGAACCTATCCTTAAGAATCTACCGTTTGCCGGTGAAGCGAGCAACATTCCCTACATGTTTCAATTGTAAAAGACCAACACCTTGCGAGCGAAGCGAGCAACTTAACTGGGGGAGGTCCGGGAGGCTTGCCCCCTCTGCTGGACGTGGAGGCGAGCGAAGCGAGCTGGAGCGGCTAGTATTTAATGAAATACACGTTTCACTTCGATTAAATCAAGTAGTTTGACTCAAGTAGATTGAATTCACACATGTGTCACCATGGTACAATCGTAAACTTGAGTTAATTGGGATGATCTAGAACTATGCACAGTCGAGTTATGATTTAAAACATTTGTTTCATTTCTAATTTACGTGTTTGTACATAATATATTTTTAATTTAAGGAGAAAACCCTTAAAACATACCTTTTATGTCCACACAAAAAGAACGTGTCCTACACGATTTTCGCTTCCTCACTACCGAATGTAGGGAAGTTTTGTGTTCGTGATTGAAGTCGAAAAAATTTTTTTTTGCAAAATTTCCACTTGCTTTTAGCGTTTCAGAGCTTGCTGATCAATTTCGGTTACGTGTCTGTCTGTTTGATGTCGGTCTGTCTGCCTGTGTAAATCCTTGTCACACCCAAAACTATATCAAGTTTCAGTCCGATTCCGATGAAATTTTCAGGGATTGTGCGGGATAACTCCTAAACGGTTCCCTATGATTTTCAATTCCGTCAAATTAACAGTAGTCCATGCACATGCGCAAACGAGAATTTTTCATACTATCGATTTCTCATCTCTGTTGGACCGATTTCGTTCAAACTCTGTAGGTATTTGGGTACATGTTCAAGAAAAATGCCCTATAAATTATATCGCGACAGGAATAGAAATAACTATTGCGCATGCACCTAACTAATATGGATTGACACAGGCAAAACTCCGAATATAATGGAATGATTTAGATGAAATTCTCAGGGATTGTGGGGAATTGCTTCTAGGCGGTCCCCTATAACTTTCATTATCTTCACATAAATATTAGTCTGCGTGCATGCGCAAAAGTTAATTTGCTAAAATGTCGATTCCTTATCATCTATCGGTCTGATTTCGTTCAAACTCGGGGATTACATAGGTATATGTTCCAGGAAAATTCCCTGTGAATTACTTCGCGATTGGTGGAGTAATATCTATAGCGTGTGAGCAAAACTACAATTGATCGACACAGACAAAACTCCGAGACTAATGGACCGATTTTTTTACGGTTCAGCTCCTGGACGTTCCCCTATAAATTTCATTGCCGTTGGATTAATAGTAGTCTATGCGCTTGTGCAAAAGTTACTTCGTATAACGTCGACTTATCATTCATTTTGACTCGTACTTCGTTCTTCAAATAATTCTATACCTACGTCCAATATGCGAGGAAGCTACACTGCCCACCCAACTTGGCACACGTTTTTGAAAAATTTTAGAAATGAGAGGAAAAATTGCTAGGAATTGTTTTTTCTTTACATCCCTTAATCATGAACAGTACAGAAACTAAGTCTGGCAGAGCCACCTTTCTTGGTACCTAAACAAAACGCCAAATATCAATTTTCCATGTGGTCTTCAATGACCGGAAGGCTTCTCCCAGTTTCAAACATGACTGACTCGTTTTCTACAAAAGACGTCATTTTGTTCCCTATTTAGCAAATCAAAAGTAAAATGTACTATAATATTGGAAATCAGGGAAAATGAAGATGTTTTCACCGTTAGGAAAAACGGCTGGGGGTTGGGACCAGGGTTACCAGCTGAGATGGGGAGAAAAAGCAGACTGAGTTGGAAAGCATATTTAAAAACTCAGTAAAAACCCCATGCCATACACATAGCTACACTAAAATTTTAGTCGACAATTTTAGTCGTTATCTTGAATTGGGGATTTCATAACGGTTGTCCTCGAGAGTTGTAAACAAATCCTTTAACTTTGGACTGTAGGCGACGAAATGTAGGATAAAGAATTTATTCTATTATTCTTGGAGACACAATAAGCATACTATACATACTATTAAAGTTATTTCTCCAATACAGGCGCTATCATTTTTATGTTCATGATAGCCTGATTTTTCATTAATAAATGAAATTATATCATTTATTGTTTTATTTGATAACGTTTCGTCCTCTTACTGAGGACATCTTCAGATCTTGCTTTCTTGACATTGAGTTGACTTGGTGAGCTACTTTTTTATTTGACAAATCCGTTATATTCGGATGTTTATAAAGTTTTTCCTGGACACACCAAGATCTGAAGATGCCCTCAGTAAGAGGACGAAACGTTATCAAATAAAACAATAAATTAAATAATTTCATTTATTTTCCCTGGGCCGCATCCCGACTAATACCAACAAAACAACGGTTTACTTATAGAAATGTTGAAAATAACTGTGGAGAGAAGCCACTACAATGAGTTGTTGTCAAGTCGACTGTTGACAAGAGGATGAAAATGTTTCCTATGGAGTGGAGTAAATGATGCTATTGCTTTACGTTAAGAATATTGTAACCGGCTTATTAAAATTGTTTATAGTCCAATCAACTTAGTTTAGGAATGTAGCCAGGTACGTGAGGAGGGGGAAATTGGTAGCTTGAGATGTGAACATTTATCACATAAATCAAGCGCTTTCCAACTAGTGGCGAACGATTCCTGTGCGATGAAAACCGCGGAAGTTCCATTCCCCTAGCAACGGATGGGTTGTACATGAACATCATTAGAAATTGTGACATCAACTTTTGCGTGACGAAAATTTTTGGTTGTCCCCCCCAGAGCAAAGACATATCTATGTCAAATTATGCATATAAATTCACGCACAGTTATTGATAACCATATCCTATAATATGAATTTTATACGTGATAGCAATGCTCTCTACATTCCAATAAATAATATTTTCTTCAATTTAAAGTGGTTTTTGTCATACATTTTTGAATGGTGTGTTTTGAATACATTATTGATCACCGATAATTTCAACCTAGTAGGTAGGTAACTTTATTCATTACTTTACGATAATTGTGAACGTATCACTTACAGCCAGAAGATTAATTACTGATTACATAATAATTGCTATCAATAAACTGGAAACCACTAAAGGCGCACAACATTAATGATTTACTGATATGTAGACCTTAGCTAAAGAGAGCTCGACGAACCTGAGGTTGAAATTCTAGCTCGTAATCTTCAAATGTCAGTTCTCTGATTTATAATTTACGTTGGTACCTTCCTAATTAGCTCAAAATTTCTACCCAATTATTTTTTGGTTTTTGGTTCCTCGATATATTAATTAGTGGAGGTATTTTGAGAGCTTTTATAGGGTATCATTTATGTACCTAATTAATATACCAGGTTGGCAGGAAACATTTGAATCAGAAAATACCTCCCTGGTAACTGGGGATCTCGATATTACATACGTCTAGAATTACTATATTAAGGTTATATCCGATATTTCATGATTATTTACCTCAGTTAAGAGGTATTTTTTTAACCTTAGATAGAGAGTTCCTTCTAACGGAAAAAGGGACAAGACTACAAATGATTTTGGATTTTTAGATAGCTTTCTATTGTCAATTGGAAAATAAATGAAAGAACTATGAAAACCGGACATTTTCCGCCCTTTCTGAGAAAACCGATTTGGCCTTCAGAGCGACTTTGAATTTTCGACCGGACAGTTTGATGAAAAACCGGACTGTTCGGACCAAAACCGGACACCTGGCGACCCTGGTTGGGAATGTTAGTACTGAACACCAGTGAATGTTCATAGAAAATGTTGAAATGAGTAAAAATGTAACTTTGGGCGCAACGAAAAAAAAAAAAAAAAATAATAATAATAATAAAAATAAATCTGTAGTTACCGTATTTGGATGTTGGTCTGGATCTAATTTTTTTTTCTTTTTCAGAGGAACCATTGATATTGTCATTATTTATTTTTCAAGTCTAAAAAAATTAAATAAATACCTATATAAGAACAATTAAAAATAAATAAATGAAAGCGACTCTGAAATAAAGAGATTTTTGGAAATGTGTTTTTTGAGAAACCTTATGTTCAAAACTAGTTTACAAATCGATCGTATTAGTCTAAGAAAAGTAAGGTCGATCAGGGGAACGAATTCATAACTTCCTGAAAATTGGCACAGATGTTCTATTCACCTTCGCGAGAGCGGAAGGGAGTAAGAGGAGGAGGGATTTCGTTTAAAAAAATCCGCCTGTTTTGGTTTATATTTTGGAAACTATCAACATTTTCGCATCGACGACTATGTACAAAATCAAAGACCATTAAATTTCCTTTCGAAATGGAAATTCCTTTCGAAAATTTTCTTGTATTAGAACGGTTAGTGAGTTGGTGGCCACTGACTCTCGTTCTTTATGGGCTTCTCACTACACCCCATTAACATAATACTAGGACGAAACTCCTTTATTTTTCTAGGACGAAACTCGTGTTGTGAAGCGCAAGGGAACCAATGTTTGTAATATTTGACGGGTGGTATATTATTAATATTAGACGACAGTCTATTCGTTCTGAATAGAAAAACACGACTGCATCATTTTAAAAGGAAATTTAATAATCTTCAAGTTAGTATATACTCATATTTATGTTTATAATTTCCGAGATAAACCCAAAAACAAGGAAAATTCAGCATTTTTAACGGAAATCCCCCTCCCTCTTCCTCCTTCCACCCCCTAGATTCTTATAGACTTTTACTATGTTACTTAGGAGAAGGTCTAAAGAACATTTGTGCCAATTTTCAGGAAGTTATGAATTTGTTCCACTGATCAGCTGTTTTTGAAACTACTTTTCCTGGACTATATGCTTACGGATTGTTCATTCTGTGGTACCCTGAATTACCATTTTATTAAGAAATTAATTTTTGCAAAAAGATGGAAAATATTTGATTTTTATTTTTTGGTTCCGTCTGCACTTAACTTTACCACATCAAGTTCTCCTGGCAGCTGAAACAAAATAATGGTTTACCTAGAAATTCAACAACAAAAAGGATTCATTTACACCCATTCATCAACTTCTTGGGAAAAACAGGGAGTTGAGTTACACAACCAACTTCTAATACACCCAACATTTTTTATTCTCGTTATATAATAAGCTACCGTCGAAAAAGGTTTTAAAGAAATAATTTGGGAACGGGGTTGGGGAAAACCTCGAAAGATGGATGATTCGAGAGAACTGTCCGAAATGGGCTTCGGTTTAATTAAGATCCATTGCGGATCGTTAAACTTCCGAATCAACGGTGAGTGGGTTTAGCCATTTCATTTTTTATTTTTTTAATCTATAGAGAAATTAACGTTTATCAAAGGCTGTGCTATTTTCTTTTTTTTTTTTTTTCAACGCGTAGAGCTTTCAAAAGCTTTTAACGAACCGGAGCTTTTGTGTTTGTAGTGTTTGAGGCTCTAAGTGCTATTTTCAGTAGGCACATCTCTCCCCCCCCCCCCCCTTTTTTTTTTTTTTTTCATCCGAGGGATGGTCAAACGGTTGATGACAAAAGCGCTGAGTGTGAACTAAAATATTGTAATTATTACTCAAAGGTTTGAAACTCTTTGTATAGGTATATCAATTCCCGTACATCGATTTTTTCCCGATCTATCTTGGGATTTCCCACAAAAGGGAGCGATTTATCGAAAGTAAAGATGATTTCTGATTATGTGAGAAGCCGAAAAAAGTTGTTTGCTCTCCAAAATTTAAATTCCCACTTTTTTTGCGTTTCACGGCTTGCAGATAAATTTTGGATTCGCTTGAGTCTGTCTATCAGATACATGTTTATAAAATGTCTGTCAGTGTGTCTGTAGCAATACCGGGACAAGCCCAAAAATGTACTAGTTTATCTGCTGGTATACTAGTTTATCTAGGTCCCTCACGAAGTTTGAAGTATACAGTGGTGCAATCAATAACTATACAGCAAATTTTGGGTACCAGCAAAATGTCAAGTCAATATGGAATTGGTACAATTTGATTTACCGATCTGAATGCCATGGGAAATTATACCAAATACATACTTTGAAAAATGGCGTATGTCACCAATTTAGTGCCGGAGATCTTTTGGTGCAGTTCCAAAGCCTAAGAAGATACGAACTAAATCATTCACAACGAGGTTGTCAAAACCAATTTCAAAACGGAAGTTAGTGAAAAAACCATGTCCGTTAAAATCAATGCTCAGGATAAAAGTGGGGTTTTTAAACTAAAAATTTCTTGTGGCTACAAATATTGCGGTCAAACTGGTAGACAATTCAAGGAAAGAATAGACGAGCACCAGGAGGAAAAAATGGGTAAGTCTACATTTGCAAAACATCTTAAGAAATCCAATCATGGTTAGAATTTTGATTTGACAGATTGACCCTTTGTAAAATTGTAGCTAATCTACATAGCCCTAATGAGGCATTGCAGGCGAAAGTACTAAGCTAATAAACTTCTACAAAAAGAGAAGCCTATCAAATTCTCACCCTCACAATCTACCCACCTAAACCCACCATATGCGTTTGAAAAATTTGGTTTTCCATCATCTATCTATCTATCTATCTACCTTATGTATTAACTAGGACTAACCCATTCCCGTAACGTAAAAAATATAGCCCAGTTTTCAGTTTCCATCTCAAATGTGAAAACCATTTGAAGGAGCTTTCACGTAAAAGTTGGGTTCATAGATGGCCTCAAGTATAGCGAAGTTGTCACGTTAAAAGGCGGGTAAATGGCCCACACGGTTGGCAACCGCGTTTAACCCCTTGGGGCCTCACTGGATCGAATGCGTCATCTGAGGGAGCAGTAAAGCGAGAGAAAGGAAGGTTTACAGAGCGCAGCGGGCCCATAACGAGACCTGAAGATGCGATGCCCCGAGAAGCGTTCAGAATGTGAACATTCAACACCTCGCTATATCGCCCTCTCCAAAGAGGTGACCTGGATTATTTATAAAATATACTGGCACTTTCTTGCAAGGTTCTGGATTTGCTTTCCTAATAAGCTTCGTGGAGCTTTGCTTGGACTTGACTATAGGTTTGGACTATAATTTGAACCAGATGTCGCCTTTATATTGCTTTACATTACAGATGGACTACGTCAAAAAAGTACTCAGTCATGCAGCATGACTTAGAGCGAATTTTCAAAGAAAGGTTGCGGATAAGATTCAATTAGGCACTTAAATTCCGATCATTGAGACCAACCATGACCTGAATAAAACTAAGGTGTCAGCCGTGTGACGAGATCACAAAGAAAATTTTAGAACCCCCAGCCGAACTCGACAATTTGGTCAATTACGGGCATTATTCATCTGAACCTTGGTAATCGACCATGGGGAAAAAAATCCGTCTGTCTACCATATGCTGTCCAGAGCGTTTCCCAAAAACTACCTACTGGACCAAAGTTTATGAAATTTGGCTGAAAAATCATACATTGGCTGGGAATGTGCCAGTAACATCGGCATCAATTTTGATCAACCATAAAGGGTAGTAATCAAGGGCTGATATATTGAAAAATCGGGATCTCGAAAACTTCAACGTAACAGTGAGGATTTTTTGCTAGTCAATGATAAATTTAATCCCAAAGAATCGATTAAAACTATCCGCGACGCTGTAGGTTGAACTGTTCGTTTCTATGAGGGCTACTGTCGAAAACATCGTCGAAAAAACTTTTGGATTTTCTTCTAGACGCGAGACTTTGAATTCACAGGTGAATCAGTAGCTCATATGATAAACAATCGTACCGGAGAGCTGAAGGCGGCGCGCCGCGACGGTTCGTATCCTGGCGGCGGTAGCACACATTTTTTCTTCCTAGTCATTTGCAACATTTTTTTTAAAATATTATTATCATTCAGTTTATCATAACTTTTGTCACCTACAAATGATCGGAGAATCTTGGGTGTCTTACTTTATCTCATTAATTTAAATTCGTGGGTGCTTCAATGGATGTTGATATATACCTTTGATATGTATCTAATATTATACTTAGATTTCAGCTCTTCTTACGTTTAAAGATTCGAATAATAACAATAATAATAATAATTTTTGATTATTTAAACAGTATTAATTTCTCCATGTTTTTGCTTGTCAGTGATAAATATAATCCCAAACAATTGTTTAAAACTATCCGCAACGCTGTACGATTTTCCGTTCTCTGACTACAAGCTATAATGGAGCAGCGACCGTATAATTTTTCGGGGGAACTAAGTTTCATCGAAGACCACTAGATTGTGTGCGAGTCTTGCGCCGCCACCGCGGTTTTGCCAAATCACGGCTCTGCATCATCAGCTCGTGTAAGTAAAGATTAGATGTGTGATTTAATTGAAATAATTTCTGTTCAGTAGGTGTCTACACCTTTGCAGACACATTAGATGATTCGTTTGATAAAATAGACATGTGTTCTGCGTAGAAGAGCTATAAAATACAGAATAACAAACCTCTGTGTAACCATTTGCAGCGTTTTTTTTCTTTTTTCCTCAATGCAGAGGCAGCCCTGACGCTGCTCTAGACATGAGGGAAAGTGAATGCATTAAAAAGTCGGTGCCTACAGTAATTTGTGTCTGATGTGCCTCGATGGTAGGAGAAAAGATTTTCGCGCACTTGCAAAAAGACTTCATTCCGACCGCCACCGTTTTCCCGAGCCCCAGACACCACCTTTAGTAAGATACCTTCAAGATTCGGTCCCTCTTTATGGAGAACAAATTCATTTTGTAAAAAGGACGAATTTATTTTGTAAAAGGATGAATTCAGCTTGAAAATGCTGTATATATGAATGAAAGAGCGTTAAACTCCAGGATTCGTTCCTCAATGCCCGAAAACGGATTTCAAAGAAAATAACTTTCGAAATTTTCGATTTTAAAAATTTTGGAGCCATTGAATAGCTTCATTTTCTAGGAAAATTCGCTAAATTCTATTGGAGTAACAGATAAAACCAGTTTTCCAGATTGCTACAAGTTGCCTCAAAACTTGCGCAAATGAAATTCTCAGGGATTCGATGCTAAATATCCTAGTTATCTGTGTTATGAACAAGATTTACATTCTCGCATGCATAAATGAAATTCTCATGAATTGTGTGTATGTGGGATGGAGGCCAGACGTTTAACCCGGGTTCCTAGGAGTTTCATCACTTGTAGATCAATAGCAGTCGCCTCTGCGCATGCGGAAGCGTAACACCCTTTCAATACTCATAACTTCTGCAGTTAAGCATCCTTTTTCGATGAAATGTAAACGCGTAGTTCAAGGCAGATTGTAAGAATGCTCATAATTGTTGACTGCAAGTAATTATTTGGTTGATAAGCTTCATAGCTTGACAAAATTGAAAGAGAAATAAATTGTACAACACAGGTGCAATATTCAACCACTTTATTGTTTGTATCTGAAGCGAGCGATAGCAAGGAGGAGAAAAGCAGAGTTCGTGCCTTGCACACAGGTATAAAGGATAAGAATGCAAACAGCAGAGCTCTGCCGCAAAATCAACAACCACCAGGCGGACGCTGAGCAACGAGAGCAAATAAAAGGATGTTGGTAGTGCGGTTTCGAATACACTGAGCACCTGAATAATTTGAATGTTTGGAATCGTTACTGCGAGGCAGTCGTGTACACAGTAAACTCCAGAGAGTGGTGTTTAAGACTCTTCATGGTAAAATGCCGTCGAAAATAGGCCAAAGTTACTCTAATGCAAAATCCTTTATAGGGAAACAGTAATCAAACATCAAACTATGCGAAAAATTGTATTTTGCTGGTTCAGGTTATGGTAAAATACCCTTAAATGGCCTTCTTTCGAAATTATGCTATACGATTTTAGTTCTGGACGACCGAAGCACCAATAATGTAACTTGTGCTAAGCAAAGTGGAATTTAAAAAAATAGACATCAGTGCACAGTTAAAATTGGAAACAATACATTCTATGTAAAAGTTTAATTTACATTTATCATTGAAATATTTTTAATTATATGAAATAGAAAAACATGAAAGTCATGAAATTATTTCAAGTTTTCTACAACGTATCTGGGATCAGTACAAACATTCCACGAGACGTTCGCAAACAATCAAGTCGAGTCAAGAGATTCTAGACCCTGACCAACTAATCATAATTTTTACTAAGGGATTGACTACTTGATGTTATGTATTTTTGAGATGTGAGCATAGCGATCATCCGGATCACTGATATAAGCAAGAAACTGATCTGTGTAAAATCTCATGGCGACTGGAGTGCTGGGAATGCCACGCAGTGGGTAGTCGAACTAAGTATCAAGTCATGGTGTAGTCTCGTGAGTTGACTTGATTGTTCGAGAACGTGACGTCAAACATTCCTGAAAAAAAACCGCATTGCTGGACTCATTGATGTGGTGGATCATTTACGTTAGCAACGTTTAACATAATAATTTTGCTGGTGCTTGAAATGCAGAATGAGAATCGGAATTCACAAGTATACCATGACATATTGTAAAATCATACCAAACAACTGCGGGAAAGTATAAAGATGCCTTGGCATAGTGAGTGCCGACGATCTCTTCATTTTTGGCGTGAAACACTATTTAATATCGACTTTGAATTTACCGCTTTCATTTCAAGTTTTTGATGGAACTGAGCAGTTCGGTTCGAATCGTGCCTGATTGTCTTCCAGTTTGTTGATCAGTTTGCGAGACCTTGTTGCCAGCATAACTTACACAATTTGGTTTCCGAGTCTATCATACATACAGGTTTTCCCACTAAAAGGTCTCACCCCTCTTCATTTCTCCAGAATACCTACAGAGTGAAAAATTCAAACCAACGCCATTCTTAATAATTTTTCTACGTAGATCTTGGGAAAAATACTTTCGTGCGCGCCACTTGCGCCAGAAGTGGCGCAAATGACATAAACTTTGTTTTTTCTTTTCAAATGAAGGCGAATGTTTTTGATCGTTATCCTAGGGGGCTGTTCATTAGCGAATTTTCGTTGAAAATGAACTATTGCAATGAATATTGCTCATATAAAGTTTATTAACTATAAAATAGATCATTCAAAAATGTATATACAAAATTATGCTGAAAATGTTCTTAAGATTCATTAAAAATTGCTAATAAATCGATAAAAATGCAAAAAAAGCTAAAAATTCAAAACTTCTATTTGAATAGAAGATTATTATTTAGAATAGGTGCGTTTTTTCCAATAAAATTAATAGTTCACAATATCCTTGCACTCAAAAAGCTCACATTTTAAAACAATTTAACATTATACATATGATAATTACGAAAATTCGCTCATACGATCATGCTACATGACTGGAACTTTTTGCTCTAGTCTCGATAGTGTGCAAAAATTTTGTACAACACGAAAAAAATCACCGAGAAAAGCTTGGAAGTTGTTGTCAAGGGTCAGTCTGAAATGATAACGATATCTTACCAAAACATAAACATTGCTGCCAGTGAGTAATGTTCGCTGTCAAACTGTACTTGGCATCTTTCTCTTGTTGTCGGAATGGAGAAGCGTGGCGGACAAAAAATACTGTATATCCGCTCTTATCAGTCGTCGTTAACTAATTTTGGTCTGAAGACAGTAACTCGGATGTTAACTAATTGATCCACAAATCGGCTAATCTAGGATTAAAAATTTATTATTGATGGTGGAACAGTGAAAACACTGACTCGCGGTTGACATTTAGATCCTGTGTTAGTAGACTCGGTAGTTAACTCTCATTGGTCGAACTGGCCCTTAATGAAATTAATACATGTACCATTAACTTACATTTCAATTCTGGTAATTCTGACAACACATTCCTACAATAACTGGTTTGCTTTTTATGATTTGCCAATTTTCGGCAAAATGTAACATCACACAATGCGGGGGATGTCGTATTTTGCTACTAAAACTTTTTAAAATCAGACGAACATTCACATCACATCGTGCTAATCTTTGAGCCCCAGTATTTTAAGAATTTCACCTAATTCCATTTAAATATACAAAACAAACGAGCGGGTACTCCTCAATAAGTGTATGTTTCATAAAGAAATTTTAACCGGTTCAAAATTATTCCATAGACGTGTTTGGAGTAACGTCCAATTATCGTGTAATGGACTCAATCCTGTTCACGAGATATTTTTAAACTGATTCGAAAGCCAATATCATCACAGGAACGTGCTTCTTGTGTATTTATGGTTTAATAATGGTGTACTACTACTAATAATAATAAACCTTTATTCCCTCCTAATGTTCACAAGCTGTAAAAAAGACGGAAATCCTGTGAACCCACGAAGTGAGTTTTCATTCTCAGTATCGTGGCTTCCTCGAGAATTGGATGAAATCGATCAGGCGACTGGGTATTTCAATATTTGGATGCGGAGGAAATAAAAAATCTTATCTTCCGCTTGAGCAAACGATTATCCCAACGGATGATAAAAAACTCGACCCTCAGAATACCGGAAAATCGACCTCCGGAATTGAAATTTGAGTAGCACCATTATATTCACATTTCACCCGTTCTCTCTCTACCATTCTTCGGGAAGAGACATTGTTTTGAAACATTCTTAGTTTGTCTAAAATACAATACCCCTATATAGATATGTGTATACAAAGTCCCATCCACGTCTAAAAATCAGTAAATTTTCATTTTTTGGTAGAATATTGCTCGAACAAAGTTTATTAATAAATAGATAGATAGATAGATATATTTGCTGCAACACAATATTGACAATCGTCAATTTTTTATACAAACTAATTGAAGAAAGCATTAAAAGTTCAGTTCCACAGATTTAAAAATAAGCATATGAAAGCAGATAGAAACAACTAAACTATAAACAAAATAACAGTTATAGTGCATTGCAACAGTACTCTAAAAAATATTCCTGTACTAGCTAACATGCTTGGAAAAAAAAAAAAAAAAAAAAAAAAAAAAGAAGAGGCTATACAATAAATTATTTAAACGATTAGACAACAAGCAATACAAAAAATGATACAATAAGTACATCAGAATAGTAAGGATTCTATGTCAGCATTAAGAAAATCTTGAAACGTGGAGAATGCGTTTATTTGTGAAAACTTTTTCACTCTTCTCTTAAAGGAAATGGCAGATAGTAGGTATAATTTAGAAGGTAGCGCATTATAACATTTAGGGCCCCAAACATTTATAGAGTTCCGAGTCTTACTAAGTCTTAAGAAGTTAATGGACACTTCGTTGTTATTTCGTAACTCGTAGTTATGATCATTACCTCGTTTTTCATACTTATCTATGTTTTCATGCACGTAGCAGATACTTTGTACGATATACAAACAGGGTGATGACAGTAATTTGAATTTTACAAAGGCATTTGACATTTTTACAGCCCGATCGATAGTTGATATTAGCCAATACACAGACAGCTCTACGTTGCTACCTATAAAAGCTGGATACTGCAGATGCGTGGCCCCAAAGAATTATTCCATAAGATAGTAAACTTTGAAAGCAACCATGATAAGCAGATAAAAATCCCGCTTCACTTAATTTATGGGAGAGTTGTCTCAACAAAAACACAATGGTAGACAATCTATTTGCTAAGAATTTGCAATGAGTGTGACAATTCAACCTACTATTTATGTACAGACCCAAGAACTTGAATTCACTAGGATTATACTCGTTTGATGGCGTATTCCTAAGGCTCAATATCATTGAGTTTTCTTAATATTGGGTGATATTCAACACCAGTTTCTGTCATATTTCTATGGCGACTCAAAAATCAACTAGTGAAACATGACTAGTCATTATCGAAGTATCATCAGCAAATAACAAACTAAAATTAGGGAAGACGTCAGGAATGTTAAACGGAAGTAATTTTGAATCTCCCAAGTTCAGCGTCAGTGTTTACTGTTCAAGTGGCAACACCACTATTTATATTCATCAGCATGTTGTATTGTTGTTCTTAACTCATCAACTGTTTTGTTGTTTCGTGTGAAATAACATAATACAACCAATATTTTCGTTCTACCAAACTATTTCCACTGTAAAACCCTGCGCGACAGAAAATTCGTCAATTCGACCGTTTTGATCCCACCTTATGTACAGATATGACCTTTGCTATCTTCTATATGTTGGGAAACATTGAAAATGAGCGTTACCCATGAGTGCGAAAAAGGTATTTTAACTATAATATTTAAATGGAAGGAGATTCCATCCTAAGAAGTCTGGAAACAACCAAATTCTTCTAAGATTTTGTTGGTAGTTTTTTTTGAACGATTTTTTAAAGTTCCGAACACTGGAGACGTCAAAGTGCCACTCCAGCCTGGGCAGAACTCCCTGTCTAGCATTGTGATGTCACCAGTGCAAACTATGAAAAACCATAGAAAGAAAACTACTCAACGTAGGAGAGTGCGGATGGTATTAAATATCTTAGAATGGAATTTACTCTCATTTAAAAATATAAAATTATTCGAGGGTAACGCTCATTACAGACTACTGTTGATTATGTGGATAATTGGGTGTTTTATGAAATCAAAATAAGTTTTCAGTAATTTTATGACTGATACCATTAGCTCCCGGAGCCGATTTCTCATTAATTGCTTCGATTAGGCTCCTCAGCCTAGCTTTTGTAATGACAACGCCACCTCGTTCTGCACCTAAACATGGGGCCAAATCAGCTTCCCGAAAAAAGAATGCTAAGTACGGGGCTGAAAACCATTGGGGATCATTTACAGCTCTTGTATGTTTCTGTGATGGAGCTCTCCACGGGGAAATACGTTGTATTTCTCAAGCGACTGGCGAACACTCTCTCGGACAAATGGGACAAACCCTACTCTCAAGTCCGAGGATTCGTGAGGGTGCGAACACAAATTTCCTTTATCCCTACGACTGAGAGGGGTGAGGAAGATGATTCGCTCAATAGGATTGGAGGATGGTGCCTCCCAACTTAATGGCGTTGACCAATGAATTATATAGGACACATAAAAAAAAAGAAAAAAAAAATCTTCTGTAATTGGCGATAAAGTTAAAATGCTCTCTCGCTTTACACGTTGCTGTTAGCAATTAAATTAGGTATCTTCATTGCCAATTTCTTGCCCACGTTTGAGAAAGAATCATTAAAGTCATCTGAAATTGTTTTTGCATCTGAGGACGACAAAAGATTAAGGGCTGATGTTTGACTCTTTTACTTTTACCCAGTATAGCGTTGTGCTTGTTGCCAAGTTTTTAAAATAATAATGTTATGGACAAGAATTTAACGAATAATTTTATGGTTGAGAATGCAATGAGATTTACAATAAATGAAGAGATGTTGGACTGTTACGAATTTTCAATACGTAGGAACTCTACTTCGTTATATCAATTGCACAGTTGACACGGAACTGGTTGCTAAAACTTTCAGTCGTATTCTGAAGTTCTCGCACACATATACGTTTACTCAGCCTCCTTATATAATTTAGATCATCTGCAGAAGAAAACCTGGCAAACTGACATTCAGCCTGACTCGTAAAGTTGAGGCTGAGGTCGGGAACCGAGAACAGCAAACTTTGAGAAGTTGTTAACGAAGGGGAAAAAGAAAACAATAGGGTTTTCACGAGTATATGGCAAAGTGGGTCGGAAGTTGGAGCAAGTTTTAATCTAGTTGTATAGTGAGAACAGCTCCATCTGGCCGAGAAGAAACAGGGAAACCTCTAATAGCCGGTCTAAAGTCAATAACCGGCCGCCTTTGTTGGAACTTACCTGCGCCGCACAAACATTACGACTTAATGCGCTCAAGTCCACCCACCGAAGCTTCTATTCGTGCACTGCCAACTTTTCTCGCAGTCGGAGGTTCAGCTGGGGAGATTGCTATATTTTTAAAGCGGGAAAATAATGTTTTTGCAACCATTCTTCTCGATAGGAAGCTTTCAGTGGCGGCAGTTGGGATTTTGGTGAGAGGATTTGGTTTTTAAACTCCCCAGGCTTTAAGGGTGTAATCGGACTACAAATGTTTTTTTTTTTTTTTTTCATTATTATTATTTTTTTAATATATATTTTTTTAAATTCCTTCAATACGAATCATTCAGCGTACAAAATGAAAATATCTCAGAAGCGTATGATGTACATGGAAATATAAATAATACATGCATTTGATAATTCTGACTTTTTTGTACGCCAAACAAATTCCAGTTTTGGGAGTACGTTCTTATGAAAATACCCGTGCAACTAGTGCCGTCTTGAGAAAAAAATCTGAACAAAATTTCAACAGAGATGAAGCAATTGCAGTTACCTACTCAAAGACTCTAAAACTCCATTTTCCAACTTTTTAAATTTTTTTTTTTAAAGGAAATGCATTTTAAGGCATTATGAGACGATTCCTGGAGATATCACTTTTTCGAACGTATATACAGTGTGTATGTATGTTTCACTTCGGATGATATCATTCTTTTGAATCGAGATACAAAATTCGTTCTTTCGCCAAGCAATCCAAAAAAATAAAAAAAAAAAAAAAGAGAGAGAGAGAGAGAGAGAGAGAGAGAGAGAGAGAGAGAGAGAGAGAGAGAGAGAGAGAGAGAGAGAGAGAGAGAGAGAGAGAGAGAGAGAGAGAGAGAGAGAGAGAGAGAGAGAGAGAGAGAAATAAAAATGTCTGCCAAGTTGGGTGTGGCACATCATCGATTATGCATCATGAATATATAGATTATTGAAAAGTTGATCTTGAAAAAATCCATAGCGGAAAAGAGTAAATCAAGAAGTACCGTGAGACGTCATAATTGGTCAATTATGACACGAAAAAATGATCCTCAATGTAATTTACGTTTGCGCATGCGCATAATGATCTGATGAGTTGAGAGCAATGAAATGGGTACGAGATTATTTACAACCTACCCACGCATTCACTGACAACTTCACCAAAGTTGGGTGAAAACTGTATAAAATTAGGGTCGTTACAAGGATTTCACATTCGCGCATGCGCAGTTGATATTATTGATACGATCATGTTGAAACTGATATGTTATGATCAAATCGTCATTCCCCAACTATCTTCCAAATTCGAGCGAGATTAGACAACTAGGGCGTGAAAAAATAGAGCATAATGGAAATTGTGTTTGCGTGTGCGCAGAGTGAAGTATTGATTCGGCAACAACGAAACTGATAGGGACCGTCTAAACTTCAGCCCGCGCATTCCCTGAAAATTTCACCAAAATCGGATGAAAACGGTGGAAAATAAGTTTGTTAATACAAGGATTTGCGGACACACGACAGACAGACTGACTGACAGACACACACACACTTTTTTTTAATTTTTTTTTTTTTTTTTTTTTTTACAAAACTCCCCTCAAAGGCGGAGGGGGCACACCATTAAATTGAAAAATGAAAAAATAAAATAAAAAAGTGGGGAGGACGCCCAGGTTTACCCGACGCCGGCTCTAGGGATAAGGGAAGTTGCAGGAGGAGGAGGGAGAATAGGATGAAAGGTAGTGCCCCTGTAAAACGACCACCAGTTCAAGTAAGAACCCCTCAGGAAGCGGGTGGTGATACCATGGAGCACTCCTGCTGAGTTGCCCAACTCAAGTAACTCCGCGGCGCTTTTCCCGCACCACACCCCGCGCCATGACACGGTTGCAGCCATTACCTTGATATTATTTGTCGCCACTCCTTTAAGCTCGGAAATTGCTTGCCGCAGGTCATTTTTATCATACTTATTTATTTTAGCCCGCCAGGTCTGCTCCGTGTCCACGCTGCCACTGACAACCTGGACATCTAGGATTATGGCAGACCCATCGGGCTTGACGGCAACGATATCCGGCTTCTTGCCCCGGTCACTCCAACTTCGATTTCAATCGATCTGATCGACAACTGTTATCGAAGGCGCCCAGCTACTGGATCTGATAGACCGGGAACTATCGCTGTGAGCTTTGTCCGCCGATTAGATAAGGATGGTTTTGTTTCTTCAGTCCGAAAGAAGAAGGATTTATCGACTCGAGATCTTGGAATGATCGATGGTGTATCGAATCGAATATTTGTCAATCAAAGTCTCACCTTCTCGAACCGCCAACTTTTGAACCGAGCGAAAGGCTTTAAAGCGGAGAATGGTTACAAATTCGTTTGGGTGAGAAATGGTCAGGTGATGATTCGAAAAGATGAAAATTCGGCACCGATGGATGCAAGAAAGGTGGTTGACAACGCGAACTCAAAAAACGGATCAACTCCCGGCGGATCAGGTTGAAGAAATTGGACCCCCACGGAACACAACTCGGCGGAAAAATTGGACTAATCAGTAATAATTTTTTATATTTCATTTTTTCTATCCTGCATCAAAGTTTTTTTAGTCATCAATTTATTAAAATTTACACTCCAATTCATTATATAGTTTTGTGTATGCAGAAGTTCAATAATATTATGTACCGTTCAATAATTATGTTTGTTAGTGTCGGTGATAGTCATGGTTAGCACTTCTGAGTTTTTGAAGGCCCGTTATGAAAATATTCGAGGAGGTATAAATTTCGGACATGCCAACATCGAATCCGTTATGGGTCACTTGGATGAGTTCAGGGATATCATGTCTGAGCAGTTGTTCGATGTATTTGGGTTGTGCGAAACGTTTTTGAAACCGGAAATTTCCTCTTTATCCAACCGCTGGATCACAAAGCGTCTGCTATCTGCTTCGTGACGGAGAATGCGGCCACCGTGAGTACGAGAATACTGCTGCACCACATGATACAGATTCTCATTTTTACCCCGACAGGCACGGCAAAGGGTGTCCACTGTCCCACGACTGCTCCGTGAACACCTCACCGAGGTGGCTAGTGTAGCCCCCCTGACGGCACGAAAACGACAGTAGTCGCGAGCCCCAATGCCCTCTGAATCCCATTCGACCCACTGGGAAGAAATGGGGGATTCAGAGCACTGTTGGAGTTCTTTACGAATGTTAGCATCGATGATCTAGTGGGGACTGATCTCCTCATGTAGACTATGTTTCTGAAGTAAAAAATTTGGGAATTTTGAGTCAAGTCAGGCAATGTATATAGAGCATTTCCCGTTCAAAATCAGGCTGCATTATTTTGAAGCCTTTTGCGACATAACTCAAGAGTTGTCCCTACTACTTCAGCAGATGAGTTGGGTTTTGGAGGAGTTGCCTGTATTTGGTGAGCATCTGGAGAAGAATACCACCTGCAATTAAGGATAATATATTATTAACAATTATTTTACTTATTGTGTACGAAATTTTTTATTTATTTATTTCCAGCTCGATACAGTCTGTCCCACGACTGCTCCGTGAACACCTCACCGAAGTGGCTAGTGTAGCCCCCCTGACGGCACGAAAACGACAGTAGTCGCGAGCCCCAATGCCCTCTGAATCCCATTCGACCCACTGGGAAGAAATGGGGGATTCAGAGCACTGTTGGAGTTCTTTACCATCTAGTGACTCATGTAGTGCAGCAGCGAACTCAGCAGATGAGTTGGGTTTTGGAGGAGTTGGTGTAGCTCGGTCACACCACAACAACTGCTGCCTGACAAAGTCCAGGTCAGCAGCAGTGCGGTCGACCTCCCAGCTCGAGCCCCTAAGGGCAAGCAGGCGCTGGCGGCGTAAAGATGGGATGCAGGCTAAGAGAGAGACAATACCGAGCCCACCGGCCTTGACCGGTGTGTGGATATAGGCACTTGGGACACCAAGTGGAAAGCCTAGCCAAGAGCGCACAGCAGAGCGAACTTCCTCCCCGCCGTAAGCCTACCAAAGACTAACCCATAGGTAAGCTTTGGCAGTAAGGACGTGAGAAGGAGGCGCAGCATCTGCTGTGGCACACACACACACTCATACATACAAACACACACACACACACACACACACACACACACACACACACACACACACACACACACACACACACACACACACACACACACACACAGACAGACACGGATCCAAAGTTGTAAAATGCGAGTGGAAATTTTGATTTTGGAGATCAAACATTTTTTTTCCTCCAAAAATGAAAACAATGCTTCCGCTACCTATAGTATAGGTAGACTCGAAAAAAAATAAAAAAAAAAAAAAAAAAAAAAAAAAAATTGATAGAAATAAAATTTCAAAAACGCCTTCAATCAGTATTTCATTTTCTTTTCAATCGAATATTAGAAAACGTTCATTAATAAGAAGATACAAATCAGAATTATTTGAACAAAATCATGCTGAAACAAGGGAGTACGTATTTCACTAAACTGTACCAAAAGTTGAAAAAACGAAAAAGTTGTCAAAATAAAAAAGAATGAATAAATAAATAAATAAAAGAAAAAATTAGAAAATAGCAGAATACTATTAAAAGAAGAGTTGTATGCAATAAGTATGATGGTGTTTTGCCGAAGAAAGGCTCAAATAACTAATGCGGAAAAAATTTCCATTAGTCGTACATGGCCGGTACTTATAGCCTGGCGGTTGGGCGGCTTATCTTTGAGGGGGGGGGGGGGTGTACTATAGTAGATTTTGCCATCTTACTTTTTCTTCTTTATTTAGTTAAATTTTATTGATTTAAATTTAAGTGTTTTCAATATCTGAAACTGAAATGTTAGACAAACTAAGTAGATACCTGAAATCACAATAACTTAAAATAAGGATTTCCCTCTGATGTCATTCTGAATTAATTCGATCAGATCTCTGGAAAAAAGTTAACTACCTCATTGTTGAAATTTAATAAGAGGAAGTTTATGTTATTTTAATTTTAATAGCCGATAGAAAGTGCTGATTGATACTTTTATTTAAATCTGAAAATTGTAAGAAAATATGATCTTATGGCTCAGGTTGAAATTCAATTGTTACCTACTTCAAATGCCTCCGTTAGAGGATAATTAACCTCTCCTCGTTCCTAAAAGCGGTGAAACGCTTGGGTAATTACTCGAGACATAATTTAGCCGAAGGAAGGCAAGTAGTAGTGATGGTGGAGAGGGGGGAGGGGGGGGGGCGTTGACTTCATTAAGGACAATAACATTCAAAACCAACTACTCAAAACTTGATGCCAAAACCAGGAGGGTGAGAAGCCCCAGAAAACAGCTCTTAATCACTACCAGGTTCACCACCACCACACCTTACCCGGGTTTCCCAACTTTGATAACCTGTATAACAGCGAAGAAGGTAACAGGAGTGGAGGGGATTGAATGGAACCATTGACCGGGGTAGAGGAGAGAGGGTTAAACGCAAAAACGTAGGTTCTCGCGTAATAAATTATGGATGAAGCTGGCTCTTAGCCCACGGGAGACTCTCCCCTTTGGGAGGGTGGTTTAGACCCCCGTAATCGAATGCCTGGTTTAAATTTTGAAGCAGGCACTGCTACTACGGGTTCATAGCTTCCCCGCCGCTCGACTTTATACTCTCGCTCCTATAAATTCACTTATCCACACGTCCACCGAGTGTATGCTGGCTCAGTAAAGAAAAGAATGCACCCACTTACACAATTTACTGACACAGTACCTAGTTGCTTTTGGAAGCATTTGATACTAGCAGACCACTAGAGCGCTTCCAGGATCGGAGTGATATACAGGATGTACCCCCTCCTCCCTTCTATAATTGTTGATAATGGATCAAAAGAATACTTTTATTTCAATCCTAATGTTTTTTGTAAGGTTCTCAAAAATGACAAACTTGAATAACATGCGCAATTGACATCAACTTCGTTATTTTAAATAGGAACCCTCATTTTTTGAACAGGTTTTCATTCTACTTTAAATTTCATGAAAAAATGACCCATCACTCGATTTTTTAAATGCGCGCAAAGGGGCGCAATTCCGATCCAAAAGCGCGCAATACTGCTCTAAAAGTGCAATAAATGAGAAATGCTGAGTTTTTGATGTTTAATAGCGACATGTAATAATACACGATTCTGGAGTGCTCGTAATGATGTTCCTTTATAGATATTTGCAACACCAACTTGAGAAAACACCGTAAAAACCGACATTTTAGTACCCTTGGTGCTTTGCGAAAATGTACAAGAAAAGTGCAATTCTGGTCAATTTGTCGGTTGAGGTTCAGCATGAAAAAATTCTCCAAAATCATGTATACATGTGACTGCTGAATGTATTCAAAAACTCATTATTACACATTTATTGAACTTTTAGAGCGGGAGTGCACACTTTTGGAACGGAATTGCTCCCTTTTGCGTGCACTTGAAAAATCGTCTGATGGGTCATTTCATCATGCAATTTTACGTAGAGTTCAAATCTGCATTAAAAAAATGGGGATTTCCATTTAAAATAAAAAAGTTGGTATCAATTGCGCATGTTTGTGCACGTGCGCAATGCGCAATTTTCTCATTTTTGAGATCCATACAAAAAAAAAAATTTAAGATTGAAAATTTTTTTTATTTCTGACACATTAACGATTTTAGCGGGGGGGGGGGGGGGGTGTTGACACCCTGTATAGGTAACTGCATATATAGTTTATTTCCCATGCGTACAGCTTGGTCTCAGTGCATCTGATGACGATCGCGGTTTGCTGCAATTATAATGTCAGCTTGTACTGTCACATGTGCGGTATGAGCAACTTCATTAATTAGGTACTGTTGTGTCCAACAGAAGAACATCAACTGGCAGAATATAAACTACTTCTCTAACTTATTATGGTGTTTACTTGGACGACTTCCAACTGTAGCCAACTAATACGTTATCGTTTGTTTTCGGAGAAACGCAGAGAGAAACGTTGGTCTGCGGATGTATTTATGTTGTTGTATGTATATACACGTACCTATCTGCAGTGAAAGTTTCACCTGCCCATACAGTTGCGTATTTAGTTGATGTCATCACTCAAGTAGAGATGCAAAGGGGATTTCAATACAGTTCAATTTAAACAAAAAATCTCTAAAAATGGCAAAAATTGACTAAACATCCCGATGATTTTTCATAAAATCGCATTTATTATAAAACTAGAGGCCTGTTAGGGCCTGGAAAGCCCTAATCTAGTCCGTATAACAGTAGTACCTAAGAGGAACTCAGCACATCATAGTAACGATATAAGGTCCCACCTATTTGCGGCGTTATGTGACCAGTTGAAAGCTAAGGCGATGTTATTAAATGATTAAAAAGAGGAAATACTTATCAAAATGTAAGTAATGTAATAAAATACATATCACCAGTTGAGCTGGTCCTCGCCACTTTGAGACTAAACAAAAAGTTGAATCGGGGAATTCAGAATTTGGGCATGGTGAGATGATGGTGTAATTCTATCTCGAGTCTTCTTCGTTTCTTTGTAAGCGTGTGATCTGCGCGTCCGTGTCTTCTATCTCCTTCTTTATGTCGTTGATTGTATCTTGGTCGGTAGTGCTCGTAGATGTCGAACAGGTGTTGAGTTGTGTGTATGATATGCTACAGCTGTCTTCATCCTGATGTGTCTGGTACCACCCCAGCAAAGCTCGTGCTTGTTCTGTGTATGGATTAATTTCGAGTGTTGTGTCATGTCCAATTTGTGCTTCGAATATATTTTTGAATTTTTTGGTTGTAATGAGGTGTGCTGCCTCGATGTCATGTGAGTTGAAATTGAATTGTTTCCCCCCATTGGGTAAGATTTCAAAGATTTTACAATTTCAAAGACCGTTCAGAATTATATATAAAGATATTCAGACCATCTATTAGATCATAACAAATTTTGATAATATTTGAGTACAAAATTTTGTAAATTATTGAGCAGGACCCCCCCCCCCCCTTCCCTCTACGCCATCCAGTATGTAGATTTTCCCTTTTTAAGGCAGATGTCTATTGCTTTCGGGTGCAGGAAAAAATCAGCCCTGAGGATGGCGCGCAAGTCCATTTGCACCCCGGTAGCTACTCTGAATGTGTTTCGTTACTTATAAAGTGATGACATTTTGTTACGAATGATATGTGATACATATATTCGAATCTGATAGGAGACCATTAGTTAGGAACAGCTTCATTTATGGTTACCATTAGGTGCTTAATTTCTATGGGCGACAAGGAGGGACTGTATTGATTTATGCAATTTCAAGAGAAACGTATAAATTTGTGTTGAAAGAAGAATAGATGAGATGTAACTTCTCTAAGAGAAATAGACGAAGAGGGGCCCAAAGAGAATGTGATATCAAACTGCCAAAGGCTGTGATATATCACTTTTTTCATAAAGAGATTCCGTAATACTTCTTCGTGATCATATTTTCTAACTTTTCAACAAGTTTTCCAAAAAGCCCATAGAAAAAAAAAAAGATGAAGAAGTTGCAGCCTAATCTTCACATAATTGACCAAAACTAGCGTCCTAAGATAACAGATAAGAAAAAACTCCCGGGAGAAGTAGGCAAGTTTGTTCCGTAAAGTTTTTTCCTTGAAGTACTTTTCTGAGATACCAAGGTAGAGAGCCTTCCCCAAGCTTAGGAACAATTTACTTTCGAGCGATAATGCGAACAGACGTTATTTTTGGAGAGCAATTTTACTGAAGATTTTAATGTTATTACAATAATCTTCCAAGATACCATTGATCAACATTTCACGAGCTCCGAAGAAAATAAAATGTTCTATTCGTGCACCTTTGAACGTATTTTTCAAGTTCGTTCACATTATATCAAGTTGGTTACATCAAATGTTTTCGAAATTTGTGCATTTTGTTTACACAACAATATTTAACTGTTGAACTTATGGTTCACCACCTTCCTCATAGTTCTAAAGCTGTATAGGTAGTTCACGAACCCGAAATTGGATTTTGATTCACACATTTCCTTCTAACCTCAAAACATCTATTAATATAATATACATTACAGTGAAAAAAATAGGTTTCTTTAAAGTAGAAGCTATTTCTCTCCAAGAAAAATAAATAAATAAATGATAATCTGGAATAGAATTAACGTTCTAGTTTTCATCCTACGTGACAATGAAATTCGGAATCAGTGAAGCCTAGCACATATAGGAAATTCTTCACAAAGAACTCAGTAAATTAGAGTCACATATCTAAAATAATGAGTACAAACACATAGGTAAAACAATTGTTCCTGGAAAAATTACAATTGATGCGATTGTTATCTATTAGAATATAGAAGTTTTGCTTTTGTAACCTATACAAAAGAACACATTCAATATCTCTGCAAGTTGTCAATAATCATATACCTATATCGTAATGTATATTGTAGTGCTTAATCCGAAAAAGACAATGTCGTCGTCCGTTTAAGACGAAGACGTCGAATGTTTCTATAAATGAACAAAGTGTGAGTGTATGTGCAGTGGTGTAAAATACACCATATATATATGTTTGGGATAAATATAGGTACAAATACCGTGGGAAAATATCCGATTAGGGTATGCACGTGAATATTTATACATTGAACCAACTTTTTGTAAAAAAATCTGTTCTGAAAATGAACAAGTATTATTTCAGCGCTTGAGTAGCATTGTGATTCAATTTCAATAAGTTTCACTCCCTCAGACCCAATATTAGGACGTAGGTGACGAAGAGTATCATTTTTCAGCTTAACAACCCCCGTCTGTATCTTTGTCGATTAATTTTCAGATAAATACATCAATATTGTGAATCTTTCTCACCCTGAACAAGCAATGGTGATTATTGTGTGAAAATGATACTATATACATCATAATAATTTATTGGGAGGGAGAATCAGTATGTTATGCAAGCATAGTTGATTTGCGAATTTATGGCTTTACTCGTACACGAAAAATTGAAACACTTTCACACAGAAGTAAGTGTACCTATTAATGCGATCGTTAGAGTCTTCTGAAGTGTCCTGAGCCCGCTTGCTTCTTCGGGTTCATTAGAGAGACGCCAGTTGTGAGCAATGTAAGTTATTTTCTCAACCTTTGCGGTTGTCAATCTATTCCGTTACTTGCTGTGAATTCAGCTAAGCGTGTGAAAGGTCTTTCTGTGGAAGAAGACGTCACTGGTGCTCTTAAAACCCTCAAGGAGCTTGGTCGCCGGCACTCGCTGTTAAGTCGGTCATTGGGGGGTTGGTTCAGATCTCTTTTAATTGATCTCTTCTTCTGTGATTCTGTTTATACGTTTTACAAGCCTAGGTAATTAATGTAGAACATAAATTCCTGGCCTTCCCATCACCACCATCCCTCCTCAATTACTTTGATTCAAAAGATTCATCTACAGGAGATTTCTCAATCATCATTCGAGAAAGCTTCAACCCTCTTTAACAGTTACAGATAGTCAGACTGCCGAGCAAAATTGACTTCCTTTACAGAAAAACTTACCCAGTTTTTCGGATTGTTCTAGAAGATCAGATTTCTAAAAATAATGCAAAACGACGGCAGGGTGAAACAAAATTTAAAATAATAAAAAAATTTAAAAAAAGAATAATATTCTTTTTCTAAAGAAAATATGTTTAATCTTCTAGACATTATGACGGATCGATAAAAAATAAAAAATTCGAACGGGAAGAGCTTCAAAAAAAATCTTTGAAGTGACCATGGTCGGTGTACATCAGTCGAGGCAAGCACCATACGCCCCGACTGATGTCCACCATTCTTCCTTGGCGAACATGTCATTGGCATTTATGGAAGTTCAAAAATAAGATGTTGTAGTATGATTCTTCTTCAGATTCTAATTTTATAGTCTTGTCATGATCATGCCAGACATAGTCGATCTCATAGCAACAAGGAGAGAGTTTGGGACATTTACGAGTCCGTTATATGACGGCAGGGGAAGAACATCGTTCACTTTCAGAAAATAACCTTTCCTAAAAAATCACGTTTTTTGACACTCGTGTTTCTTTATTTCTGACTTCTCAACCGATTGCCTCGATTTGTTTTCATATACACATCAATACCTAATAAAAAAAAGCTGCCATGGGTTTCGTGTATTTTTCTCAAAAACAAGTCCGTGGCTTAGAAGCCTGAATTTGGAGGATTTTTCATTAACCTCAGCTTTATTCCATTTCACAATACCGGGATATCAACCGAGGCAACGTTTTTATAGAACTATATTCTTGACAATATTTTTAAAAAATCTAGGCAAAACGTATAGTACAGCCCGAGATAACGGAACATGAAGGTGACCCAATGTCAATAGAGTTTCAAGACATGACCCTGCCCTTAATTTGACGTTTCAGGTTGTTGCGATAGTATTAATGTACAAAACCAAGACTATGGCCAGAATTACACATGTTGATCAAGAATTCTGAGGACTTTAGTGACTATTAAAAAAAAAAAAAAAAAAAACCTCCATCAGGCTGCAGAATGGAATGCAAGAAGAACAGAATTTTACGAAGGGAACAAGCCATTTCTTTTGATAGAAAAAAACTAAGAAAAGTATCGCATTAAAACTTGATGCTAATTTGCAGAGCTGATCCTCCAAAGCAAGCACTAGTAGGACAGGGTTTACTTTCAAGTTTGAAGCAAAGTTGAGCCTTTGGTGAAGAATTAACGACCTCTTAGGAATTCCGGAAGAAAAACTGAGCTCGAAGTACCTGGTTTTAAAAGTTTCTGCATAATCACCACAGGCTGTCTTTACAAAGTACACAAACCGTGACATAAAAAAGTAAAAATTTGTATTAAAAACTAAATTAAAGCCTCAGCCAGGCTTAACGTCCAAAAATGATAGTTTAATGTTTTATGCGAGTTCGCACCTGGAGGGTTATTCTGAAACTCTTCTGATTTATGGATCTCGACTCGAACTGAAACGATAACTTTAAGAATATTAGTAAACCGCGTTTATGTGAGTCTGTAATTCTGTCTCTCTGACTATTCGTAGATGGTGAAGAGTATTGTGAACCATAAAAGAATCGATTCTTCGATTTTAAAAATCATTCGAAATGTGTTGAATATGGCATAACAAATGGGACATGGGAGGTTGAATATGGCATAACAAATTAGAATCTCATCACCTGCATCACTCCGTCTTGACCTAAATCGTAGATTATTTTAACGAAATCAAACTGTTGACTTTTTGTCTGTTTTATTTTAAAGACTAAGTTTGAGCGAGGCGCTACTTTTCAATTCCAGAACAAAGTAATTCATTTTAAAAACGCTGCAAATTATTACATAATGGTTTATTATTTCTGTGATAGCCCTTCTACGGAGATCATTGGTCTATAGTTATTAAGCCCCGTCTGTAATATATGATCAGAACACGGCACGTCGTGCCTCCGAGAATGGTTTGTTCTTACGAGTTCCAAGACCTCGCAATTTTATGCTTCACAGTAAAGATGCTTAAAAAAAAAGGTCCAGTCATGCTGCATGACCCCATGAGCGAATTTAAAGACAAGTGTAGGTAAATATTCATAGATTTCGATGGAGGGAGGCCTTGAGATTAACGTTACTGACTGCCGAGCGGAGCGAGGCCTTGGGTCTGCGTGCTAGTACGTACATAAATAGAACTTCTTCATAATTTCATGGCTGATATTTTCTAAGCCACAGTCAGTATTAAAGCTACATCAAGTCCTAAAACTGTTGAGCGCAAAACATTACAGAGAGTGACCGAGAGAATCGGAGGACGGAATATTTCACAGAGTAAACTCATCAGTTACGATTACTTTTTTTTTAACAAGCACCTACTACCTTCGTTTTAAACAGCATGGTTCTAGGATTGGTTATACAGGGATACTTACATAAAAGTAGTTCAATCTGAATTTGGACAATATTTCATGCAAATATTACCGATTTTTAAAACTAGCGAATGGCATTATTTCGATTTTTGACTGATTTTTCCACTTTGAAATTTTTGAAAACTTGATACATATTCTTATAGGAAATTTTACGCTGATTCCGAATATACCACATGTTAGTATGCTGAAAAAATTATTTCGCACGACAAATCGCAAAAAACAGGCTATTTTGAAATTTTTGACTACATTTTTGAAAATTTCAACCCGAAGATGTAATCCGATCATGCTGGCCAACGAACTTGAACTTTCGTCTTCTGTCCTTAACATTTTAAAATTTGTTTGAAGTTTCTATCACAATTCTACGGACAGTTATCGGCTGGAATGACACATACATATATATACATACATTAAAAAATGCGTTAAACTTCAGAATATGATTCAGAATAGCCTAAAACGGATTTCTGCATAAAATTTTTTTCAAAAATTCACATTCTACAAATTTTGAATCGAGAGCAATAGCTTAATTTTCTTCAAAAATTCGCTAATACAAAAAAAAAAAAACAAAAAAAAAAAAAAAAAAAAAAAAAAAAAAAAACGGGAAACTGATGCTTGAAGTCCGCATGCGCTGAATGGAGATATAATTTGAGAAAAATGAAATTGGTAGGGAACAATCTACAGCCTAAACCACAAATTCCCAGAAAACATAATCAAAATCTGATGAAAACTAGACCTTGTTCTCAGAGTACACTTTCGCGCATACGCAGGAGCTAATAATGATGCAATGAGGTTGAAATTAACATGGAATAATCAAACCATTGTTCCCCACCTATGCACCAAATTGGAACGGGATAGGACGACTAGGGCGTAAAAAAATTATGCTTGGAATTTACGTTAGCGCATGCGCAAAACGGAGTAATGATTTGAGAAGTATGGAATTAATAGTGGACCATTTACAGCCTAACCCGCACATTCCATGAAAATTTCATAAGAACCGGTTGAATATTGTGGAAATGAAGCTTGTTACAAGGATTTGCAGACACACACACACACACACACACACACACACACACACACACACACACACACACACACACACACACACACACAGATAACGAGAGAAAGACAGGGAACGAAACTTGTTCAGAATAGTCTAAAACGTAAAATGCGAGAGGAACTTGACGGCTGAACTTTTTGAAAATCGAGGGAACAGTAATGTTTTTCTCGTTGCCATTGATAGATATTATACCGAAGAATCTAATGAAACCGCCCGCGACGCTGCATGTTAATCCGTTCTCTCTCATTTCACTAATAACCGCTATAAAGTGCAAATGGTTGTAAGTTCGAAACGCATCGGATAATTTTCGACTGCATCAGATGATATAATTCCACTGGAATTCTGATTTCGCGAAATTGAGTTTATTATTACTCCTTTAGGATGGTTATTATTTGATCAGAGGGACTAGCAAGGTGTAGATGTATTATTTGAATTGTATCGTTTTCCCCTCTTTAGGTGCCTATATCAACGGAATCAAAGTCAGACTCATGCCTGACATCAAATTGCATTACATTTATTGCGTTCAGGAAATGTAGGGGCATGCCCCCCCCCCCCCCCCCCCCCCCCCCCCGAGTTTCAAGCAGAGAGTTATTAGCCGAGTTTCAATGTAGGATTTATCTACTCATCACATCAAATCTCAAGACCATTAATATGGCGTTCTCACGTCATCGTTATTTGGTCTCGGACCGTTCCGTGATTCCCATAACTCAACTAAGGTCGCAATTTATACTCCACCATAAAGTTCATATCTCCACCCACGGGTGCACACCCATTCGTATAGTCCGGTTCAGCTACACAGCAGATTTATTCAAACTTTCTGAAGCAATTCACCCTTACAACTGAGTTGAGTTTATGCAGACTGATAAGGGTTAAACCCTCTAACCACTACCTGACGCCGACCTCATGCACGTGCTTATCAGATAACCTCCGTTTCAAGGTCCCGTCTAAAAGGTGGAGCAATGCGTTTTGAAAGTTTAGACTTTTTAATAGCTCGTAACTTTCCAAGCTGTAAAGTTTAATAATCCAGGTGGAAAGGCGTCGGGGATTCGCAGAGATAACCGCTGGCCGTTTTTAACGCGGAAAGTGAGGGAATTTCTCTCTGGGGAGGTCGATGCCGGGGTTGCTGAGCTTGATTGGGCCGCTCTTCCATTTCCCGCTTCTATCATGAGAGAGTTGGAAGAACTGCGGAAGCTCAGTGAAAATTGATCCTCGTCCATTTTAGATCGTCGTCTGGAAAAATGAACCGATAGGTAGCACTCTGGACTGTTGATATTACTCAAGTGCTCCACTATTGCGTAGGGGCTGAGATCAATCAAGGCCTACAGCGCTGAGCGATTGGGAATTGATTGGGATTGCATGCATTACAGGAGCGTCCCAATACGCGCTTCGAAGAAGAAAATCGAAATTATCCTCGTATTGCGAATTCACGTTTGGACTCACTCTTGAGATTCAGTCATAACTCGATGCGTTGTGAATAATCAGTGTCTTAAAAACGGATTTGTTTTGTTTTATGATTTATTTATTGCAACTGAAAATTATACATATCATCTAGCAATACTTAATTTAACAATAATACTTCATTACACATCTGCAAGATAGGTTGTTGGGATCCTCTGGAATTTGAATTATTTGACCGATTATCATAGGTTTTAAAATAAACTCAAGCCTTATTCTCTAGCAGAAATATGAACACTGAGTTTCAGTGAAGTAAAGTGAAGTATTAAAGTAAACAAACCATTCTAGGTTGTTGGGACTTTTCGTCCGACTGCCTCGGGCGTCGTGGACGTCATCAGTTGTCCTCCAAATGGAAGATGATCATAATTCGATCAGATGATTTCGCTTGAAGCTACTCATTGCCTCACCCCCTTGAGTGGAGAGGGGTTCGCTGTAGAGAAACGTGAAAATTACTTTGACGTCTGACCCATTATCTGGGCGGTCACCCATCCAACCAAGTACTCACCACGCTCGACGTTGCTTAACTTCGCTAATCGCATGAGAAACGGTTCATTGCAACGCATAACCCGTACGACACGTTTGGGAGGTCAGATGCGTCCACCTGTCTTATCGTCAGCAATGACACAAACTCAGTTACAAATAAAAATGATAAATATGATGTGCTATGAAAATAGTAACACTGGGTTTCATTGCACTACTGATTTTGCACAACAATGTTCAGAGGTTTGTTTCGCTTGAATCACCGGAGCTCACCTTGGTTGTCCAGGACGTTCAATATCCCCAGGTCCTCATGTTTGTGGAGGCGTTGATCGTGCTTCCGTGCGTATTTTACAATGGTTCGATTTACGGTATCCATCCCTAAATCTCGATGAATCTCATCGTTTCACATGTACCATGGGGCACCAACAATGCTTCTCGTCTTTTATTCCGAGAAGTTTGGATTTTTTAAAATATTTGAAGTCTCGACACACCCCAGAGCTGTATCCCTAAGTCCAGATAGGGCAAAGAATCTGCTTATATATGAGTAGTCTGTTTTGTAGTGAGAGCTGGGAATTTCTTCCCAACAACCAATACATCATTCTGAACTTGATTTTCAGCTCTTCTTTCTTTTTCTCGATGCGATTTTTTAACTGAATCTCCATGCGGAATAACATTTGAGTTAATCTCAACATTCAAGGGTGTAATTTTTAGGGTGGTGAAGTTTATGTGAATCAATTTGGATTCTTTTAGTTTTATTCTCCTAATCTTGATCCCTGAAACCGGATGGGAAAATAAAAATATCGTGATTAATCGAAATTGCCCTCTCTAAAACCTTTGCCCTTTCTACCGATCATAAACTACTCTCTCGGAAATTCTCCAGGTTCGTTGCACAATGGGCCTGGACTTCAACGCGACTTTCTGGATAGAACAAAAAACCAACTCCAAAATCAGATGACTATAGTGGAAACATAATGATTTATCAGTATTACCACCCTTCGTCCCCCCTTCCTTTATTAAATTTGAAACTTCAAAAATATGTTCAAGAAACCAATGCATAAGCACCAAAGAAAAAAAAAAGTTCCTGTCATGCAGTATGATTGTATGAGCGAATTTTCGTGAATTATCGTATTGTATAATGTGAAATAATTGTTTTGAAATTTGAGATTATGATGTGCGAGAATATTGTTAACTGCTACTTTTATAGCAAAAAATGTATTCTAAATAATAATCTGCTATTCAATAAGAGATTTCGGATTTGTAGCTTCTTTTTGCAGTATTTAATCAAATTTTAATTACATTTAAGTACATTTTTCAGCATAGTTTAGTAAGTACATACATTTTCGAATGTTCTATTTTATTGTTAATAATCTGTATTTTAGCAATATTCAGGTAAAAATATAATTTTAACGATTTTCAGCCGTTTTGAGCCATTTATAGTGATTTTGTTAGAACATTTTTTGAAATTTGACCAATTTAATGTTCTCAAGAAGTGCTGGCCATCAAACTCAACCTTTCGTTTGGAAAGCTTGATTTTGGTTTATTATTTCCAATAATAAGCCTATGTGATCGTGTAGCAAAAAATTTTTATAACCCTCCCTCAAACTTTGTCACTTTACGTTTCAAGGTGCGTAGAATCCAAATTTGAAATGTCCGTCCGCCGTTCGCCGTCCGCCGTTCGCCGTCCGCCGTCCGCCGTCCGGTGTCCGCCGTCCGGGCCATAAAAGGCCTAAGAATTGACTTAAAAAACCTGTTCTTTCGCACATAGACTCCATTTGGGGTCTAGTTGGTCCTAACGTTTAACCATCCCGATCGCTTTACTCGCATAGATGCTATGGGCCAAAAACGGGCAAAAAGTGTCTTTTTGACGCTTTGTGTGGTAGACTTACGCACGCACGCACGCCTGGCACGCTTGGCAGGGGTCACGGTGGGTGTTGAGGGGGATGAGCGGGGGTGGAGTGAGAGGAGGCGCCGCGGCACCATGAGGTGGGTACAGCGTTCCTTCGAGGCATGAATATATGTTTTTTTCTAGGTCATATTTGTGTGTTAATACCAATGCTTTTCCTACGCATATTTAATAACATATCCTCTCGACTTTTCGTACGTACTTAGATAATAATATTATTAAGGCAATAACTATTTGAATAGATAGGAGCTCAAATCTAGAAATATAAACATGCGTATATAATTATTGAAGTATAGGTTGTGGCAACTCGAAATAGGACACGCCGAGGAGTCTGGACGGGCCTTATGACGTACGCAAGCCAACTGAAACTACGATCATACTCAATTGAAAAAATAATAAACCTTTGTGAAATAATTTGCAGCGTTTTTTGGTGTAAGAACGGAATTTTTATCTCAATCCTAAGGAGAGTTGTCTGGAATGACACATAAATAAACAAGTATATATATATATATATATATATATATATATATATATATATATATATATATATATATATACATTCATTAATAATGGTTCTACTGAACTATATATTATTATTTGTTAGAAAAAAATTTAGACAGATATATAGAACGAAAGAATTGATTCTGATATTTCGAGCAAGTCTTGATCACAGAAAAAAGAAGAATAGAAATAATTTCGTGAGTCCTGGTTACGTCTTCAATTTTTGTATCCATGGCCGCGAAACAGAATAACTTGTGGTGCCATTTTCCGAAATTAATTAATCATTTAGATTGAGGCCAGGGGGTCTGTTAGCTCCTAAAACCCAACGATGAGCCCTTTCGGACTGCTGCAATTGACGATCATTAGCCGTATCCGGCATTTTGCGTAACACTTTAACTCCAAAACATTCATCAAAAGATGCGTCATGAGATCGTGCATGGACTTTAACAGGGAGTGGTCTGGGTTGATGAACTGAGGCCCTGTGATTGTTCATTCGCAGATTTAGTGTTGTGGCTTTTCCTACATAAAAAGCTGGTCCATCTTCGCATTTCTTGCATATCAGTTGATATACACAGTTCTTCGACTGGCATTCTGCGTATCCTTGACATCTGTAGGTATGCGATGTATTGGCCGAAGTGAAAGTTCTATATATCTGTCTAAATTTTTTTCTAACAAATAATTATATATATATATATATATATATATATATATATATATATATATATATGAAAAAGCATTGAACTCTAAGATTCGTTCCAGAATGCTTCAAAACGGATTTCAGTGGAGAAATTTTAAGAAAATTTAGATTTAAACATTTTTGGAGCCATTGCTATAGCTTCATATTCTACTAAAATTCGCTGAAAGAATTACGCAAAGAGGTTGAGAATTAATTGTAACTTGGGCAGGCAGCACTTTAATGGACCGGTAGTAACCCCCCCCCCCCCCCCCCCTCCTCTTCCAAAATTTTCAGGGCATAGTCCTAAGTATAAAATGCTATTAACTTTTATTTATTTGTTCAAAATTTTATATCCCTTATTCGCCAACACTTACAACTCTGTACACAGATATTAAATACAATTAAAAAATATATATTCACAGAAGACATATTAATCAAGTCCAGTTCCAAATTAAAACACCCTTCTCATGCTCACTAATTTATTGAAAACCTAACTCTTAAATTCAAATATTTATTTCATCTTCAATTATCCGAATTTCTCTTTTAATAAATTATACAAAAATAATATCAAACACATACCATAAATATGGTTGTTCACTGGCAATAGTAAAGTAATTCCTATAATATAATATTATTATAGTCTCACATGACGAAATTGGCTCATGCATGCCGCCACAAGCTATGCTTACAGACATGCATACCCTTCAACCTCATAATTGTTAGTTTATACTATTATACCATATATACGTATATTTATCATTCAACTATGAAAATTCATTTTCTTTCTCTATGGAAGTACTTATTAATTTGATATTTTATCTTTTATACTATGC
The DNA here is from genome assembly GCA_030762985.1 of Adelphocoris suturalis. NCBI lineage: Eukaryota > Metazoa > Arthropoda > Insecta > Hemiptera > Miridae > Adelphocoris > Adelphocoris suturalis. The sequence goes on from CM061042.1 coordinate 79,821,391, forward strand.
TGTATATCATGAAGGAATAAAAACTCATTCATTCATTCATTCATTTAATATATCATCTGAGGGACAGAAAGTAGAAAAAATAGAGAAAAGTCGAAAACCAACAATTATTATAACGTCTCGGAAAAATAATTTTGCCAGACAAATAATTAATAATCATAAACTACACGGTTGATAACATCAATTGCCGATCCGCCACTCAGTTTTGGTCCCTTTCACGTCTCTTAGTTTCCGAGTGCAGCTAACTGATTCTATGAAACGAAACTTTCCCAACGGGACCGCGTGTAAAACCAACTCGTGATCCCCAACTTGCCACTTCCGTGCGGGCCGCCGTCCTAATCCTCAACTCATGAGGAGTTTAGGAAGGGGCGAGTTGGGAGTTTAGGAGGAAGAAGATAAAGTGAAATGTGAAGCGGGTGGCGAAGTAGGGGGGAGGCGGAAAAGCGGTAATTACGTGTTTTCGGAAATCACGGGACGTTTAGGAGTTGAGGGCGCGGGTTTGCCGTCGATGTTGTTGTTGCTGTTGTTGTTGAGCCCTCGCCGTGGTGTGACGAGAGGAGGGAGGGAGGGGGGATGTAAAGGAAGAAGCTTGTTAGACACTTCCCCAGATTTCCCTGTTCTGAATTAGTCGCGGATGCCACATCACATGTGATGGTAATGGGATCCCCGACCAATTTAATTGGAGAGGTTATTTCTGAGTAATTTTGCTTCCTCAGCACTGAAGGTAAGGGAAGCTTTGTGTTCGCGATTGAAGTAAGACCTCAAATCCAGTATATATTTGCCAGAAGATTCTAGTTCGAGTTATTACGAAAAATAAATTCTTAGAACACACTGGTCCACTGTTTCGTAAACTTAATATTCTAAAAATATGTTATCTTATAGATCTAATGTAAAACAATTTCTGAAAGAGAAGCGGTTTGCGTACCCCATCCATGAAATAAAAACAAGGTTTCAATCGCAAGGCAAATTTTATCTACCACATGTGCACACAATTGCCTGTTTCGATTCATATTTTTTAGCTGGAATCAGAGTATTTAACAATCTGCCTTCTATCGTCAAAAATAAGTTAATAGATCAACCTAATCAAGTGAATGAAATTTTGAAAAATTGGTTTCTCAAAACACAGGATAAAGATTAATAATACTCAGGTGTGTAAATAATGAAATATCATCTAGATTGTAATATTTATACTTATGTAATGGCACTTTATTGATTTATTCAACATGATATAATTATTTTTGTATTAAGAATTTAAAAAATGTAATATTTAAGAACCTACAGGCTAATTGTAACAACTCGTTTTCCCTGTCACGGGTATCACCCATTAGGGAGATTATATTTCTTTCATTTATTGTAGGTGAATTGTTTTTGTCATATTTTCAGAAATAAAAATACATTTTCATTTCATTTCATTTCAAGTCGAAAAAATTTTTGTCCTCCATAATCAAAATTTCTACTTTGTGATGGATAGGAGTAGTTCCTCCTTCTCGATTCTTGCAAATGTTACATCTAAGGTGATGTTACCTGTTCTATTAGCGTTCAGGGCTGGGTGTAGTAGGTTAATAATCGCTTCTCGCTTTTGAAGGATAAACTCTCTCCATCACCTTCAGTTGTTACTTTGTTACAACATGCATTTTTCGTTTCAGAGTTCAGAGTTTTGCGTTTCTTATCAATTTGGGTTCCATGTCTGTTTATCTGTCTGATGTCTGTCTGTCCGTGTGATTGTATGCCCGTCTGTGGTAAATCCTTGTCACGCCCAAAACTATGCCAAGTTTTATTCCGATGATTTTTTCAGGCAATGTGCGGGTTTCCTTCTAGACGGTTCCCTATAATTTTCAATGCCGCCGAATAAACAGTAGTCTGTGGGCATATGCAAACGTGAATTTCTCAACTGTTAGTCCAATTTCGTACGAACTCGGGGTGTAATTGGGTAAATGTTTTAGAAAAATGCCCTATAAGTTATATCGCGATTGGTAGAGTAATAACCATTGCGCATTCGCGAAACTAATACTGATTGACACAGGCAAAACTCCGAGTCTAATGGAACGATTTTGAAGAAATTTTCAGGGATTGTATGCTATAGCTTCTAGACGGCCCTCTATAACATTCATTACCGACGCATAAATAGTAATCTGTGATGATGCGCAATATTTAATTTATTGGGACGTCGATTTCTTATCATCTATTGGTTCAAACTCGGGGAGTAGATGGGTCTATGTTCCGGTAAAAATATTTATGAATTATATCTCGATTGGTGAAGTAATAACTACCTATAGGGCATGCGCAAAACTAAAACTTATCGACAGACAAAACTCGGAAACTAATGGACCGACTTCTACGAAATTTTCAAGGATTGTGCGATTTAGCTTCTAGACGTTCCCCCGCAAATTTCATTGCCGTTGTATCAATAGTAGTCTGTGCGCATGCGCCAACGTTAATTTCTTATAACGTCGACTCAATTATTCAATCATTTCGATTCGTTCTCCGTTCTTCAACTAATTATCCGTTCTTCAACAACTTATTAGAATATGTGAGGAAGCTACTAACGTCGATCAGCTTCTAAATCACGTTTCTGGCAAGTGTTCGGGAATTCGCTATCCAAAATCGTGTTTAAGCGGATAAAAAAACATAAAACTGCCAACTTGAGAATAATTTTTTTTATAACTGCATTTATTTATGAAGGACAATAATAGTACAAAAAGGTTCGACAGTACATCGAAATAAATAAAAATATATTAGTACGAAAAATATCGGAAAATAATATATTACTTAAAAATGCATTCATTCCACCTTGAGTCAAAAACTCGTGTTTTGGGATGGAGACTCATTAATTTATACATACGGACTCTTTGGTCATCTCAGGAAAACCTACATTTTAGTACACTTTGATGAAATGTGTTAGAAAAGTGCAATTCTGGTCTATTTCTCGGTGTTTTCCCAAGTAGGTGTGGCAATATCAATAGATGAACATCATTACAAGGTTCAGCGTGAAAAAAATACTCCAAAATCATATATTACGTGTGGCAATTGAGTATATTCAAAAACTGTTATTCCACTCTAAGAGCGGCATCGCGCACTTTTGGAGCGGAATCGCGCCCGTTTCCGCGCACCTAAAAGATAGAGTGATGGGTCATTTCTTCATGAAATGTCACGTAAAATTCAAATCTGCAATAGAAAATGAAACCCCATTTCCCAATTAAAATAACGAAGTTGATGTCAATTGCGCACGTTTCCGCACGCGCGCAATGCGCAATTTTGTCATTTTTGAGATCCTTAAAAAATACATTAAGATTGAAATAAATAAATTATATATATATATATATATATATATATATATATATATATATATATATATATATATATATATATATATAAGTGAAACTTGGATAATTCGAACCTCAAGGGACCAGCCAAAAACTTCGAATTAACCAAAAATTAGAATAAAATTAAAGAAGTTTTTAATAAATTATATTTTAACAAACTGCAGTACGAAGTAAAGTACATACAGTAACATTGAATACTGTATTGACCAACAGAATATTGAACAATAAATATAAAGACACCTGGAATGGTACTGTATTTAACTGCTACCATAAAAAGCAATCCATTGTTTTTCAAAAAAGGATGATATTTTGGCTTGTTTCCTTGAATTAAGTCTCTCGGCCATTATAAAAGATTCCAACGCATTCAAAGAGTTGAAGTATGAATCACTTACATTAATTCGGCTTTCATTCATTCGGACCTGTAACGTGGCTTTGTTTTGTTGTTTGGCACGGTCGGCGGGCGGGAGGGGAAGGGGAGTTATCAGACTGTACGATGGCACTGACTTGCATGCATTTGGTCTGACGCAAACCTTTTGCCGAATATCGTTACAAAAACGTATTTCCCGATAAATTTACTATTATTTTGAGTCGAAGCTTAAAATTTATACCTTAATTAGCTCGACGAAAATTCGGATTATCCAAAATAAAATTTGAATTATCCACGATTTTTTAGCATTGTTTAAATACAAAATGCTTGGGACCAAGAGAAATATTCGAATTAAAGAAGTTCGAATTATCCAGGTTCCACTGTATATATATATATGTATATATATATATATATATATATATATATATATATATATATATATATATATATATATATATATATATATATATATATATATATATATATATATATATTATTTTGAAGCATTACAGATGGTTGGAAAATATAGGAAACACATAAATATTCTCACAATTTTGTAAGTTATAGGTATTTATGTGTTTCCTATATTTTCCAACCGTCTTTAATACCTCAAAATAATATTACACGCAAGTGTTTTCACCCTTCATCAAAACTATATATATTTATATAAAAAATTATATATTAATTGCTCTGCAATTCTTAGGCCGACCCCCAATAATTTTTTTTGTAATGTCCGTAACGAAATTAACGATGATTTTCACGTACAACCGAGTTGTTGCTATAGATTGTGTCACAATTTCAGTGTTTTTCACGTACAACCCAGCCGTTGTTAGGGGAATGAAACTTCCGCAGTTTTCATCGCACAAAAATCGTTCGCCACTCGTTGGAAAGCGCTTGATTTATGTGATAAATGTTCACATTTCAGGCTACCAATTTCGATCTCCTTACGTACCTGGCTACATTCCAAAACTAAGTTGATTCAGGCTAAGAATTGCATAGCAAATTATCCTCGTTTTATACGCAGTACAAAAGAGAAAAAATCCGGCGAGGCGCGAAGCGAATTATATATATATAATTTTTTTGACCCATTATCAACGATTTTAGCAGGGGGGGGGGGGGGGGGGGGGGGAGAGCGTTCTTGGGCCACCCTGTTGACTGGACTAAAGCAAAATAAAACATTCGGACAGTTGCCGTGGACAAGAAATGTCTAACCTCTACACACATAGGAATGAAGGTACTACAAGAAATGAAGTTGATTAGGTAGTACTTTGGTTTTACGAGGAAGGAATGGTATTTAAAAGCTCTTAGGTGATATGCCCCAGCGTGCGCTTACCGCATTTTCCGTCAACGGGTTTATTCACTTCGGAAGCGGTAAGCTCTCACATACTCCCCAGCATGTTGTAGCTACGCACACTGGCACGCACACTGGTACACGTGACATTGTTCACCGCTCAATGGATCGTTAATAACAATTTCCTCCCTCGCCACGATAAGCCCGCCGAAATAGAATCATTCAGCGGCCTTCGAGCGGTGCAATTTTCACTCCCGCGGTTTGTACGGCGGTGTTGAGCCTGGATCAGCACATTTAGTGGGAAATAGGCCGGAATTAAGAAACCCAACACATACTACCGATGAGTGATCCATTCAAAGATCTCATTTGTGGAAGTAATTTGAGGGATAACTAACTAATACAACGAAATACTATCGCGTAGAGATACGTTCAGTTTGGTGAGGTTATTGGTATTTTGTGTTGTTCAATCATTGAAACAATCACATAGGTAAGTCTGTCAGTAATTGGCGAATAAACTTTCCAATTCTAATATATGCTCTAATATACTGGAAAACCATGAGGTTTTCTTCTTTACTTTCTCCTTTTTAAACTACATTAAGCAAATGCTCTTCTGATAGCCTTATTATTCTAAGATACTAGCCGCTCCGGCTCGCTACGCTCGCCTTCACGTCCAGCCGGGGGGCAAGCCCCCCTGACCCCCCGTTGAATTGCTCGCTTCGCTCGCAAAGAGTGGGATGTAGGGAATGTTGCTTGCTTCGCTCGCAAAGTGTGTCATGTAGGGAATGTTGCTCGCTTCGCTCGCAAAGTGTGGCATGTAGGGAATGTTGCTCGCTTCGCTCGCAAATTGTGGGATGTATACATGCGATGTATTACAATTGAAACATGTAGGGGATGTTGCTCGCTTCGCTCGCAAACGGTAGGTCTCTAAGGGTAGGTTTATTAACCTCTGTAAGGGATGTTGCTCGCTTCGCTCGCTCGAGGAAGTTATACTGCCCACCCAACTTGGCAGACGTTTTTTTCTGTTGGAAATTCTTACAAACAAAATAAATCATATAAAACTACGTGGAACCACAAAAAAGTTTATTTGGGGATGTTGCTCGCTTCGCTCGCAAGGTATTGCTGCATATTCCGACATGTGAATAGTTAAAACTACCTACGAATTTGCACCGCCTGGGATTTGGAACCCCAAAGGGTGTTAGGGCATCATTAGCGACCGTTATGTGACCGTTATGAATAGCTAGCAAGAGGCCAAGAGCGAACTTCGAGTCCCTTCGCTCGCAAGGTATACCTGTATATGAGTAGGGCACCTATGTGTACCTGCTCGCCACATTGTCATCGAACCCCAAACACGTCTTCCTAGAGCCTTCTCGCGTCCACGGCACATATAATTTCTCATTTTAATAGCTTCGTCTCGCTTCCGCTCGCAATTTGACCTACTTTCCGTCACTTTTTTCGATATCCGACTTCGGATTCAGATTCGGCGGGATCAAAGCTGTATTTCGCCCGCGAAAACCGTTCCGAAAAACGTACCTTTATGGGGTATATTTTAATCGAAAAAAACGTAGTTTTTCGTCGGACTTTTCGAGAAAACGGGTCCGTACTCTCGCATTTTTTTGACGCATTTCCCGATACTTTTTTCGCGATCCGATCGCGCCGTCGTCTTCCTCGTAGGAAAACCTACGAAACCGGTATTTTTCCGGAATTTTCGACGGCCGTTTAGAGGTGTAGGGGAAGTGGGGAAGTGGAAAAAGCGCACATTAATTCTTACTTTGACCCCCCTCCCGCCCTACGGCCCATGGTTCGGGTGGGATTAAACAATTTTATATTCGCTCGCTCCCCCTTTCGGAAAATCCCAAGAAGATCCCCCCACTCGTAGACTCCCCCCACTCAGCAGTTTGGCCGTGCATAGCATGGACAGACAGACAGACGGAGTTTCACTTTTATAAATGTTTCTTAGATATTTTATTCTAGATACACCGCTAATTGAGGACACTCACATACCACATAGCGTACAGTCTCCCGCGCTCCCATGTTTCATAAAATACAGGGAACATTTTGATCGACTTTTATAGAGAGTTATTTGCTTAAATATAGAGATAACCGTGTTATATTACTCATTCTTTATTGGGCCAGCATTTTTTTTTTTTTTTTTTTTTTTTTTTTTTTTTTTTTTTTTTTTTTTTTTTTTTTTTTTGTAATAGGTTCATTGAATTCTGAGTAGTGTATTGGTTTTAATATGTTGGTAGTCAAATGTTTATAGTACTTAATCACTATAAGAAGAATACAGTATGCGTTCTTAACCGTTGTATTTTGACTTCGGAACATAAGTTTGAATAATAGCTGCACGTTTTTCTTTAATTTCGTTCGGGTTTTGATTTCCCCAAATTTCGTGCCAATCTAGTCCGATATGTATGTTTCCATGTTGTTCGAACCAACTGTATTTTTCCATTCTGTGCCCGTTTACAATCGTCCTCACCAACTGTTTATAGCAAATTTGGGGATATTACACGTTTCCTATCCTCAGGATCTCCTCCCACCACCCTAAGCAGCGATCAAGAATTTTGTGAATTCCCGTTTCCGTTCTAATCATATATCCAGGTGTCCCATGGAGTAAAAATAGAACAGCTTTCATGAATTTTGATTGAATTCTTTCAATCTTGTCCCAGTATCGCAAACTTCAGATTTCCAAATTGTGCAATAGAACGGAAACTACCAACGAATCAAATATGCGACAGGCAGATTCCCTACTTTGGCATTTGCTATTAACCAAAACTTGCTCTGCACCTCCCCATGCTCTTATTGCCTTTGATTTAAAACTAACTATAGCTTTTGAAAACAACCCAGTGGACCCAAAAGGAACTCCAAGGCACATTTATTCTGATGCTACTGATACTGGACAGTTACCAATAAGGAATTAATTTCCTCGTTCCAACCGCCCTCTTTTACAGAAACACAGTACTTTTGTTTTAGATGCATTCATGCTAAGGCCCATAGAACTAAAAAATTCATGAATATCATATAGTTTTTTTGTTTCTGTATCTGGTTTAGAATCCCCAAGCAAGACAATATCATCTGCAAATAACAAAAGTAGGATATTGTTTACTCCATCTACGTTTTTACCACCTAGGTGTATATCCCTGATGTATGCTTCTAGTCCATTCAAAAAGAGGATAAACAACAACTAAAATGTTATATCAGTCACGACTACGTCTACGCTCTCTGGTGTTTCGTTTGAGGAAACCTAGGGTTGCTCTTTCGAAATTTTCATTGTGTGCTAATAGGTAATAATAATTCAATCTTTTCAACGAATGGAGGGGAGGAGCGATTCATTCATGTATTCTCGTTTCTAGAAACTGAAATTTCCGCAGGATCACCCCCGCAGGTCGGTCACGGAGTTTCGCCAGTGGCCTACATTCCGTTGGTTTGTCCGGGACACAAAGGAAAATGTGATTTATTTGGCTCGCCATTCCTAACCCCGCACTCCCACACCACTAACATCTAGATCTCCACACACCCACCAACGCGCGCACAATTTTCCTTTGCCGACCAGTCCCGTTTTTCCCTACAAATGTCGGGCGTAGAAGCTGATTTATCGTCGACGTCAAAGGGAGCCGCCAGCTGCCGGGAAACGGACATCTCCATTTCACAGCGGTGATTTAACGTTTTTTCCGTCTCTTCAAAAAACGATCTCCGCATTGTCAAATAATCATAAAGCTCAGTTTCAGAAGCTGCGCCGGCTATATGGCACGCCCCGCCGATGAGTTCCGTGATCCGTAACAAACCAGTTAAATATGAGAAGGTCGTAAATTTTTATAGAAATGACACCCATTATTTCACACCATGAGCATCATTGAAAGGAGTGTCTCGCCGCTGTACAAAGCGAGGCAAAACTAGCGTTAATTTTTGAATTATCACTGACTGACATCTGTTATCTAGCAACCAGTTGGACAAATAGATCGAATGAAGTGTAGGGTTTGGTGGTCTAGAGGCTCGCAAGCTCCCATCACGAAAATAGAAAATATAATAAGCTTTTGGGTAAAATATATACTAATTTGACAAATAGATCATAACAAGTGTATACTTTGGTGGTCTGGATGATTGCAAATTGTGAAGGGGTGTAGACAGAGTTGCCAGGCGTCCGGTTCTGGTCCGGACAGTCCGGTCTTTTACCAAGTTATTCGGGCGAAAATTTCTGTTAGTCACTAAGTTTTAGAAGGACCATCTTGAAATGTCGGAAATCATCTAAAATGACTACTTCTAGGTTTTATCATGAGTTTTGTTACAAAAAATGTTCTCGGGTATTAACTAATTCGCTTATTCCATGCCTATGTAGTTATATTACCTACGCGAAAGTTCTTGAAATACCTACACTTGGTAATTAGAATTTCCTTCTTTTACTTAATTTATGGTAGTACTTACTCTTACTCAATTCCTTATTGCTTTGTGTCTTGTGAATCAATAAAACAAAAAACAATCATTTTGAGCTGTTGATTTTTTAATTATGCAACAACCCACATTATAAACCAAAGAATTGACACAATTAGAATAACACGATTATCCTAATAAGCATGACTATATTGATACCTGCCGAACCGAGGTAATGATATTATCAGTGTAATAAAATGTATTTTAAATTCGAACAAAAATGGCATAAATTGAAGAAAATATTGTTTAGAAAATGCATATCAGATAGAAAATGCATATTGTAGGAAATGAATGTCGATAACTATGCTGCAAGAGTGGAATTTATTACTGTATAATGTTTTTATTCTGCCTTCCCGACTCACAGTGTCTGGTATTTTTTTCAATACTTCCTGGCAACCCTAGGCGTAGGTAAAAGTTGAACCCGTACTTAGTTTACGAATTCGCCACAAATGTGTTAGTTGTGCCCCGCTCTTTGCTGTGGTGAGACGCTCCTTTATTGAAAAACTTGATTCCATTCAAATGTTTCTCTATTGTTGCTCCTGAGACTTCAAAGATAGCGGAAGCATTCACTTTTGGGAGATGTAAACATCTAAAAAATAAGCATTTCACGTTTTATATCATTCCGAACAACTTTTATTTCGAGTCAGTGTATAACGTAAAACGGGGTTTCTAGGGTCAGTAGGGCTATTAGGGTCAAAACTTCGTTCCCACCGTTTCCAGGTTCTGGAGGGTACCGTATTGCTTCTAAATCTATGAGAAAAATCATGGAGCTGAAGGACACTATTACCTATCTGTGGATTTAGAGACTTGGAGAGGAATAAGTGAACCACACCCTCTTTTTTCTCTGTTTTGAAGATCACCAAAACTTTGTCTGTTGGAAGCACTGTCTTCGTCGTTTTGAGTGGGACCTTTGAACATCCTTTGCAGTTGTTTGTTTTGTTTTGATCGACGTATGCAGCATTTTTTTAAATACAGTATTTCATTTTATAGATTTATTTTTTCAAGAGGACGCTTGTTTTCAGTGGTATCCAGGCAATAAGGGTCACCATGTCTCGCATCTATTATCTGTCGCGAAATAAACCTCGAACGAAAATCCAACTTCACAGCTTCCCCCAAACATCTATCGTCTATGACAAAAATACGAAAAAGGAGAAGAAAAAATGTTCGTCTGTCAGATTGTAGGCATCCAGAAAAAAAAAGAAGTTGCTCCTTTCTAAAGAACTATAAAGGTGCCATTGACTAATATTTATTTCCAACTGTTCGTGATATTGATTCTATTGGGTTCGAATAGATGGAGAGATTGCTAACCCCTATCTCTAATGTAAGGGGAACCTTCATGTTCCATGGCTAAGTTTGCCACAACTATTTTATTTTTGTTCTTAGCTTGGTGATTTGTGTTCAAGTTCTTTTTAGTTTAAATTAATAATTTGGGGTCTTAGTGAAGAAGAATTTTTGATTGTTGATTCAATTCCAAATTTATTAATGATATTTTACGACACAGAGACATTTGCTTCTACTGCTTTATTATTTTCCAAGTCAGTGGAATGTAATGTGATTGAAAAAATGTTTATTTTAATGGAAATAACATTTTCTTTTGATTTTGGCACGATTTGGTTTTTTTAAAACTTAAATTTGTGACCCTTGTATCCCAGGGAGTGCGTAAAAGAGAGATTTTTGCAGAAAAAAGCACGTGACCCTAATCACCCCACTTTCGTGTTTATAAGGGTCAGACCATTTAAAAAAAATTATAAGCTCCTACAAGGGTTAAAACAATTATTTTAATAAAGCGCTGCTTTCTTCAGGCCAAGACTAATAATACAAAAAATTAAAAAATTGCAGAAAAAATCACCCTGGCTAGGAGGGGCTTCCAAAGTTGTAAATTGACCCTTATTACCCCATTTTACATCTGTCAGCCTGTGAATTCAAAAACAATCGTCACAAGCTGATTTCTCCATTAGATTTTAATTAAATTTTAACGGAATGTTTTGTAATTGGAATAAGTTTCATTTCTCACAAATCAATACTTCAGTCCGCTCATGAGCGAAACAACGAACTATACAACATATTGGTAACATGTTATATAGTTCGTTGGAGCAAACGTACAATTTATCAAGTACCGTTTTCTCACTGCCTAGTCGTCCTATATCGCTCAAATTCAGATAGTAATATAACACGAAGGAAAGTGGGCTAAATATATTGTTTATTGTGCATTTGAAAATGCTATTGAGAAAAGCGTTCAACAATGAACTGGAACGTGAAAATGTCACCCACAGAAATTGGTTGGAATATTTGCTTTGCGTGTTCAAAGTATTTAAATCATGAATTCAGGTCTTTGGAATTAGCTTTTGTACCAAAATGTTGAATGAGAAAAGTTTGTTTACTATAAAATTTAGCTACTATATATATGTAAAGACCTCTCCCATATACGAGTACTTTTCTTCAGTTCATATTTGCAATATCATCTAACAAACCTACTGAAAAACCATAAATCATGGAGTACAGCTGGTACTTTAATCACCGTTATCAAAGTTTGATAAATTTATTTCATTTAAATTATAACTATTTCCACAGGCTTTGAAGAACCCCGAAATAAAGGCTTTAAATGTTGTTTCTTTTGTTTTTACAGGTGAGCGGAACCTTTCGTAAACCGATACATAATAATAATGGTTTTGAGTTTTAATTGCGTATTGACAATAAAACTTTCGTTTTATAGAGAAACGCAATATCGTCTTTATTTCATTGTCCTAGAGCAGAAGCCTCTTTATAACACAACATTTTCTGCAAATATTTCTCGAATATGGATAAGCTGAGGTTTGATTTTACTGTACAACAATCGGCAGATGGAAAACCAAGCGTCATATGCATAACTTCGGTAGCTACACCTGATGGACAGACTTTTGGAGTAACACCCGAATACCAACCAGCAACTCTGCACCACGAACTTGCGAATATTCCAAACTATGCTAAGGTAAAAATGAAAAAAAAAAAAAAAAAAATTCTTAACTAATTGTCATCAAACTAGGAAAATAGGGATAACATTAACGGACGCTCTATCAAAAACCTATTTAGATGATGAACAAAACTATATTACCTAGTAATATTTACATAGAGGAAACCACGGAAAAGCCTATCTCTACTGAACGTAGAGCCTAATGGAAAAACTGTTAGAGAAATTGCTCGAAGGTAAACAAACAAAATCAGTAACTCAAAATATAGGGGCGACTGCGAAGGAATTCATAATTGAGAAATTCGCAGGCAAAAACTCAAATGCCATTCAATGGATCGAAGAATTTAATGAAGAATGTGAACGCTTCCATATCAATGAAGACAAACAAAAAATGAAAATGTTAAAACATTTTCTGGAATGCGCCAGTGTGGAGTGGTACAGCTGCATGCTAATGAAACTAACAATGGATTCTGAATGGAACGCGTGGGGGGAAAATTTTGCTGATACATTTGCAAACAAAGGGTGGTCGCCCATTAGATATTCTGTAGCCTTTAAATATCAAGCACGTTCATTGCTTGAGTATGCTTTAAAAAAACTTTTACTGGAAGTGAGGAATTCAATTGACACTGGTACACTAATAGACATTATAACATTTGGCTTACTATAACTATAACTATGTGGCTGGTAAAATCGTCAGAGAAATTTTACAAGGAACGGTAAAGCTGTACAATGAAATAGGAAAATTAGAACAACTTGTTGCGAAGAATAAGCATGAGAAAAAAAAAAAAAAATCTTCTTTCGACTCCAAACCCAAACACATTGAAGGAAAAAAACCGTGCCGCATCTGCCTTCACGAGAGAAAAGGCAAAACGGTACCACCCTGAGCAAAATTATTAGTTTAAAGAGGAAAATGAGGAAGCGATTTTGAAAACTGCTAATAATTCTGAATTGGTAATTGAACTAAGTAAGGATAACTAGAAAAACTAGATGTGCAACCATTAGTAAAAGTGAGGTCACAATTAAATGATATGTGAACAGTTTCTGGATGATGATAGGATCAAGTGTATCATTAATTATTGCAAAGTTATTGAAAATTCAACCACAAAAGCGTACAATGACGGGAAAATAATAAACTTGAAGACTGTTAATGGTGAGAAGAAAACAAATGGTATGGTAACACTAAATAATATACTAAATTAAATATAATATATTTATATATTCAATATATTGTAACAATCGATCAACAAAACGTGAGGTGTATTTAATGTATTCAGAACAAAATCAACAACAATATTTTTCCAGATCCGAAACCACTCACATTTTCTGCACAACTCGTTTATCTCCCACTTAACAACACAACAAATGTTGGAAATTCTAAATCAACACTGTAGTTATCACTACACTGCCCCCTGTGTTTCTTGAGACCTGTCCTCAGGTCGAACTTCAGCCTTCGTCAGGCGATTCGCGTGGAGCCGACGTACTTTTCGTCCCATCTGCACATCAAAAAGCACGTCATTGTGTCGCTTTTTAACCACCCACGGCCCCGTCCACATAGGCTGGAGCTTTGGGCTGAATCCTCTTCTTCTTTTTGGCTCGTAGACCCAGACCCAATCACCCTCTTGATGTCGTGGGTTCTTCGCCCTACGGTCGAAGGTTTCCTTTTGTGAACGCATTTTCAGGTGGGCTTGTTCATCGGCAAACTTACGAATCTGGTCAATCTGTTCCCTGAGCTTCAACGCATAAGACGTGTCCAACTCTTGGAGTTGCTGGGGAGGACGAACCAAATTCTCTGGTAGGTGCAGGTCCCTTCCATAAATCACTTGAGCCGGGGACAATCCTGTGGTTGCATGAGGGGTTGAGCGGTAAGCCATCAAAAAGAGAGGTATCTTCTCATCCCAATCACTTTGATTCCCGCTTACAAACATAGCCAGATATTTCGTCAATGTTCTATTGAGCCGCTCAACCAGCCCTGCCGACTGAGGATGTAAAGGAGTTGCACGGGTACGATGCATTCCCAGAATAGCTGAAACCTCTTTCACCAATGTTGATTCGAAGTTCCGCCCCTGATCAGTATGCAATTCAAAGGGCACCCCTGTCCGACTGAAAACCTGTTCCACCAATGCAGATGCAATTGTTGCTGCTTCCTGATTTGGTACTGCTATGGCCTCTGGCCACTTCGAGAAGTAATCAGCTGCCACTAACACATACCTATTGCCACGCTTTGTTCTTGGAAATGGTCCAAGAATATCCACCCCCATCCGATCGAAAGGTGCACCTACATGCATCTGTTGCAGTGGTGCTGGACTTTGGCGGCCCGGACCCTTGAACTGACGACAAAGCTTGCAGGTTTTACACCATGAACGAATATCCGACGTCATCCCAGGCCAGAAATATGATTGTCGTACTTTTGCAAGAGTTCTCCAAAACCCGAAATGTCCACCTGTGGGTGTATCATGGCACATTTTCATCACCTGCACAACTTTGTCTTGCGGAACTACCCACTGTCGTCTCTTTCCCCCAGCTTGTCCCACCCACCAGTGGTACAGTTTTTCATTATGCACCTCCAGGGAATCCCAACGATTGATGAATTGGCGCATTTTTGGATCAGCTCCAGCGAGTTCATCCCCTCCTGGACGTTTCCCTTCTATTTTCCATTTGATGACCTGCTGTACTACATCATCATGTTGAAAGTCATCATTGAATGGCAATAGCTCTACCAAATTAGCTCTGGTTACCTGACCCTCTTCTTCTCGCCTATTGCAGTAGCCACAATTCCGTCCACATGGGCGACGTGACAGTCCATCTGCATTTGCATGCTTTGCTCCCGCCCTGTGTGATATCACGAAATCGTAACCCTGAAGCTTTTCGAGCCACCTTGCCAATTGTCCTTCTGGACGGTGAAATGACGTCAACCATGTAAGAGCAGCATGGTCCGTTCGTAGGCTAAATTGCCTCCCATACAAATATTGATGAAAGTGGCCTATGCTGCGAACAACAGCCAACAACTCCCGACGTGTGGCACAATAATTTTTCTCTTGTCGACTTAGTGTTTGGCTGAAGTATGCTATGGCGTGTTCCTTTCCTTCCTGTTCTTGTGATAGTACCGCCCCAATCGCATATGCACTAGCATCACAATCCAACGTAAATGGCTTGGTCAAATCAGGAAAGGCTAGGATGGGCGCAGAGGTCATGGTCTCTTTCAGTTGAATGAAACTTTGTTGACACTGTTCGCTCCAGTCAAAGGGAGCATCTGCTTGGGTGAGGCAGGTCAGCGGCTTTGCCAAATCAGCGAAGTTCCTCACAAACCTCCTGTAATAAGAACAGAAGCCAAGGAAGCTGCGGACTTCCTTTTTGTCTCTTGGAATTGGCCATTCTTGCACTGCTCTTGTTTTCTCACTATCTGTTTGGACTCCCTTTCCTGATATGAGATGACCCAGGTACCGCGTCTCCCGTTTGAAGAACCCACATTTTTTTGGATTGACTTGAAGATTGGCGTCTCGCAAGCAATTTAATACCATTTCAAGTTTCTTAAGGACTGTATCAACATCTGGTCCATGTATGATTAAATCGTCCAAGTAGGTCAAGGCCAAGTCTCTGGGTATTATCGCTTCCATCAATCTTTGAAAAGTGGCCGGTGCGTTGCAAAGTCCAAAAGGCATCACCTTGAACTGCCACAGCCCTTTTCCGTAAATGGTGAATGCCGTCTTTTCCTTGTCTTCTGGTTTCATCTGTATTTGCCAGTACCCACATTTCAAATCCAGCACACAAAACCATGATGACCCACCTAAAGCATCCAGCAAGTCTTGAATGCACGGTAGTGCATAGGAGTCCTTCTTCGTGATTTTGTTTAGCCTACGAAAGTCAACACAGAACCTAGTGGAGCCGTCTTTCTTCGGGACAAGTACAACTGGTGAAGCCCAAGGACTGTTAGAGGGCTCAATGACATCCTGTTGTAACATCTCTTTGAGAAGATTGTCAACGTGATCCTGCTGGGCATATGGAATGCGCCGTGGTGGTTGCTTAACAGGCTGGGCCTGGCCAGTGTCAATAGTGTGATGTACAACATGTGTACGACCCAAAAGCTCACCCTCGGCTGCAAATACCTCCTGCTGCCTCTTGAACAATGCTGCCAGCTTCTTCCATTCTGCGGATTCTGGAACGAGGTTAGTTTGCTTCAAGGCATTCACCATCCATTCTTTCAGAGGATTCTGATCACCCTCAATTACGCTGTTTATTTGTAGGGCCTGTTCTGCACATTGCCTTCTTCTTCTCAATGGTATTTCCATTCTTTGAATTTGTAGGCTAGTGCGAGCCAGGTTGACGCATGCCTTGACCCGACGCAGAAAATCTAGGCCCAGTATCGCTTTGTCTCTAATCTGGGCCACAAGAAAAGTGTGTTCCATTTTCTGGTTACCCAACTCTACCAGTGCGAGACAGTCCCCATTGACATGCATCTTCTGACCAGAGGCGGTAAGTAATCCAGCATATTTGGTGGGCTGACTTCCTCACTAGGTCAGGGCGTAGGATTGAGACAGTTGCTCCAGTGTCAATTAAAAAGAAGCACCCGCGATCTCCTATCCTGGCCTCAACAAACAGTGCCTCACCATCCGTCCTAGCCGTTTTTATAAATGCATAGGGGCCATCAGCCTGTGGAGCTACGGGTTGCCCCTTTGCCGAAGCTCCATTCAGTTTTCCGGCTCCAAGAAAACTCCTTTGAATTGACCCGCTGGTTTTTAACATGTTTAATGTTTTAGGGCTGGGGGTCATTTTGTGAATTCCGACACGACACGTTTGTTCAAGGGGCAGTTAGAACGAATGTGGTTCTTGTCCCCACAACCCCAACATTCCTGCTGCCGGACCATGTTGGGTTCACAACTTGGACTTTCCATGAGTTGGGCTCTTGTCAGGGCATCTTGCAGCGTTGTTGGCCCGTAACAAGATACGATTTTCTTCGTACCCTGATCTCGAAGCCCTCTTAGGAAAGCATGCAACGCCAACTCATCCCTACAACGCTCTGGCCAGTGGGGAGTGGCAAGACGTACAATGCGCTCTATGTCCAAGGCATATTCGGTGAGAGGCTCATTAGGACGTTGTTTCCTAGACTGTAATTCGCTTTGCCACTTGAGCGACAAGTGTTGATGGCCAAATCGGTGCTGAAGAACACTACTGAGACGATTGTAATCCATCCTTTCTTCAGGAGGTACTGTTGCAAGGATAACACCAAGGGCAGCACCCCGGAGTGCACTTGCCAATTTCTGACCCTTCCGTTCACTTGACCAACCATTGGCAGTAGATACCATTTCGAGGTGGCCAGCGTAGTCCTCCCACGATATCTTGCCCTCATACAACATCAGGGAACTCTCATGAGAGATGGGTTTTTGCCGCAAGCTTGTCATTTGCTGCTGAACCTCGAGTAATGTTTCAGAAACTTGAATGTTGTGCACAGCTGCTGATGTGGAAGGCACAGCTGATGTATAGGGCACAGTTGAGGTGGAGGCCAAAGGAGTGTCAGTGGCTCGTTCAGTCACAGCATTTCTCAATTCCCTATTCTCCCGCTCAAGCAGACAAATTCTTTCTTGGCATTCTGCCATTTTCAGCTGCATTGTTTCTAGCGTCTGACGTAGGCCTGAGTCCTGTTCTAGCGGAACTTGCTGACTAGCCCTTTCATTGAAACCCTGAACGACTTCAGTTGGATGTTCTACCTCTCCAGGTTCATCAAGGTTCACAACATGACGACGCGTCGATATAGTTCGCTTGGGAGCAGGGTGGGAACCTCTTGGAAGTGGCATATTGCACCAGTACGTTGAGTGTTCGAATGTAAAACAACGATCCCGGACGGGCCCCCAAAATGTAACAATCGATCAACAAAACGTGAGGTGTATTTAATGTATTCAGAACAAAATCAACAACAAAAAAATCATAATTTCTCCCTTGAGAGGGAAAAACATTAAATCATGTTTAATGTTCACTCAATGAAATCATCAGAAATTTACAAGCGGTTGCAATCATGTTCACAATATCAATAATTGAGAATGATCACCTGTGTGTAAACAATTATTCAAATAACCATGCTCATAACTCAGCTTGTTGGCCACGCACTTCGCAGTAGTTAACATAATATGGTTGGATAAATCGAGAGCTTTCGAACGAATGGTCAACGAATTTTGTGGGATGAAAAACGACGAAGTACCATTTCCCTAGCAACGACTCGGTTGTAAGCGGAAATCATCAGAAAAAAACGTTGCACATTTGCGTGTCGTGTCGGAATTCACAAAATGACCCCCAGCCCTAAAACATTAAACATGTTAATATTTTTCCAGATCCGAAACCACTCACATTTTCTGCACAAGTCGTTTATCTCCCACTTAACAGCACAACAAATGTTGGAAATTCTAAATCAACACTGTAGTTACCACTACAATATTATTATATTAATATAAGTATTATTATATATTATATTGTATACTTTAAATGTGGTGGGTAATATATTTAATATATTATAATAATGAATAATTGAATTATTATCTAAGCTGATATATTTCTTCTGGACAAGGAGTTTCACTTTCTATCAAAACTGTGGATTGTATTTCAGAATTTCGACCCACTTGGTTTCACATTCATAAACAACTATTTGCATAGTGGAATATTAGAAATGTTATGTTTAGTCATTGGAGGAGTCCGAGTATTAGAAAACACTGTATAGACTTCTGCATAGTTTTATATACTTGCATTCATAAAAAGATCTTTCTCAAGTTTTCTCAATTTGAGATCTATAATCTTGTGTAGCATGGATGTATGGGTGTATGGATGTATGAGTTCGTTGGACTATTGTTTGAACCAAGCGGAAAGCGTTGGAATTTTTCACGCTGCTTTGTCTTTTCCACGAAGTTTGTGCTTGCCTTTTTACCGGTGAAGCCCATCAATATTTCTTCTAGGAATTCTTGAGCCTCCATATAGAAGTTGTGTTGTATATTTTTTCGTCTAGGAGCCCATTTGGTATCACCCGTGTTCTCCTGAACAGCGATAGAAATCAACATGTTAAGAGAATTGAATCATAGGTACATTGCGAGAGGAAGTTTCATGAAAATCCACATCTGGCATTTGAGAATATCTTTTGGCAACAAGGCGAGCTTTAGGTCTGTACAGGTCACCAAATTGTTGTATGCAACTCTAGATTCTCCGTCTGTTCCATCACTCCCTTACTACTCTCTACTGATTTTCATCAAATGTTCAGAAATGATATGTTTGCTCAACTAATGAAGATTTCAAACATGGTACCCATTCCACCAAGTGATTTTAAAATGCTTCCCTCCCTCTCCATTTTCTTGTAGAAAGTTTGTTTCGGATACGATTCCTTGCGATTATGTTGTCAGGTTCTCTGTAATCCTTCTCTATTTTACCGTATTGCGATGAATGATAATAAAACATGCAAAATAGTTTGAATACCTGATTAACTCTTTCAATTTTCTGTAGATTGAAGTTTAATTGTAAAATTAAATTAGACCCCACCACCGCATTGTCCACGATTTGATGACCAATCTCTATCTCTATCTCTATTATTAATAAGAATGAAACTCCGTCTGTCGCTCTGTCGCTCTGTCGTGTCTATGCACGGCCAAACGGCTGAGTGGGCCGGATCTACGAGTGGGGGGATCTTTTTGGGATTTTCCGATAGGGTGTATAAGCGAATTTAAAATTTTCTAATCCCACCCGAACCATGGGCCGTAGGGCGGGAGGGGGGTCGAAGTAATAATTAATGTGCGCTTTTTGGACTTCCCCGCTTCCCCTACCCCTCTAAACGGGCGTTGAAAATTCTGGAAAAATACCGGTTTTGTAGGTTTTTGAACGAGAAAGACGACGGCGCAATCGGATCGCGAAAAAAGTATCGGGAAATGCGTCAAAAAAATGCGAGAGTACGGACCCGTTTTCTCGAAAAGTCCGCCGAAAAACTTGGTTTTTTCCGATTAAAATATACCCCATAAAGGTACGTTTTTCGGAACGGTTTTCGCGGGCGAAATACAGCTTTGGGTCCGCCGAATCTGAATCCGAAATCGGATATCGAAAAAAGTGACGAGAACTTGGTCAAATTGCGAGCAGAAGCGAGCAAAGCGATTAAAATGATTCTGCCGTGGACGAGAGAAGGCTCAAGAATTGACGTGAAGGGTTCGATGCCACAACATTGCGAGGCGAGCAGGTATGCCTACATAGGTACCTACCTTGCGAGCGAAGCGGGAGCCATTTCAAATAATAAATACGGACTTTGTCCTACACATATACAGGTATACCTTGCGAGCGAAGCGAGCAACATCCCCGAATAAACTTTTCGTGGTTCCACGTAGTTTTATAAGATTTAATTTGTTTGTAATAATTCCCAACTGAAAAAAACGTCTGCCAAGTTGGGTGGGCAGTATAACTTCCTCAAGCGAGCGAAGCGAGCAGCATCCCCTACAGAAGTTAAGCCTACCCTTAGAGATCTACCGTTTGCGAGCGCAGCGAGCAGCATCCCCTACAGAAGTTAAACCTACCCTTAGAGATCTACCGTTTGCGAGCGAACCGAGCAACATCCCCTAAATGCCATACTTTGCGAGCGAAGCGAGCAACATTTTCTACATGCCAGACTTTGCGAGCGAAGCGAGCAACATATCCTACATGCCAGGCTTTGCGAGCGAAGCGAGCAATATTCCCTACATGCCACACGTTGCGAGCGAAGCGAGCAACTTAATGGGGGGTCCGGGGGGCTTGCCCCCCGGCTGGACGTGGAGGCGAGCGTAGCGAGCCGGAGCGGCTAGTTATTAATAAGAATGAAACTCCGTCTGTCGCTCTGTCGTGTCTATGCACGGCCAAACGGCTGAGTGGGCCGGATCTACGAGTGGGGGGATCTTTTTGGGATTTTCCGATAGGGTGTATAAGCGAATTTAAAATTTTCTAATCCCACCCGAACCATGGGCCGTAGGGCGGGAGGGGGGTCGAAGTAATAATTAATGTGCGCTTTTTGGACTTCCCCGCTTCCCCTACCCCTCTAAACGGGCGTTGAAAATTCTGGAAATATACCGGTTTTGTAGGTTTTTGAACGAGAAAGACGACGGCGCAATCGGATCGCGAAAAAAGTATCGGGAAATGCGTCAAAAAAATGCGAGAGTACGGACCCGTTTTCTCGAAAAGTCCGCCGAAAAACTAGGTTTTTCCCGATTAAAATATACCCCATAAAGGTACGTTTTTCGGAACGGTTTTCGCGGGCGAAATACAGCTTTGATCCCGCCGAATCTGAATCCGAAGTCGGATATCGAAAAAAGTGACGGAAAGTAGGTCAAATTGGGAGGGGAATTGCGAGGGAACCGTTTAACATCAGAAATTAATCGACCACGGGCCGCCGTTACACAACGTTGCTTACCTGAAGGGACCCTCACAGGGGGGTTCCCATTTGCACTTCTACGCAATACCTTGCGAGCGAAGCGAGAGCCATTTCAAATAATAAATACGGACTTTGTCCTACACATATACAGGTATACCTTGCGAGCGAAGCGAGCAACATCCCCGAATAAACTTTTCGTGGTTCCACGTAGTTTCTAAGATTTAATTTGTTTGTAAGAATTCCCAACTGAAAAAAACGTCTGCCAAGTTGGGTGGGCAGTACAACATTCCCTAATAAACTTTTCGTGGTTCCACGTAGTTTTATAAGAATTAATTTGTTTGTAAGAATTTCCAACAGAAAAAAACGTCTGCCAAGTTGGGTGGGCAGTATAACTTCTTCAAGCGAGGGAAGCGAGCAGCATCCCCTACAGAATAAATACGGCCTTGCGAGCGAAGCGAGCAACATCCCCTAATAAACTTTTCGTGGTTCCACGTAGTTTTATAAGATTTAATTTGTAAGTAAGAATTCCCCAACAGAAAAAAACGTCTGCCAAGTTGGGTGGGCAGTATAACTTCCTCAAGCGAGCGTAGCGAGCAGCATCCCCTACAGAAGTTAAACCTACCCTTAGGGATCTACCGTTTGCGAGCAAAGCGAGTAAAATTCCCTACATGCCACATTTTGCGAGCGAAGCGAGCAATTTAATGGGGGGTCCGGGGGCAGTATAACTTCCTCAAGTGAGCGAAGCGAGCAGCATCCCCTACAGAAGTTAAACCTACCCATAGAGACCTACCGTTTACGAGCGAACCGAGCAACATCCCCTAATAAACTTTTCGTGGTTCCACGTAGTTTTATAAGATTTAATTTGTTTGTAAGAATTCCCAACTGAAAAAAACGTCTGCCAAGTTGGGTGGGCAGTATAACTTCCTCAAGCGAGCGAAGCGAGCAGCATCCCCTACAGAAGTTAAACCTACCCTTAGAGATCTAACGTTTGCGAGCGAAGCGAGCAACATCCCCTACACATGTTGAACCTACCCTTAGGGACCTACCGTTTGCGAGCAAAGCGAGCAACATTCCCTACATGCCACAGCTTTGGGTCCGCCGAATCTGAATCCGAAATCAGATATCGAAAAAAGTGACGAGAACTCGGTCAAATTGCGAGCAGAAGCGAGCAAAGCGATTAAAATGATTCTGCCGTGGACGAGAGAAGGCTCAAGAATTGACGTGAAGGGTTCGATGTCACAACATTGCGAGGCGAGCAGGTATGCCTACATAGGTACCTACCTTGCGAGCGAAGCGAGAGCCATTTCAAATAATAAATACGGACTTTGTCCTACACATATACAGGTATACCTTGCGAGCGAAGTGAGCAACATCCCCGAATAAACTTTTCGTGGTTCCACGTAGTTTTATAAGATTTAATTTGTTTGTAATAATTCCCAACTGAAAAAAACGTCTGCCAAGTTGGGTGGGCAGTATAACTTCCTCAAGCGAGCGAAGCGAGCAGCATCCCCTACAGAAGTTAAGCCTACCCTTAGAGATCTACCGTTTGCGAGCGAAGCGAGCAGCATCCCCTACAGAAGTTAAACCTACCCTTAGAGATCTACCGTTTGCGAGCGAACCGAGCAACATCCCCTAAATGCCAAACTTTGCGAGCGAAGCGAGCAACATTTTCTACATGCCAGACTTTGCGAGCGAAGCGAGCAACATAACCTACATGCCAGACTTTGCGAGCGAAGCGAGCAATATTTCCCACATGCCACACTAGGACTTTGTCCTACCCTTAGGGACCTACCGTTTGCGAGCAAAGCGAGCAAAATTCCTTACACGCCACAGCTTTGGGTCCGCCGAATCTGAATCCGAAATCGGATATCGAAAAAAGTGACGAGAAGCGTGACGAATTGCGAGCAGAAGCGAGCAAAGCGATTAAAATGATTCTGCCGTGGACGAGAGAAGGCTCAAGAATTGACGTGAAGGGTTCGATGTCACAACATTGCGAGGCGAGCAGGTATGCCTACATAGGTACCTACCTTGCGAGCGAAGCGAGAGCCATTTCAAATAATAAATACGGACTTTGTCCTACACATATACAGGTATACCTTGCGAGCGAAGTGAGCAACATCCCCGAATAAACTTTTCGTGGTTCCACGTAGTTTTATAAGATTTAATTTGTTTGTAATAATTCCCAACTGAAAAAAACGTCTGCCAAGTTGGGTGGGCAGTATAACTTCCTCAAGCGAGCGAAGCGAGCAGCATCCCCTACAGAAGTTAAGCCTACCCTTAGAGATCTACCGTATGCGAGCGAAGCGAGCAGCATCCCCTACAGAAGTTAAACCTACCCTTAGAGATCTACCGTTTGCGAGCGAACCGAGCAACATCCCCTAAATGCCAAACTTTGCGAGCGAAGCGAGCAACATTTTCTACATGCCAGACTTTGCGAGCGAAGCGAGCAACATATCCTACATGCCACACTTTGCGAGCGAAGCGAGCAATATTCCCTACATGCCACACGTTGCGAGCGAAGCGAGCAACTTAATGGGGGGTCCGGGGGGCTTGCCCCCCGGCTGGACGTGGAGGCGAGCGTAGCGAGCCGGAGCGGCTAGTTATTAATAAGAATGAAACTCCGTCTGTCTGTCGCTCTGTCGCTCTGTCGTGTCTATGCACGGCCAAACGGCTGAGTGGGCCGGATCTACGAGTGGTGGGATCTTTTTGGGATTTTCCGATAGGGTGTATAAGCGAATTTAAAATTTTCTAATCCCACCCGAACCATGGGCCGTAGGGCGGGAGGGGGGTCGAAGTAATAATTAATGTGCGCTTTTTCCACTTCCCCGCTTCCCCTACCCCTCTAAACGGCCGTTGACAATTCCGGAAAAATACGGGTTTCGTAGGTTTTCCTACGAGGAAGACGACGGCGCGATCGGATCGCGAAAAAAGTATCGGGAAATGCGTTAAAAAAATGCGAGAGTACGGACCCGTTTTCTCGAAAAGTCCGCCGAAAAACTTGGTTTTTTCCCATTAAAATATACCCCATAAAGGTACGTTTTTCGGAACGGTTTTCGCGGGCGAAATACAGCTTTGGGTCCGTCGAATCTGAATCCGAAATCGGATATCGAAAAAAGTGACGAGAAGCGTGACGAATTGCGAGCAGAAGCGAGCAAAGCGATTAAAATGATTCTGCCGTGGACGAGAGAAGGCTCAAGAATTGACGTGAAGGGTTCGATGTCACAACATTGCGAGGCGAGCAGGTATGCCTACATAGGTACCTACCTTGCGAGCGAAGCGAGAGCCATTTCAAATAATAAATACGGACTTTGTCCTACACATATACAGGTATACCTTGCGAGCGAAGCGAGCAACATCCCCGAATAAACTTTTCGTGGTTCCACGTAGTTTTATAAGATTTAATTTGTTTGTAATAATTCCCAACTGAAAAAAACGTCTGCCAAGTTGGGTGGGCAGTATAACTTCCTCAAGCGAGCGAAGCGAGCAGCATCCCCTACAGAAGTTAAGCCTACCCTTAGAGATCTACCGTTTGCGAGCGAAGCGAGCAGCATCCCCTACAGAAGTTAAACCTACCCTTAGAGATCTACCGTTTGCGAGCGAACCGAGCAACATCCCCTAAATGCCATACTTTGCGAGCGAAGCGAGCAACATTTTCTACATGCCAGACTTTGCGAGCGAAGCGAGCAACATATCCTACGCGCCAGACTTTGCGAGCGAAGCGAGCAATATTCCCTACATGCCACACGTTGCGAGCGAAGCGAGCAACTTAATGGGGGGTCCGGGGGGCTTGCCCCCGGCTGGACGTGGAGGCGAGCGTAGCGAGCCGGAGCGGCTAATAGAGAATAAAGTTGAGCCCAATTCTGTGTTATAAATCGTGAATATGAATTTAAGTATGTACTTACTAAAATACGCTTATCTCAAAGGATTCTGCACATCTTCATTCCTTATAAATTTGTGATTGAGAGGAGGCTATCAAACAAGGGAATTTCGAACCATTAGAAAATAACCTGTAGGGTTTTAATCCCCCGTCCTTCTTCTTCTCTTTGGAAAGCAGACGTGGTATTGACCATTGGTACCCGGAATAACACAGCAGGTATTTTTTCGTACTAAATTAAAGCATCGCTTCGAATGATTTCTAGTAGCTTTTCCCATTCCGACTTTTTTTCTACCGGGTATTTCTTTCCTATTGGTTTGTGAAAACACGGCAGAGATACTGGTTTTCTGCCTCTATTTGCATCTGATCCCTCTCACTTGCAACGTGCAATACAAAGTAATAAAGAGAAACGCCGCAGTAAGTTACGGAAATCAACAGGCTGGGAGATGCAAATGCAACTCCTGCTATGTGGATTTTAAAATCAGAAAAACAGGAAATATACAGTGTCATGTTTTACTGCACTGCACGATCGTTTGTTTCTTCGTTGCATACAAAAATACGAATTGCTAGGTAAATTAATATTACCTAGTAATCGTGATTAATATGACGTATTAAATTGTGATTTCGTTCACCAATTTTTCAGCATTCTTAACACATTTTGGTACAGTTGTTTAAATCGTTGTGACTCATACATCTACAGATTTCTAGACTCAAAAACGATCCTATTCTCCAGCACTTTTATATCAATTTTATTGAAAAGATTGATTTACTCTGTGTTTAGGAATGACTTTTGGGTGGTGCACCTAGATCGACATTTTGTGATGCGTACCTAGTACGTAACTAATTTTCAACTGCGATCTTTTTCAATAGTCCCTCCCTTGACCCCCCCAAAAAACTGGTCCTTTAGGGTCAAAATCGCCAAAAACTGAAGTAAAGTCGAAAATTTCGCGATTTCATAGATTTTTGACAAGGTTGCGTTCGGAGATCGAGGTCTCAAACTAGGATATTTCATTGGACCAACATCACAAACAGGTTGGATAAAAAAACAGAACTACCGGATCTGACGCAAGGTACACCCCCTTTCAGACGACAAGGTTACTGGGCTAATGGAATATTTGTTGTAAATTAGAATAGATCGATTAATATGACCGGGGACGCTATTAAATATTAGTTTGCTCCGTATGAGAGTTGGACCCTTGACTGTAAAACGAATTTAAATGTGTGTTAAAACTAGGATTACCATGACTGAACGTAGATAAAATTCTTCAAACTTCGGTTAACAGCCAATATAGTAGTAACACTAATGTACCCATATAAAACTATAACTCAATAAAAATCGTTAAGTGGAGTTGGTGCAGGTATAATCAAGTTTATAGGTGGAAATGATCATAGATACTTAGTAAATGGAGCATGTGGTACGTTCATTATTATCCAAGTATAATAGACTGTGATGGCGTAACTTGTAGCAAGAACAATGAACAATAAAAGAAAACTAACTATTTATCGTGAAACAGCACTATTTAAAATTCATAAGATGGAAAATTTATAAAATATGAAGATCACGCGTGCGTATCCCACATTCTCGCAAAGCATATCAAACTGGAACAGCTCATCCATCAAATTTTTCGACAGGAAATTCCATGAAGTTTGAGTAGGAATTAGTAAATTTGAGTCCAAATATTAAAGTGCGTTCATATACGTATACCTAGAAGGCGTATACAGGGTGTCCCACTTTCGGGTGAACCTCCGGCTGGGGTTCGATTCTACAACTAATATGTGACTTTTTTGTCCTATAAAATATATTTTTCAATTCACACTAAAGACTATTTTTTTCTCGTTTTCAACTTTGTGTCAATAAAACTTTCATAACTCCTTTAATTTCCAGTCAATACTCAAATCCGATTGTATCGTTGGAAAGAGCATCAGATTTCCTATCTTTCTGATGCCTTTTCAAAAATTATGAAATGGAATAAACGGATAATAAATAAACCGTAAGTGAAAAATTTGTAAAATTCCGAAAATGTTCATTTTGTTCAAAGTTTGTCTCTCAAACCGTCCTGGATGGAAAATTCAAGCTGTAATCCTAAAAGTTGCATCAAGATCCCAGCTTTCAAACGGTGTAATCCATTTTACTTTTACTTTGATAATTAGGGGAGAAAACGATGTTTTAATGTTGAAAAACATATTTTTTCACGTTGAATCGAATGGTAACATGAATATCTCCCATACCCGGCTATAACCGAATTAAGCATTTTAAATAATTAAGTAGTTCCACCATTGAAAAGACCTACAATTTATCATGCCAAATGAACTTAAATTAATGAGTTAAAGTGTTAAACTTGGCTATAACGGGGTTTGGGAGATATGCAAGTGTTACCATTCGATTCAGCGTTAAAAAAATAAGTGAAAACTGACCCCGAAATCGTATTTTCATATAAAGTCATTTAAGAAGGAAACATCTCGATTTCATTGAAAAAAAAAAAAAAAAAACAATGTTTTTTAACATTAAGAGATAGTTTTCTCCTATAGGAAATTGAAGTGATACCTACTCGATCAATCAGCTTAATATCAGAAATGGCGTACAAGCTGTATTTCTGGGGTAGTGACTAAGAGATCGATGTTGTAATATTGTGGGTATATGTGGTAATATGGTTTTTTCATCACTCTTTAATTTCAACAAGTTAAAAATTCAATTAAAACGAAAATATCTACAGTTTTTGCGTTTGTCGTTAGTTTAGTATTCATGAGAAGGGACAGCTACCACGAACGCGAAGACCTTCCATCAATAATTGGGGTCTTGAGCTCGTGCAGCGAGTTATTGGATACAAATGGCAGCCCAATACCAGAACAGAAAAGCAGTAAACCCTAACCAATTGTGTTAAAAATTGATACTTTGCATGCTTAATAGCTCAAACGATGCTATCAAATATATACTTCTGAGAAAATTGTTAGGTGATCGTTAAATAGAATGACTTTATTGAAGGATCTTGAAGGATGATGATGGACTGTTATTTTCCATTCGTGTCGCCACTTTTTTAATATAAGGGGACCGAGCTATCGTAACCTTCACCTTAACTCAATATTCGTTGTTTTGATGGACGTATTTTGTTTCATTTTATGATACTGTGGGGAAAATCTTCATGAGCCACAAAACTTCCTAGTTCCCGCCCTCGATGGGGGGTGGAGCCGAGTTGTGAGAGCTTGTCCCTCGGAATACTCCCACCCTTGTGTGTGACACCTGACCCACCTGTTACAGTGTTGATTTCCTGACATGGGAACATGAGGGGAGACAACTCCAACCCACTCGAGTGGCACATTGAGGAACCTTGTCCAGCTGTTTCAAAAAAGCTCCTAAAGAGTGGGTATTTGAAGAAACCAGTCAGCCGGTTGTAGGTAGACTGAGTTGACTGTGTGAGATGCTTAGCGGAACCATGAAAGGCAGCTACGTTGTTACTATGACTAAGCAAATATTGTAGGACATACGAAAACGATAATAATCGACGTTCCTGAGTTACTCCGAGTTTGATACTACTATCATACGTAGTATTAGAAACCAGAATCGAATTATTAGAAACCGGAAATCTCATAAAAATGAATGCGTTTGGAGTAAAAATTGTTATGCGTTTGTGGAAGGTAAAAGTAGGAGAAGGTATGTGTACTGTATGTATTTGGCAAAAGTAGAAATATCTAAAAACTGATAAGAAAAAAATAATGAAGCATACATAGGTTTTGCCTAATGAATTCTACTTCTAATTTGAGTGCGTCGAGGGATACAATCAGCAAGTCATCATCTTCATCGACACTCTCTTATCCTCGCCCTTTTTTAACCTGTTGCCTCTTTTGACAGGTAAGTGAGTATCTGCTTCATATCTTTCCCAAGCCACTAGAATAGTGATCAGACGTTGCAATTTATAGTTAGGCAAAGTAATTGTAAAATTGGCTATACTGGAGGGGGAGGGTATTAAATGAAGCATTTTATAAATTTGAAGGTCTCAAAGGTTAATTTTGGGGGAGCGGATATTTTAAAAAGTTCCCAAATTATATAAGAATTTACGTTTGTTTTTTAATAAATTAGTCTGAATGGTTTTTTTAATACATAAAAAAAACATTTTTTCATCAAGACCTCATTGCTGGTTCATAAAATGTGGTCAAAAGTTGAGAAAAGACTATTTAAACGGGAGAAATATTAGTTTACATGTCAAAAAGCTGGTTTTCTCGAAAAAAAAAAAAAAAAAAAAAAAATCATATCATTGGTAGATAGGTGCGTTGCGTTGTAGTTATATTCTACTCCGTTTTCTGTCACGTTTCAAACAACTGTCAGAATGAATTTGTGGTATTTTAATATTTGAGCTGTTTTTCATTTATTTAGGGTCTAATCATCCAGAAATGAAGTGAGGAATAAAAAATTTGCTAAGGGGACCTTATGGGCGTTGCAGGGTTAAATACTCAGTTGAGGCCCTGGACAGTGTATTTACCTATATGGTTATCACATTATTTGAAATATATGGTTGATCCTTCAATAAAATCTGTTAATGATCTCTCACGGTATGTCCGAGTTCTCCGGCGGTTGAGAAGTGAGGTGGTTGATCTGTAGGTACTCAGGTGTATTTTTTTCTGACTATCATATTTCTGGTACACCCCCCACGTTCTTTTAGAATGGTAAGAGCTTCTCGTAATTGTTTCTGAAAACCAGCTAATAGATTGCCTATCCATATCACGGTTCGAGAAAAATAAGGAATGTCGCCCAGTTATGGTGGAAAGTGGACCACCAGTGCGCCAGTGATTGCTTACTGAAACCAGCTTCTGGTGTGCAAAGTGACTGCAATTTTGAAATGTGAGGACATGCAGAAGATAAAATTCTTTAATACTGATGGCGATTCTCAGTGAACTATTTCGTTAAAAATACGTTTTGGTGAAGTCATTCATTTCACAAATGGCCTTCGCCAATCTTGATAGTTAGTTTATCCTTTAAATCCCTTTCTCCAAATCTTCTTGACTCACAATCCCATTGCTTATCCTAATTATAAGTACGTTCATGTACTCATTACATATGCGGTAATAAATGTCTACAATCTTGATTCTAGACAGTAAATAAGTTGTGAAAACACGAAACAAGAAAATTGCGTAGGCACTATAATGCACGTCTGGGCTTCTGGTAAATTGGTATGAAGAGGAATTCGGACAATCCATTTGACCGTAGTGTCGCAATTTTATTTCCTTTTCACCAGCAATCCAATTACTCGTCGAGATCTTCGCAGAAAAGGGCGGAAGATTAGAGAAGAGAGAAATTAGGTGAGCAGAGTTCCGCTCCGGCTGCCGCAAAATGCTCCCTGCTAACCGTATTAGGGCTAAAAAATAAACGCTACCTACGTGTTTGCTAGAAGCGCCATCGAATTTCGCCCAAAGTCGGGGGTTCCTCCCGGAACTCACTAAGTAGGTTTACTGTAGGTCACGTGGAAGGTTATTTCATTCTCACTCACTATTAAAGCCGGCCGGATCTTTCCGCCTGTGTGGTCCTTTGGATCTGGAATTAGCAGTGTAGTTTCGGTGACAATTAGACGACAGGAACATGTCGTGGCGACGATGATTGTCATCAAATCAACCGGAAATAGAGTTGATTACCGTTTTCAATCGTTTTCGCATCATAGAATCCACTTAAACCACCATAAAAGCTTTAAAAGTTGACCTTAAAGGCAGTAAGATGTAGTGGTAATTGACGTTAGTCGATGTCAAATCATCGAAAATCGAGTTTGGTAGCGAAAATATGTACATTGCCTCAAGTTTTGTGTAAAATAAATAAATTGTAATAAATAAATGAATAAATTACCAAACTCGGCCCTTCGGGCTTCGCCCCCCTGGACCCCCCCGGATGTTATTACTTTGAGCCTGACTGTTAAAATGTAAAAAACATGGAATCATGTTTTAGCTTCTCGCTCTCACTTTATTATAGAAATGATCACGACGATTGAGCTCTTGTAAGATGATGATCTCCTAATAGAAACTCGCGAGTAAACATTCACTTTATTATAGAAATGATCACGACGATTGAGCTCTTGTGAGATGATGATCTCCTAATAGAAACTCGCGTGTAAACATTCACTTTATTATAGAAAGAGGCTAAAGAGGCTACATACGAAATTACAGCTTCCTATAGTGTAAGGTATAGAAATTACCTATTAAAATGATTTAACCACCGCTTCACAAATCAAACCGTTCTCGCAATATTCGGATCACCTGCTTTGAAACACCAGCTCAATGAAATCATCAGAAATTAACAAGCGGTTGCAATCATGTTCACAATATCAATAATTGAGAATGATCACCTGTGTGTAAACGATTATTCATATAACCATGCTCATAACTCACCTTGTTGGCCACGCACTTCGCAGTAGTTAATATAGTATGGTTGGATAAATCGAGAGCTTTCGAACGAATGGTCAACGAATTTTGTGGGATGAAAAACGACGAAGTATCATATCCCTAGCAACGACTCGGTTGTAAGCGGAAATCATCACAATTATTGGCGCTACTTTCATCTAACTTTTCGGCGGGGGATCCATCGCTAAAACATGATTCCATGTTAAAATAATCGATCGGTGAATCATCAGACAGGTTGCGTAAAATTTTCACGTGAATGATTTTATTGTATAAGTCAAACTATAGTTTTTAGGATCTTCTAGGAGTTCATAATATAATTAGAAAGAGTTTGTTTGGCAATAATTGATTAGCACCAAATTAAGAATAACAATAACAGCAGATTTAAATGTGTGAAAAGTCTTTTGGTCAATCTTTGGCTGGACGAATGAGCAGAGGTGGATCAGTAACTGAACTTCGGAGGGTATTAGTGCTTGTTAATGTAGAGTTTGTGTTTCTCATGGTCTTTTAATTGAGTTCTTCATCATTTTATCCCAAAATTCAGGTGTTTCCATGACAAATGGTCGAAATGCTGATATATGACGAAACTATTTTTGCGCATTTTCTCTAAAAAAAGGAAAAATGAGCTATTGTGTTCCCTTTGCCGTTAATGCATGTATGTTCTCTTAAAATTGTTTTTAATGCCACTTCCCGACGTCTAATTTTGATGAAACTTGGTATGAATGTAATCAGTAACAGGAAGAGAATAAAGATGTATCAGGGGCCGCTGACACATGATCAGCTGAGTGAGCTCCAAAACCATTTTGTCTCCTATTCAACGCACTAAGTTAAATTTTGAAAGGGAGGCTCAGGGGAGAATGCTGAATACGGCTGAGAGGTCATTGATCAGCTGAGTGAACTCCAAAGCCATTTTATATCCTATTCAACGGAAGCTGAAATTTGAGTGGGAGGCTCAATGGAGAATGCTGAAGTACCAAACGTTACTTTCTTCACCATTAAAGTTCTCGGTCTAAACAGCCGAAGCGTCTAGTTCACGCGGATCTCCTTACAAGAAAACGCTCTATCATGTGAGCGCACTTCGTGAGCACTGATCTACTGGTTTCGACATTTGTAATGCTGTCAAGTTCGGAACCAAACGTAAATGTATGGGAGAGGAGGGGTGTCCATCAAAATTATACTGGAGCTAGTGGCAGTAGGTATAAATAAAGAATTACCGCCCGTTTTACTGCACACATATCTGAGCGTGTTATCAGTGGTTCCAAAAATTTGACATTTTTGACAGCCCACGCGAACGCGTTAAAGCTGGCAGTAGATAATTACTACCAGTATCGATCAAACTTCGGCAGGTGAGTTATGTGGACAACAATGTTAACAATATTAGTCCAATGGATCCAGGATACGTTTCGTATTGTAATTGCTAGTAGTACTGTGATATGGGTTCCCATATAAACAACTTTGCACAAGATGAAGATAACATGTGGCAGGCCCTCGTACTCTGGATAGGCGTGCGGGTCGGATAGTTCAAAATTCCGGTAGTTACTGCTTTTATAGCAGAAATTAGAGGAGTAGAACGGGAAGTAGATGAATTATCTCAAACGATGAGATAGCCTTATTACCGTAGGTACATTTCTGCAAAATATGCGATGTAACTAATTATTATTACAAGACTTTATTTATAAGGCCTTCCTGTCCCTAAATTAATTTTTATTGATCTCCAACGTTTCCTTCCAGGAACTGAGGCTTCTTAAGGAAGACAAAAATTAAATTCAAAACATCAAATTTAACATTGTAATAAAATATCTACTTACCGTTTTCTCTGTGTGATGAACAATCGAATTCAAAGTTATTATTATTATTTTGACGCAAAATTCCTACAGTTTTACGGAGACCCAATTGCTGAAAATCGGCATCTTACAACGAAACGAAAGAATGAAGTACCAACAGCTTAACAGCTTAGAGAGACACTCGAAATTAATGGACACAATTTTCCAGTATGCAAGGAATTTAAATACCTAGGATCTTTGGTTACTGAATATAAAAGATCTGTCTTTTGAGATAAAAGCACGACTGGCTGCAGAAAAGCAGAAAACCGATGTTTCTAGGCGATCCAGAAACTTATCAGTTTCAACGCTCTCCCACAAAAAGCAAAGGTGGAGTTATACAGGACAGTAATACGTCCTGTTGTGACGTACCTACTACGGCTCAGAAACTTGGGTGCTCACCACATAATGGAAAAACATACTGAGGGTGTGGGAGCGGCAAGTTCTCAGAAAAAATGTATGGCCTCATTTTCGATGTGAACTGCTGCTGGAGGGTGAGAACAAACGATGTGCTGAGAACCCTATAGAGAGTATAGAGAGCCAGACATCGTCACTTTTACCATAAAAGGAAGACTCCGATGGGCGGACTCTGGATTTCCACGAAGGTTTCTCTACGCGAAACATGGAGGTGGCACAAGAAGAGGCCAACCACGTCTGAGATGGTTGGATGATGTGGAGGCCGACATTAGGACCTTAGGTGCCAGAGGATGGCGCCAAATAGCTCAGGACGGAGACGAGTGGCGTCAGCTGTTTGAGGAGGCCCAGTTCCTGTAAGAAGACTGCGGCACCATGGATTGAATGAATGCAAATACCAAAAACCAGATATCCAACAACGAAACGGGTGAATGAAGTAACAACGGCATATACGTGCAAGCGTTACTGTTGCATCGTGATCTCTAGAGCCCATTTCTTTGCTATGCAACCTATAAAGCTGAAATTCGGAATGGAGAACCCTTGGGATGTATAAAAATAAATCGTACAATCTAGAGCCCCCTTAATCATCTGAGTGAGCTTGGGAGCAAATTTCTTCGCATTCAATCTATGAAGGTGAAATTTAAAATGGAGGCCTCTCAGAAAGTAAATCATATAGAGCCCTCGAGATCAGGTGAGTGAGCTCCGGAGCTAATTTCTTTGATAATAAACTTGAGAAGTTAAAATTTTAAATGGAAGACCCATGGGACATGTAGAAACGTATAACAAAGTCTGAAGCCTCCAATATAAGCTGAGTGAGCTCAAGAGCTAATAGCTTTGCTATTTAACATATTTATGAAGCTGAAATTCGAAATGGAGATCCTTTTAGGCGTCTAGGAATGAATCATAAAGTCTGAGCCTCGTAGAGCAGCAGTCCGATTATTAGATTCTGAAGTCAGAGTACAGTAAAATCGATTAGACATTAGGATATTCGCCGATTAGTCATCTGATATCACCTTGCCAACTTTGGTACTGAATAGATGAAGCCTCACGCCACTGTGATTGGCTATGATAGCTCAGCCATCCATCAGGAAAAGTAACTAGAAGATACAAGGGGGTCCCGGAAGGGTGAGCTCACGTATAGAGGCAGGGCGCGGTTTTATTAAAAAAGGCGGTAAAACCCCGCCAGCGCACAGTGGTTCCAATTAGGACTTCCTAACGACGAAAAACGGGACAAATTCTGCAAAACAGTAAAGTTCACAAGTTGATAGAAAACTTGTGAAAAACATTACATGTTAGATAAATGTTCCCAAAATTAAGCAAAAATAGTCCGGAGATAGGCGCAAAACAAAAAAATCAAGTGCGACCCTTGATTTTCAGTGGTTTTCTTATGCTGAATGCATTGTTGTTAGTTAATGCGACTTATCCAACGACCAAGAAAATATTACGTAAGTTTTTCACCAAGTCACCTTTTTTTTTTAGTGTGAAAAAATGTATTGGTAAATAAATACATGTAGGTAAATAGCCATAGGTAGGTCCTCACAATAAAACTATCACCCCAATTAATGGCTATATTTGAAGGGGGAAAAAATAAGATGTGCACAGATACCGTCACCAAAAACTAGATACAGATACCGTCACTAGACCACGTTTGTCTCCACTAATAAGGATCTAGAATCAACGGTCGCATTCGGTTGCGGCTAATATGTGTTATAATTGCTTCTCCATACTTGTATGAACACGAATCAACATAATTCAAAAGTGAGTGGAACCGTAGGAGTCTAAGAGTGTTCATAATTTATAAAAACTAGAATTTTTCTTATATTAAACGATTTAAGCGCACGTTTTTGTTACATTTTCCCTAGTGTGAATAACATGTTAGCTTCATTTTTTGCCCTGAAAAGAAAGCTACTGGAAGAAAATTTTAAAATAAGCTTGAAATATTTGTTACCATTCAATACAAAAGATGGCTTTTCCTCCGGTTGGTTTCGTTTGTTCTTAACCTCTTACTCTTTCTTGAAGTAGATGAGCTGACAATATAACGACCAAAGCTTAAGAACCATCGGTTCTAAACAGCTTAGGTACCACACTAACTGAATATAATACCATTTTATGGCCCCGCTAAGGTGTCAAAATGGACTTTCGCCCCTTTTTTCGTCGTTAGGAACCAGTGTTCGGCGCACCCTCCGGAAGTCCCGAACTGCCTGAACAAATATGTAATTTACTTTACAGTAGTTTCTCTTAAATTATGCGACCATAAACTCTTTGGAGTTGTCTGTGAGGGACGCTAGAGACTCACTCTACATATCCCCAAAGACCGCCCTTACCAAAGTTGACACGGAAAAACTTGTTCGACTGAAATATCGGTCAAACTCCTCACCCGTTCCCACCGCAATGATATCCCCCTTTTTCTATGGCACCCAGAGGTGAAATACACTCGAAGTGAGAAGGGAGCGAGTCAATTTAATTTCGACAACAAAAACCCTTTTCCCTCCTCCCATCGGGTTCTAAAAATACCTAAAACGGCCAACCTTGTTTTCCAGCTCAAACATTCCAAAAAAACAGGTCCGGACGTGGAAGCGGTTTTCCCCACTTTTAGAACGCGGCGGACACTCTAATGATCGGTAAAGGGTAAAAAAGGGTACGACCGCCTGAAATAAAAGTGCCAAGGCAAGAGAGTAATAAATCGCTTCCACTTTATTTTTTAACCGAATATTGAGTTTCTCTCCCGAAGTAGGTTTTCCTCTTGTATGTAACGTAGTTACTGAGGCGAATGATTTCTAAAAACTTCCTTCTACCGATATTGCTTCTTCGCTGAATTGAAATCGACACTAAAAATAAATCACAAAAAAAAAAAAAAAAAACCTATCAATAAATTTTTCATCGCGGCATTCAAATTTTAATTGATATTCTCCACAAAACCATACAAGCGATGTAGGGGGGCAAATATTTCTGCGACTGCTCTCTGCTAGATCCAAGATCAATTAAGTCTGTTGTACAGAAGCACATAACAAATCTAGACTGGTGAGTGATATAGCCAACCCATGTTCTCTAGGGGTAGTTTAACCCTCCAGTGGCTGTTTTCGTATTGGTCACCATAACGTGGCTTCCTATTGGCTGCAATGGTCCTTTAACCTAGTATAAATAGTACCTGCCTAATTCATGTTTCTCATTTAGAAATAAACCAGCTAAAGAGACACTTGGAGTTATTTCTTCCTACTTCAGGATGTGGAGACGTAAAATGTCTTAGTTATCCAGGCTTGTATGCAAGAT
This sequence comes from Adelphocoris suturalis, assembly GCA_030762985.1. Classification (NCBI taxonomy): domain Eukaryota; kingdom Metazoa; phylum Arthropoda; class Insecta; order Hemiptera; family Miridae; genus Adelphocoris; species Adelphocoris suturalis. The sequence continues at coordinate 79,858,846 of CM061042.1, forward strand.
TTTCGGCATTTATCATCGTACGAAAATCGTTCGCCAGTCATTGGTTTGTTTTCCGGATATATGCATTCACATTTGGTTTTTAATTGACCCTTGATGTTCGAAAGAGCCAGTAAAATTTCAACTTCCTTTCAACAAGCTGTAGAACTGAATCTGCTGGTGCAAGTATTCAAAGTTAACTAGTGCATTTCGTGGAGAATTTTGTCTACTAAATGTTATAATAATGGCCATTTTCGAAATTGCATAGTTTTCAAAGTATTGCCACGAAAATGAAAAAAGTTAGAAGTTTTTGAGATTTACCATTCAGTTCCTTGAAGGGGTAACCAATTTAATGATTACCCTAATTCTAATAATGCTGTATATATTGTTAATTTCGATTTTCCTATGGATTACCCGTGGATAAAACATTTGATTTGTCGTCACCTAGTTTATTTTTACCGTTAGGTACTGACTTCTTTTTAGGCAATTAGGTTGTTCTTAAAATTACCTAAATAAATTAATTGTTTTTTTGGAATTTGTCGGGATGCGGCCCAAGGAAAAATAAATGAAATTATTTCATTTATTGTTTTATTTCATGACGTTTCGTCCTCTTGCTGAGGACATCTTCAAATCTCTACACGGACAAGACATTAGATGTTAAATAGGAAAAAAATAATATATATATATAGTAGATAAAAACTAATTTAAACGAAAAACTTACTGGTGAGACCAGGAAAAAATCATAAAACCTCCGAAAATATAACGGATTTGTCAGATAAAAATTGTCAGATAGAGGTTCACCTAAGGAAAACAAACCAAACATAAAAAGTAAAAATATAGATAAAATGTTAAAATATTATTAATGGATAACAATTAAAAAAAGGGGTATAAACATTTATCAGCAGCTAACAAGGTAAAAACAACAACAAAAGATTTGGTATACAAAAGGGTGAACCTTCTTGTTGGGAAGTAGGTACTCACCAAGCAATGTCAGGAAAGCAATAAAAAATGGATGGATAGTAATTATAAATGAGAAAAAATAAAAAGAATGAAAAGATAGAAACGAAAAACGAAAAAAAAGATATAGAAATTGAAACTCATTTGCATCCATTAGTCAACAAACTGTAAAGTAACCATAGCTACCAACAACAAAAAACTAAAAACAATTCCTGAAACACCTCCATGCTCTTCTTACTCTGTGCTGCCCTTTCTCTATTTTTGTTTGGTTTCACCATCAGCTTATTATTTCTCTCTACCACACTCAATTTTTATTATTATTTTTTGAGTTATTTACTTGATTATTGTATTTTCTCTTGTGAGAAGTAGTTGAACAGTGTTTCAGGAATTGTTTTTGGTTTTTTGTTGTTGGTAGCTATGGTTACTTTACAGTTTGTTGACTAATGGATGCAAATGAATTTTAACTTCTATATCTTTTTTTCGTTTTTCGTTTCTATCTTTTCATTCTTTTTATTTTTTCTAATTTATAATTACTATCCATCCATTTTTTATTGCTTTCCTGACATTGCTTGGTGAGTACCTACTTCCCAACAAGAAGGTTCACCCTTTTGTATACCAAATCTTTTGTTGTTGTTTTTACCTTGTTAGCTGCTGATAAATGTTTATACCCCTTTTTTTATTGTTATCCATTAATAATATTTTAACATTTTATCTATATTTTTACTTTTTATGTTTGGTTTGTTTTCCTTAGGTGAACCTCTATCTGACAAATTTTTATCTGACAAATCCGTTATATTTTCGGAGGTTTTATGAATTTTTTCCTGGTCTCACCAGTAAGTTTTTCGTTTAAATTAGTTTTTATCTACTATATATATATATTTATTTTTTTCCTATTTAACATCTAATGTCTTGTCCGTGTAGAGATTTGAAGATGTCCTCAGCAAGAGGACGAAACGTCATGAAATAAAACAATAAATGAAATAATTTCATTTATTTTCCTTGGGCCGCATCCCGACAAATTCCAAAAAAACAATTAATACTTACGGCCGACCAAACTACCTACAACACTAAATAAATTAAGTATATTATATATGTTTGTGTTATGTTTGTATATAATATATATATAATGAATTCATATGCGTAGATTGTTATGTATGTTCATGAATATCTTTATGAATCTTTATCTTGTCATGTAACTTAGCCTTACAGTCGTTGAAGTTTGATAAAGAAATGGACGAGTATATCGAAGAGATGGTTGCATGTAAGTAACTCGTCCAGGTTGCAACCTATTGAGTTGACATAGGAAAACCAAAATTTAGGAGTACACTTATACATAAGAGGAAGACACCCTGTAGAAATCTCCATATACACATTTGAAAGGAGGACGAATAGGAGTAGTTGCCAAGACTTATATTTTTCAAGGAAATTTCTCCAAGGCAGAATAGAAAATACTGTCAATACCTTTATTGGGTGAATAATGTCATTCTCTATTAACCTGATCTATTACTTGATCAAAAGTAAACGAAATTATGTGACGATTTGAACCAGACGTTTTTGAAATAATACACATCCGATTGAGACCCAGAAATCACAGAAAATACGATGTAACGGTTGAAGACACAAATGAAGATTTGCCTCTCTGGGCTGATAGTTGAGAGGTCAGTTATTATTGGAAGGCAGTAAGTCGAGTGGAGAGATCATTGAAATGCGGATTGCCCAAATAGAATCTGATGAGAAGACTTGGGGAATTCATTCACAGCCACCCAACACGTTATACAGGGAGGACAGGACATTCTAACGTTTGAACGCTATTGTTTCTCAAAAGACAAATATTGCCTCAAAAGTCAAAACACCGGAGTCGGGAAGATTCATATTCGCTTCAGTGACATTTTGTCAGTACGACACAAAGTATTATGCCTGCTGCCAGTTAAATCTGAGCGTCCGGCATAAAGTACTTAACCAAAATCGACGATGAAATTGACTTAAGAAATCGATGATGATGGAAGTGTCTAAACAGACTCGGCCATGGGGTTACTAACCAAGTACTACCAAAGTGGTACAGTGGGCTGGTTTATCAATACTCAATCAAATCTCTGACTAATTAACTACTGACTACAATCAGTCAGAGGTTAAAATCTGTTGGATTTTCGGATATCGTATATAAATCTAGAAGTTACTGCTGATCAGCTAATCAGAATTCACCATATGGAAAACAAAGGTGCCACTAAAACAGCAAAATTTTTCCACGAAATTAGATTGGAACACTGTGCAGTATTCAGTTGTTTCCCTAGCAACTTCCAGGCTTCAGCTTTCAGGCGCATTTTTCTTCCACAACCTCTTTATTTTCCATCAGTGTAGCAATGGTGAATCCTTTCTTTCGTCAATTGCTGAAGTTATCTGTTATTATTATTTTCTGCTAATTCGCTTCAAAATGAACTCATGATGTTCAATGCAATGCTTTACTGTAATTGCTCACCAATTGTATTGAATAAATTGGCCTAAACACTTAATTGTTCTACAATCTTCATATAAAATGTATACCACCCCCCTCCCCTTTCAATTTTCTATAACAGAACAAAGAACGTACCTTGATGAAATCGTGTAAGGAAATCGACATCTACCACTACCAAGAACAAATCTGTACTAGGCCTTGCCCTTGCTCGAGCGAGAAAGTCTATGATTTTGTCATGTGAGAAATCAGAATCTTTTAATTCCCATCCAGAATCAGAGACTATAATTTTCAAACACGACGAAAAGCCATGAGCCATATGAAATATAAGTTTACCATAATAAACTATCAAGTATGATTCCATTACTCATTTCACTGAGCAGCAGAACGGTAACCGAACCCCAGGCGCTCGGTTAAAATAGTCAACGATTATCTGATAACTGAGCAGTGAAACTGAACTGATAAACAGTAATGTCGAAAATGGTCAGATATTTGACTTAAGTCATACTTTATTCAGCCTAGTAAATGCAATTGATAAGCCGCCCCTAAAATAACCAAAAATCTCGAAGGAAGCAGTCTGCAAAAGTAGGTTCCTAGGTATTTTTTCTACCCTAGCAAAAAGGTTTCTCTAGTAGAGCAATTAAATCGGGCAAATTTAAGAGCTTACCTTTGTCATCAGCGCTGAACTCTGCCTCCAGCTGCTCCTTGGTGGGTTCGTCAGAGGCCATTTTGCTGCCTTGAATTTCTTTTCTAGTCTGATATCCTCTGAAGGCGGCTTGTATCGCTAACGCAGCCTTTTCCTCTTCTTCTTGACTCTCTGCAACAATAAAAAATATATAAATGAATAACAACTTAAACCACAGGAAATCCTATTCTATTAAATATCCTTATATATAAAATCCAATGTCTGTTTGTTTATTTGTGTGAGCATCAGGGCCGAACGGCTGCACAGATTTTCACGAGGGTGGACGCAAATTGGCGAGCGAATGGGATGGAAATTATCCCTCTCCCAAATATCCTGTCAGCAAATCCCAAAGGATCGTTGCGTATCTACACTAAAATTAGGATCAAACAAAATTAGAATCTCAAAAAAAAATTTCGGATTAGCTCCCTTCATTTTCATCCTTCCGTCATGAAATTCAAAATTTCGGAAGCCGGTAGCACAACTAGACTAAAATTGGGATAAATTGGTTGAGGAGTGTGGCCTAGAATAGTCTGAAACGGATTTGTAGTCAGTTATTTTTTGTCTAATGCTTGGGTTGTCCCACACCCCCCCGGATCCATTACGATGGGCAAATCCAATATTGACAAAGCCTATCTTCAGAGCGAATTGCTAAAAACGTAGCAAATTCTATTTCTTTCGAAATACCTATAGAAATGGTGTTTTCATTAGGTTTGTAAAAACACAATATTTTACTGTAGGAGGTCTTCTTTGTGTATAATTTAAAACAATACACTTCAGATAAAACGAATCACAATCAAGTTTCATATCCCTAGGTGGTCACACTGTTACAAATGTACCTACTCCACTGTTTCTTCGGATCCAACTGTTTGTTTGTTTCAATGGTCCTTCTCGAGAAATCAAAATTTTAGTCCAGCAAAAACGACGCGAACGGGAACTATGGCAAACAACTAATCTCCATGCCCTCAAAACTCAGTATAATAGATCATCTGAACATCTTAAATTTGCACTCCAGAAACAAGAGGCTTCCAGAAAGGAACAGGAAATTCTTATTCTCGATAATAGGGACTCCTCGCTATGGGAGAAAACCAAAAAACTGACTACACAGCGTGATGTAATTCCACCTCTGCGTTTGTGTAATAGTTGGGCTTCAAATTCACTGGGCAAAGCAGAACCTTTCGCCGATTCTCTCCAAAAGCAATTCAATCCCATTCTCACCATACTAAGGGTAGATTACTTTCCAAAGGCGTGGAAAACAGCGAAAATCGTCATACTTCGCAAGAAAGGCAAGTGATCCGATGAAGTGTCAAGCTACCAACCTATTAGCTTACTGTCGATCCTTTCAAAACAGTTTGAGAGACTTGTTTTTCCTCATATCTTGCGTCGTGGAACATCTCCTTTCAACCACTCAGTAATCTACACTCCTGTGAATGGCAACTTCACAGGGTACTTGACCACATCCTAGCCCTAAGAAGAGAAATCATTCGCTTATCGCAATCATTAAACTTATGATCTAAAAAGTGCTCATACGGCTCATCTGGCTCTATGGTGGTGGCCTCTGGTGCTCTGCGTCGCAAACCCAAATTGGTCGTATATAGGTCCTTCAGAACCGAATATTCCGGCTGATATGTAGCGCCCGTCGGTACGTATGGAACGAGGAATTTCACAAGGACTTGGACGTTCCCACTGTACAAATGCATTCAAAAGCATCAGTCCATCCGAACCATCTAATAAATTTTATTTCTCTGCGCCGCCCTTCACCTCAACTTGCACGCCGCCTTAAATGAAAGCATCATTCGGACAACGCCGACGGCTTTAATTAACTGTTTGTGATACATATGAATTCAATTTATTTGATCGTTATTGCTCGTCATTTGTTATTATTTATTACATGCACCATAACTTATGTGAGAGTTTATCTCCACGATATTATCATGTATTATCATACTGAACCAGCCCTTTCTTCCATTTTTGAAGTTTGTTATATATGAATCACTTATGTGCTATATGTAATTATTTTCCAACTGTAGGGCACTGCCCAAGAATGTAAATTGTAAAAAAAACTGTTTTTTCTTTCGGGCGCATGCCCGTCAAAATAACATTTCCACCCATGTAAATTCAGTTGGTAGGTACCCCTATTAAGCGGTAAATACACTGACCAAGTTCTGTAGGCTCTAATAATTCGTGGGGTTCGTATCTAAAAGTGTGCAGTGGTACAAAAAGACCCCACAGTATGAATCTCAGGAGAACCAATTGGTATATCAGTTATTTCATACATTTCGTCAATTTCTTAAAAGTTTGCTTATAATGTTATTTCCAGACAATGTACCTAATTGATGAAACGCTATTTCAGAGATTCTAAGCTATCCAGTGCCACCACCAAGAGATGCCCTACCGAATTTGAGAACGTTTAACCCTGCTACAAGTGCACGATCTGCTGACTAAAATACCAGTCGCAGGTGCAATGAATGTTTGGCATTCAGATCGTATCAACCATGCAGTGATGATGCAACCATAACTTGTGAAGAATGCAACGAGTAGAATAACTGTTACGCCCAAGTGATTTTTACGGTTCCAAGTATTTCTTGCTTTTTTGTTCAACAAAACAGTTTTTGCCGTTACCAACCTTTACAATACCTGTATCTTCTTGATGATATCTTTAGTTCTTTTTAATATCTACCCACTTATTATTATTAGGCACTCATTACCTTCCTACGTAATAACTTTGTGCACTTTTATTACAAATAATTATTTACTTACATAGTTCGGTTTATAACGAGTAATTATGTGGTCATCCAAATAATAACGTTCAAAATTGTTTTACCTTTTTTCTCCTGTAAATTCTCTCAAAACCTGGAGAAAGGTTTTTCATAACCTACATAAATATAGTACATCAGCCTTTTTTATTGGAAAAGAGGAAACGCTCAGAAGTTATAGGATTGAGGTTCCAATGCATAAAAAAAGGGTTATCTTTGGACTGGTGGAATAATAAGACAACTCATTGGATTCGGGTACCTCTTTTTTATTCAACTCAGAATACTGCAAACTTTAATTTACAATCGTAATTTAGGTGATTCCGAATCAAACAAATTTTATTTCGAAATTCGAAAGAAAAACTATATTCAACAGTTTTCGTAATTGGTTTTCAACAGAAATGTCCGATAAAAAACATAACTATTGATTTTTTGAGCTAGACAATATTTTGTATCGTTGATGGTTAGATGGTTTCAGAATTTTGAGCAACAATAGTTTCATTTAAAATTAGCTTCTGACATAAAATGTTTATCTTTTGTAAGTCGGGGTATATTTGTACCCCTGTGAGAGTTCTGTGTCCCAAAAATTTACGTGACCTCCTAGGGATATGTTAGCTAAATCAAGACATTCAATCATCAACTAACATCTTCCACCACCCGTCCATCTAAAAATTGATATGCTCCACAAAAATATTTTTGATTATGTTTTATTTCAATAATTAGGTACAAATATGCCTTCGAGAGGCTTAGATGAATAAACGACCAGGATTTCGGTCGGTTTCTTTTGATTATAACATAGGCAATACAAATAAAGTACCTACAATCCGTTTATTCAATTGTAGCTCAGAAGCTTTTATTTTTGGAACGGTTTAATCAGAGTAAAGGTTTAGCTTAAATTGAGATTTTTCCAACTAGTGGTCAATCACTAGCGTCGGATGACTGTTCGAGTAACATTCACTTCATACCGGTTTCGTAGGTTTTTTGTACGAGGAAGACAACGGCGCAATCGGATTGCGAAAAAAGTATCGGGAAATGCGTAAAAAAATGAAAGAGTACGGACCCGTTTTCTCGAAGATTCCGTCGAAAAAATTTATTTTTTTCTCTCATTAAAATATACCTCATAAAGACGAATTTTTGGGAAGGTGTTAGCAGGCAAAATACAGTTTTGATTTCGCCGAATCTGAATGCATAATTGGATATCGAAAAAAGTGACGGGAAGTTGGACAAAATTCGAGGGGGAGGGAGGCGAAGCGATTAAAATTAGGTTAAATGAGCCCGCCGTATCAGGAATCTGCGAGCAGGCCCTGCGAGCAACTTGAAGGGGAACCTCTTGAAGGAAGGAACCTTTCCTTTTGAAAGACATATCAACAGAATAATAGATGGGGGTTTTCCTACACATATACAACCATACCGAACGAGCAACATTCCCTACATACATCAGATTTCAACGAGAGTTTTCCTACACATATACAGCCATACCAAGCGAGCGAAGCGAGCATCATCCCCAACTCTTCAATTGTAAAAATGAATGGGGGCAGGGGGGTAAAAGACCATCACATGTATACAGCCACACCTTACGAGCGAAGCGAGCAACTTAATGGCGGGATCCGGGGGGCTTGCCCCTCCAGCTGGACGTGGAGGCGAGCGAAGCGAGCCGGAGCGGCTAGTAGCATAGAAATTGGGTGTTTTGAACCACGCTATCAGATCACGCCGATGATTATCATTGACGCTTTTCAAAACCACTTTATTTTTATTACGAGGATACACATACACACACACATACATACATACATAAAAGAACAAAATGAAAACAATAGTGTATTTTTTTTAGAGACAATGCGTTAAAAATCTAGCAGTTTTGAGAAAATTATCCACCGTGATCGGTGACAATGAAAACACACTTATTTACAGAAATCTATAATGCTAGATGATGATGTTGAGGCACTAAACAGTACAATTCACAATTTACTAATAAGAAGGAATATGCGCTTGAATAATGAAATATTCGAATTACATGAAATAACGAGTTGACATCAATAATTCACAACGTAAACGACGTCTCGATAAAATTCGCAACAATACACATAGCTATACCGGTCATAATCGTCAATATCTCGAATACCTTCGTTAAAAATTCAGCAGCCGTAACTTCACTCTAAAAATTTAGGATGAGCATCGGTTTCTTATTTCATTAACCGGCCATTTGGAACGGCCAGGTTGAACAATATTGGTTTACTGAATACACCCACGTGTCAGATTTCACGTTATGGGTTATAGAGAACAACGTGATTTATGATGGTTTTGTAGGGAATGTGAGTTTTAGTGTTGGTGATATGTTAATGTATTGTATTAGCAATATGTAAACATAAATTGAACAAAAATCTGTGGTTTAAAAGCTCCAAGTCTGTTGGACGTCAATCTCTCCAATTATTACATTATTATCTCTTACATCTCAATAATTTACTAGGTTTCTATTGAGCTATACTTGTACAAGATAAGTGGTTCTCAATTTGAGTCGCTGTGGACGATTGCATTGTTATTCCCCAACATAACATTCAATCATCATCATGTAGTCAATTTAATCCCCGCAACGCGTACGCCAAGCCATAAAATGTACGATATTATCAAATTTAGGCCAAGCCAATAGTCGGATCACCGTCTCCTAGTACAGTGCATTTGTTTTCTCACTTTCAGTACGATAGAGTGACATTTTGTGGCTCGGCATCTCTTTTACGAGAAGCGTCTTTTTGGGGTATGTCACATATATTTGGTGGTCTGGAGGAAAAGATTGGAATGTACAGGCTGAATGATATTGCTATTTTCATATTTACCTCCTACTGATGGGAGGGGTCTCATTGGAACCGTCACGTAGCCTCGTTTTTAGTAGACACTATGGTTTGGACAGGGAAACACCGTGGATAGGCAGTGTGCACTTTTTTTAAAACGGCCGTTCCGTCATCGCCGCACGCAGAGGGCCTTCCGACTGCACTTCAATGTGACCTGAGCTAAAAACGTCCCTCAGGGTAATGCTATCTGAAGTTGGGCTTGTGCATTGTAATCCACAGGTTCCACAGCAACAACCCAAGGTTCCAACAGTGAGAACACACAGAAATTTGAACAGAGTAATATTTGCGAATGAACAGCCGCCAAGACGATCTGCACGTTAACTTGCAACTGCTTCAGGCATGTCAAATCGATCTCTATGGAGGATTTGAGGATTTGGAAGTGAGTAAATTCATTTGGGAGACCTCTGGTTTCAATAGGCTCGGGATACAGCGCATACAGCTCGTGTTTCATCGGTCAAATTGAGGCAAATGTTTCCCGCGCGACTAGTCTCTCTCAGGGGTGATGTGGGGTGGCCGGCACGCTCACATGATTTGAGCATTTGCGACTTTTTCTTTTGGAGCCACCTAAAGGAAAAAGTTTTGAAACATCAAACTCATACTCTGGAAGAGCTCAAGATGAGAATCACGGAGGAAATCAGGGCGATACCAAAAGATGTACCGGAAAGCAGTTGAAAGTTTCCGAGATCGCCTCAATCAGTTCATCGCTGCTGAAAGCCACTATCTTGCTTATGTAATTTTCAAAACTTGACGTAGAAAACGGGATTAAATACTGATTCAAATAAAAAAGGTTGATTTCTATAATTTGAGTAGTTTTCTCTCAATAGCCGTTGAAATCATATCTTTTGCCCCCCCTGTAAAATTGATCTAACGTCACATATTTGGCTTCAGGCGACATCTTCCCAGGATACGCAAAGAAAATGAAGTTTGAGTGAACAGTGTGAGGTCAGGAGGAGGCCGATTTCGGGCAGCACTTTTGCTTTGTTGCGTCTCGTCATTGCGATAGGGGCTGGACGGTTTTTTCAAAGCTTGACTATTTTTCAGGCCAATAAGCGCAGGGCCACAGGGAAAAAAGAGGCCACTAATTTCATTAAGGTGGAGCTCGCCTTTCTTAAGCTGGACCCCCCCCCCCCCCCTTATTGACAACACTAATGGAATGAGAAAGTAGGCCTTTACAAAGCATGTTGCTGAAGTTAATGGTCCAAGTTGGAGGCTATACACAAGTACATAAGCCTAGGCATCTCAGAGGACGCGCTAAGATAAAATTACTATTACACCCTCTAGAGCGTGTAGTGCACAACTTTGTTACATCAATAGACAATTAGTGAGCACAACTAACCCACTGACGGAGGATTTAACGAGTGCTATGTTCTTTTGGTTTCTACTAAGAGATACTCCAGGTTGTCGATGAGAACTTAGGTTTTTCAAGAAAAAACACACTTTAACAAGTTTACAGAATAATCCACTGGGTGGCTGGGTACCGTTATAGATCTGATCACATACCTCAGTGGGTGTGTGGGCGTGGGAAAAAGTATTATGATGTATCCTAAAGATAGTACGTCGCTTTAGATAACACATGAATGGAGCTTTTAAAAGACCGTGTTTCCAAACACAAACAACCCGAAAATCGTGAATTACCTACTCCCACAATTGAAACAGCCGAATCAACCATATTGGTTTACGAAAAAACCTTGAGGCTCCGCAAAATACTTGAATAAATTTACTGAAATTTCGTCGCAAACTCAAGTTTGCTCATTTCATGCATGTTGACGGCGTTAAACAGCCGAAGCCAACGTTTCATTTATTTAGTCATTTGTCAGAGAAGGGCCAATACAATATAATAAACTTAAAATGCAGCGGAAAAACGTTGTAAATTTGATATAGCTAGTGATATATCTGCACGTCGAGGAAAATAATATTGATAATAATGAAAGCACATATTGCTCACTAGATGCACAGTGTAAATTTACTCTGAATATTGAATGAGGCATCGCACAGTGGTCTGAAATGACGGAAAAGCAGCAAAACTCTCATTCCCTCGGAATACTTGGATGAAACATGGTATACTCAAGCTTTTTGGGACGTATGACCCAAAACAATTTTATGAACAACGTGTCCTGTTGAAGTTTTTCAAATTTTAATTGTAAATTTACTTTTTTTTTTTTTTTAATGATAGGGATTATAATATCGTGGGATACTTTATACTTCCATTCATCAACAGTATGGCGAATCATGGTGCCAAATAAAATAGAAAGGAAGTCCCAGTGATGCAGCATGATTGTGTGAGTAAATATCAGTAAGTTATCGTATCATATTATGTTTATTAGTTTTGAAATGTGAGCACTTTGAGTGCAAATACCACTTCCGATTCACTACCAATTTTATGAGCAAAAATTTCGTTCTAAATAATATTCTGTGATAGAAAAAAGATTTAGGATTTTTAGCTTTTATTAGCAGATTTTCTTTCGATTTTTGGCAAATTTGTTTTTGATACTTTCAATTATATGATTGAAATTTAAGTGCATTTTCCTACACAATTTCGTGCATAAATTTGTTGATATCCTAGTTCATCATTAATGAAATTCTTCTAACTTAAGTTCAGCAAAAAAATCTGATTAACAATTTTTAGCCGTTTTTAGCCATTTTTAGTGATTTTTCATGCAATTTTTTTGGCGCATTTTCTTTTAAAAGGAAAAATGCGCTATTTTGTTCACTTTGTCCGTTGATAATTGTATGTATATCCTCTTAAAATCGTTTTAAATGCCAATTCCCGACGTCCGTTTTTCGAAGCTTTTTTTTGCAAATATCAATAGAAGAATATCACCACAAATTCAGCGTGAAAAATATCCCAAAATCATGTAAATTACATTGATGATGTACTAGTATCATGTGGCAATTGAATATTTTCAAAAACTCGATATTTCACTATTGGCGTACTTTGTGCGCGTAATTGTGCTCGTTTTTTCGCACTCAAAGATTCGAGATGTAGGTCATTTTAACTTGAAATTAACAGATTTTGAATCTGCAACAAAAAATTGGGGTTCCCAATTGAAAATATTGAGTGAAGAGTTCCTTTAGCTCAAGTTTGACGAGTGATAAATAATAATCGAAATCCGACTTTACCTTTGAATAGTATTTATAAAATAAATGGGATTCACCATTCTAAGTTTTTTTATATGTACAAAAATAAAAATAAATTGTCCAATTGTCCAATAAATTGTATACACCTTATGTATGCATATGAAAAAGCGTTAAACTTTAGGATTCGTTGCGGAAAATTTTGAATTAACATTTTTAGAGTAATCGCAATTGATTCTTTTCCCTGGAAGTTCGTAAAAAAAATATATAGTATATATAAATAAAATATATGTGTGTGTGTGTGTGTGTGTGTGTGTGTGTGTGTGTGTGTGTGTGTGTGTGTGTGTGTGTGTGTGTGTGTGTGTGTGTGTGGTGTACGTAGAGAGAGAGAGAGAGAGAGAGAGAGACATGCAAAATGCCTACAGAATTACACCGAGTTGGTCATTAAACCGTGCTATGTAAGTGAACAACTAAAAAAATATAGTAGGTACAATAAAAAGTTGGGAAGCCGTAATTTAGATGATGCAATAGTAACAACCCCCAGAAAAACCAACTATACAAAAATCATAAAAGAACTTGAACTAATTATACAGTATATCCCGCTATTTTTTCGTTAGTCGTGATCCGTTGATCCAGTCATAGCTTTCCGCTGAAACAATGGCCGGTTGTGAAATCTGATTGATAACGCTATTAGAGATCTAAATAGTCGAATAAAAATTTCCCGGTCCCCAAGGAAGTCGGTATCCAGTGAGCAGTTCTCATCCGACTGCCGTGGCGGTCATGGCTAACATCATAATAGGTCTGTTACTCCTGGTTTGTGCCACTAGTTTCGTAATTTCTGTTGGTAAACCGAAAGTAGATAAACATGAGGCCGTGTTCCTGACACCCTACATTGAAAAGGGAATGATAGAGGAGGCTCAAAAACTTGCCAAAGCAACTCCTCTCAATAGGAAAGAAGTAGAAAGTTACGCTGGGTATTTTACAGTTGATAAGATGAGGGGGTCGAACATGTTTTTTTGGTATTTTCCACCTCTGCCGTTGACAGTGCCACCTGAAGCAGCCCCTATCATACTCTGGCTGAATGGTGGTCCCGGTGCACCATCGTTATTTGGAGCTTTAAAACAGACTAGTCCGTATTTGTTGACGAAAGATGGGAATGTAGAGTTCAACAGAATGACGTGGGCTAACTTTGCTCACTTGATTTACATCGACAATCCAGTTGGCGTCGGATTCAGTTTCACCGAAAGCGAAGACGGATACTCGAGAAATCAGACGCACATCGGTTACAATTTGTACTTGACGCTAGTGCAGTTCTTTCAATTGTTTCCAAATCTTCAGCAAAACTCTTTGATCATCTCTGGGTCGTCCTACGCTGGTAAATACTTACCCGCTCTGGGTATCACCATACACAGACACAACCCGAGCGCTGATCTGAAAATCAACCTGCAAGGGATCGCTATTGGCAATGGATGGGTTGACCCTATCAATATGCTGGATTTTGGAAATATCCTCTACTACAACGGTTTGCTCGACAAAAACGGTCGACGCCAATTTAATGAAATACGCGACCAGGTTAAGGAACTAATACGTAAAAAAGAGTACGACAAAGCTTATGACATCTACGATCCGTGGATCCTCGGGGATACCACTCCTTACCCAACGCTTTACAACAACTTGACCGGAATGTACACGTACTTCAACCACTTGAAAAATGGTAAGCCGAAGAATGATCCAAAAGATCCGAAAGACCATGGTAGAGCGGAAGTGTTCGATTATTTTAACGAACGAGGAAACGCGTGGAAGTTGAATGTGGGTAATCGGAAATTTGATCGCCCATTCATCGTCGCTCAGTCTCTACGTGAGGACATTTTAAAGTCGGTCGTCAGCTGGTTGGCAGTCCTCATGGAGAACTATAGAGTTTTGATTTATAATGGCAATCTAGACATAAAAGTAGGGTTTGCACTGACGGACAATTATCTGGATAAGATGGAATGGAAGGGATCCGAGGAGTTCAAATCGGCACCCCGCAAACTTTGGTACGCCGGTCGTGAGTTTGCGGGTTACGTCAAAACCGCTGGTAAATTGACCCAAGTCGTAGTGCGAAACGCGGGACACAGCGTGAACAAAGAACAGCCCAACTTGGCTGCAATCTTGATGTCTTCTTTTGCCTATAATCGGCCCTTAGAGAACAAGACGATGCCGAGAAGAAAACATAACTAATAACTACCAACCAGGCCAATCTGTTCTGGTAACTATCTCTGTCTTTAAAACTAAGTTTTAACAGATTGATATTTCACGAACTTGACTGATGATGATTTGTTACTGTGAGAGAGGAAAAAGGTAACATACACGAGCTACACAACGCTTCTCTAACTTTTACCCAAGCATAACCAACAACCCAAAATGTTACGCCATTCAAACTTTAAACCAATCATTAAACAAGTATTCGAGTGGGATAAATTTATCATTTCGATTACCTGAGTTGTTCACCATTCATTTTTAAGCGAATTGCATTAGAAAAATACTTACATAATTGGATGTTTAATGAGGGTAAATGAACTGTTTCTGTGTGTCTCAAGTCGCTGTAGTAGGAGTTCGTAGAATGTGGATTAGTTGGCTCAGTGTGCACCTAAAATACATCTAATAGGCCGGTTTCTGGAGTGTGTGTGAGGTAAGAAACGACACCCAACACCTTCCAGTGGATGTTTGGGAAAGATACATCAGGTGGTAGTGTCTCAACTCGCTATAGTAGGAGTTCGGGGAAGGTGGATTAGTTGGCTCTACGTGTACCGAACATGCCTGTAACATGTCAGTTCTCAGGACACAGCGTGAACAAGGAGCAGCCCATGTTGGCTGCGATCATGATGTCTTCTTTTGCCCTTTGCGAACTAGAGGATGCCGAGAAGAAATCATAACTAATACCTACCAACCAGGTCAGTCTGTTCTGGTAATCTGGTAACTATATCTGTCTTTCAAACCAAGTTTTAACTGAATAATTTTTTTTTTTTTTTTTTTTTTTAATTTTTTTTTTAAGGTAGATCAGGTGATAGTGTCTCAACTCACTCTAGTCGGAGTTCGGGAGGGCGGATTAGTTGGCTATATGTGCACACGACATACCTGTAACAGGTCAGTTTTCTGGCGTGAGAATGGGGGATGAAACGACACCAAAACCCTCAAGTGGATGTTCAAGGAAAGTAAATGAGCTTTTCCTATGTGCTTCAACTCTCTCTAAGAGGATTTCGGGGAAGGTGGATTAGTTCGTTCTCTGTGCACGCATCTTTCCTGTAACAGGTCGGATTCCGGAGCGTGAATGAGGTATGAAACGACTCCAACAGCCTCCAGTGGATGTTTGGGGAAGGTAGATCAGGTTACAGTGTTTTTACTCACACTAGTAGGAGTTCGGAGAGGGTGGATTGGTTGGCTCTATGTGTACCCAACATTCCTGCAACAGGTCAGTTTTGTGGATTATGAATGAGGTATGAAACGACACTGCACCCTTATGTGGATGTTTTGGGGAGGTGGAACACTCTTGGTGGACACTCTAGAAGGTGATCAGGGAAGGTGGAATGGTTGTTTCGGTGTGCACCCCACATACTTGTATAATAAGGGATGAAAAGACTACAACACCCTTCGAGGGATGTTGGAGGAAGGTTGATCAGGTGATTGTGTTTCAACTGAGTCTACTAAAAGTTCGGGGAAGGTGGATTTGTTGGTTCTGTTTGCACCCTACATACCTGTAACAGGTCCGTTTTCTGGAGTGTGAATGAGTATTAAAACGACTCCAACACACTCAAGTGGATGTTTGGGAAAGATAAATCAGCTGTTTCTATGTGTCTCAAATCTTTCTTGTAAGAGTATGATATAGCCCATAACCTGGCAGTTTCGACATGAAACCCAAAAAAATTAGATCCTACGAAAATAAGAGAATGTTTCATGAATCAGAAATATCGCATAGTAATGTTATGGGTGCATAGGATACTTCAGTCCAAATCTCCTTCAATCAATAACTTTCTTTTGTAGATTTAAATAGGCGAAAAACGAAACATAAAATAGTTTTGTGACGTTATTTTTCTGTTATGTTTTCTAATTATGTGATTTTAATGAAGCTCTTCTAGAGTCATACCTATTCATTAAGCGATATATATAATGTTTTCTGTTTTGAGAGATGGAAAATTAATATATATATAGGTATGACCATTCTCAACAACTTTCGTTCCGTGTCTTTCTGTGTGTGTGTGTCTGAGTGTGTATAAGTGTTTGTTTGTCGTGTTTATCCTTGTAACTAGCTTAAATTCCAGAATATTCAACGGATTTTTATGAAATGTTCATAGAATGTGTGGGTTAGGGTGAATATGATATATATAGTTCCCAAATCAAGACTTCACTCAGCGCATGCGCAAACGTTAAATTCATCAAGAATCATTTTCTCGCTAAATTTGGAAAGTAGGTCGTAGAGGTTGATTAAAGCATTCCCTTGCGATTTTAACATAATCCTATCATTTGTAGCTCATGCGCATGCGCGAATGTGTATTCCTTTTAAAACGAGCCTAGTTTCAACAGTTTTCATCCGATTTTGATGAAATTTTCAGGTAATGTGCTAATTAGGCCCATGGTCCACTATTAATTCCATACTTGTGAAATCATTACTTCATTTTGCGCATGCGTAAACGTGAATTCCTTCAAGAATCATATTTTTACGCCCTAATCGTCCAATCCCGCTCAAATTTGGTGCACAATTGGGGGGACAATGTTTTGATTATTCCATGCCAATTTCAACATGACTGCATCATTATTAGCTCCTGGTCATGCGCGAAAGTGTACTCCCAGGAACAAGGTCTAGTTTTCATCAGACTTTGATTACATTTTCTGGGAATTTGTGGGTCAGGCTGCAGATCGTTCCCTACCTGTTTCATTTTTCTCAAACCATATCTATATATATATATATATATATATATATATATATATATATATATATATATATACATATATATAGATGCTGATCCGAAGGTTGACATCAATATGCTTGCGTAGATATTGGCACCTGCATATAAACAATTATTGCAATTACCCACGCAATTGCAATTATTGATTAGGTAATGAAAACATCTACATTTTACTGGTCCCCCTGACCTCAGTACAACGATAAGTAAGCAGGTACCACCTACAAATTGGAAATAACTTGAATGTATAGATCGTTAAAATGGTTTAAATAATCATTAAAACTCCATAGAGTCATTCAAGATGTAGGTAACGTAAAACTTCGAAATCGATCATTTAGGAAACGGAAAAATGATGATCGAAGTAATTTAGGTCAGCGCATGTGCAGAATGGAGTAATGGTTTGAGAAAAATGAAACAGGTAGGGAACGATCTGCAGCCTGACCCACAAATTCCCAGAAAATGTAATCAAAGTCTGATGAAAACTAGACCTTGTTCCTGGGAGTACACTTTCGCGCATGACCAGGAGCTAATAATGATGCAGTCATGTTGAAATTGGCATGGAATAATCAAAACATTGTCCCCCCAATTGTGCACCAAATTTGAGCGGGATTGGACGATTAGGGCGTAAAAATATGATTCTTGAAGGAATTCACGTTTACGCATGCGCAAAATGAAGTAATGATTTCACAAGTATGGAATTAATAGTGGACCATGGGCCTAATTAGCACATTACCTGAAAATTTCATCAAAATCGGATGAAAACTGTTGAAACTAGGCTCGTTTTAAAAGGAATACACATTCGCGCATGCGCATGAGCTACAAATGATAGGATTATGTTAAAATCGCAAGGGAATGCTTTAATCAACCTCTACGACCTACTTTCCAAATTTAGCGAGAATGGATGACGGGGGTGTGAGAAAATGATTCTTGATGAATTTAATGTTTGCGCATGCGCTGAGTGAAGTCTTGATTTGGGAACTACGAAACTCATATGGGATCATATTCACCCTAACCCACACATTCTATGAACATTTCATAAAAATCCGTTGAATATTCTGGAATTTAAGCTAGTTACAAGGATTTGCGGAAACACGACAAACAAACACTCACATACACACTCAGACACACACACAGAAAGACACGGAACGAAAGTTGTTGAGAATGGTCAAATAGGTAAACTGCGAGTGAAAATATTACCACTTCAAAAAAAAAAAAAAACCTGTTCGAATTCAGTAGAGACTACAACTTTTCCATCTCTCAAAACAGAAAACAATGGTTTCACTATCTAAAGGTAGACTTGGGAGCAATTTAAGTGATGCAATTTAGCATTTATGTACCAATACTTCACTAGTTGGTATATCCGCACGGAATATAGTTAATAAACTCGATTTCGCAACGTTAGAATAAATTCCATCGGGACCATATCACCTAATAACTCCATTATTGGCATTATATTAGCTGATATTTACGAAGGCAATTTCTATGAATCGCAGTAGGTATCTATCTAGCGATTATTGATGGAATTTAAAGCTTGATCTAATCAATAGATGCGCTAGCAGTGTATTAGAAATCGCGCTTAAAAATACGAAGGTGGTTTTCGATGTTCGAGCCCTTAGGGAAAACGAATTGTTTAACGTGAAGCGTTGCGAGTGGTTTTAATCGATTCTTTGGGATTATAATTATCATTGACAAGCAAAAAATCGTTACTGTTACCTTGAAAGTTTTTGAGATCTCGATTTTTGAATTTTTAGCCCTTTAATGCTACCCTTTAGGGTTGACAAGGATTGGTACCGAGCTTCTAGGACCATCTAGACCCAAATGCGATTTTTGACACAAGTTTCATGAAGTTTGGTATATTAATTTCGAATAAAAACCACGGATGGCGGACGGAAGGATTTTTTTTTTTTTTTTTAATTCAATTTTTGAATTCTACACATCTTGAAACGTAAACCAAAAACGGGGGGGGGGGGGGGGGGGGGGGGTAAACAATTTTTTTTCTCGGTCGATTACAAAGGTTTATTATTGAAAATAATGAACCAAAAGGTCGATAGGTATGGAAAGAATGTAGGTTCAGAGGGCCCTCAGCTGATGCCTGCGCTTATACAGGCACCTGCAGAGGGAAAACTAATGCAATTAGTTAAATCATCTACATTTCACTAGTCCCCGTGATCTCAGTACAACGATATTTTAAGTAAGTAGGTACCTACCAACTGAAAATAACATAAACGAGTAGATAATTGAAATGGTTTTATTAATCATTAAAAACTCCATAGCCGAATGTAGTTAATGAAGATGTAGGTAACGTAAAACGACGAAATCGATCATTTAGGCAACGGGAAAATGATGCTTGGAGTGATGATCAGGGAAAAATTAAGTTGGTACTACCTGACCCGCACATTTCCAGAAAATGTAATCAAAAACATATACTTATGGAAACTAGAAATTAACCTTGTTACTGGGATTAATCTTTTGCGCATGCGAAGGAGTTAGGTACTAATGATGCAATCATGTTGAAATGAATATGGAATTATTATAACATCGTGACACCACTGTAAAAAAACTGTTTTTTGGAGACTAAAACTTTTCCATCTCACAAAAGTGAAAACAATGCTTCCGCTAACTATACGTAGAATCAGAAATAATTTATGAGATGAAATAAGTATCTACCAATGTTTCACTATTACACCCGCATGGACAATAGTTATTTAACTCGATTTTGCGAAGTTAGAATGAATTCCACAATACCTTCATCAGCTAATAACCCCATTGGAATTATACCAGCTGATATTTAAAAGGCACTTTTCTATGTCTTCCAGTCCCACTATCTACTGATCATTGGTGGAATTTAGACATTGATTGGCTAATCGATAGATTCGCTAGCAGCGCTAGATTACTCCATGGCCTCTCGCTTAAAAATCCGAAGTAGTTTTTTCGATACTCTAGCCCTTAGGGAAAGTGAACTGTTCAACGTACAGCGTTGTGAATGGTTTCAATCGATTCTTTGAGATCATATTCATCGGTGAAAAGCAAAAAATCATTACTGTAATCTTGAAAGTTTTCGAGATCTTGAGTTTTGAATTTTTAGCTCTTTAATACAACCCTTAGGGTTGATAAAAATAGATGCTGAGCTTATACGACCATCTAGACCCAAAATATGATTTTTAACCCAAGTTCCATAAAATTTGGTCCAGTAATTTTAGAGAAAAGCTCTGGACGGCGGGATTTGTTAAAATTATTTGTTTCTATTTTTGGATCCCACGCATTTTGAAACGTAAACCATCAAATTTTCGGGTTAAACTTTTCTTTTTTTTCTTGGTCGAATACAATTGCTTCATTAGGTAATGATAATAATAAACCAAAATAACGAAAATTCGATCATAAGATGATGCTTTATGACTGGAATTCTTTTGTGTTTTAGTTTTTATTCCATTATGTGCTTGGTCCCGAAACGTTATTTACTATGTTTCTTTATTCTTCGAGATCTCAATTAGGTGTCCAATTGATTATTAGGCTCCAATTAGTGATTTAATATCCGATTATTGTTTATGATTATTCACTTCACAAACTGAAATTAGGTACCAGTTAGTTAAATCGAAAATTGAGCACCCATTAGCTTTTATCATCAAGAGAAAAAATTAATGACGAAATCGTTGTTTCTCCGCGTCCCACTCGATACTATCAAATTAATTTACAACAAAGAGTGCCGCAAAGAATTGGGATAAAATGAACATGAAATATATTTCCTCACATCATAAAGCAAAACACTCACACACAGGGAAATAATAAAAACCATAATATATGTTTAAATTAAATTCGACTTACCACTATGCAAATCTCGCAACATATAAAATCAAATGGTATCCACAAACACCCATTTCGTCCACAAACAACGTGTTCCTCTATTTCTCCCCTAAGAAAATCCTCTGCCATTCGTTGGAAAAGATTCGCTATGCATTTTCTCACACAATAATAAGTTGGGAATATAATAAACTAAGATGAGTGTGGGGTGCCAAACTTGATAGGTTCTTCATAAATCGTATTACAACTAGTATCATGTCATATCACAACAACTGATATCAAGTATCTCGCCGTAACTAACACTATTATGTTAGAGGTTTATTTCTCAGGGGTTTATTATTTTTGCATCCGATATATCATAGTTCATAAACACTAGATTACATTTTTACGAACTAATATTGTACATGATTGTAAAATATATACATATATGTATATTTTTTTCTGTAATAACTACATCATCTGAAGGAAATAAATTCATTCATTCATTCCAGGGCAACACGCGTAAGGTTTTACATATGTCAGGGTTTGTTTCGACAACTGACTTGCAACGAAAATTTCTTCATGAAAATCTTGAAACACTTCATTTTTACTTTCAAGATATTTTTTCTGAATCCTTTTTCTATTTCATGACTTAAATATGGCCGTGTCTACAGTTCTCATTCCTGGAATTATTATTTTTATTTATCAATTTTTAATTTTTAAATTTTTTTTTAAATTTTTAGGTTAGATCTATCTACGTATTTGGTCTTACAACTTGAAGAATCATAATTCAAGTTTTTTTTTAGGTACTTTCTAGAGGATTTGAAATGTTAAATGTTTGAAGTTTGAAATGTTATCCGTATGTTTACTCGTGACAATAACGTAAACGCATTTTTTATTTATATAGTTGATACAATCTTAAAGCATGATCTTGATACACATTTTTGAAATCTTCATACATTTCATACGCCAAAGCGTAGTAAATTTTGAGTACTGTTCGGGTAATAGTGATTGTACTCAAAGCGAGTAATATCCTTCATATATTTTGAGAATACGTTCCCCATTGTTTCGTTCATCAAAGATTTTCTGTAAGCTGTTTTCCTTCTTATTATAAGTTTAAAAAAAAAGCATGAACACTCCTTCAAAATTATTTGTCCCTAGTTTAATCGATGAAGCGTAATAGTTGATGTCGAAATTACTCAACGCTTCAAACAATTTTTTTTTTTTTTTTTTTGGCTTTTTCGTTTTTAAATTTTTTGATTTTGATTGATTTTGATTGAGGACGGTGTTCAACATTTCCACCTGTTTTCTTGTTTTCCAAAGCTTTATTATGTCTGCTCGTTTCTCCCAAACATTTCTGCTTATCTTTATAATCAATCACAGAATTGGCAACTGCTGAACCTCCACCCAACAACTCACTAAGAGCTCGAAACCCTCGCAAATATGTGTGGTAAATATCCTTATAATTTTCCTGTAACTGTCTATTTGATAATACCAAGTGACATCCTTTCCCTTTTACTCAAGATTTACAAATTTCATTATGTTGCTTTTTGTTTGAATAATTCTGTCTATACCATTGTTTTGTAACAATTGCTCTTTACTTAATTGTATATTAACCCCGTTTCCTTGTTTGAGTGCCGTTCGGATCTTGGCTCGTTGGTCAGAAGTCAATGAACAATATATTTGTTGTATTTCATATTGTTGTTCCAATAGGTATTCAAAACGCCTTATTATATGATCATTAAAATTAAAGTTGAGATCTAATCCCCATTCCAAATGTTGGTTTAAGATCCATCGCAGTACCTGTTGCTAATATGTACCCAAACTCTCTGATTCAACAGTTTTCGATTCTAATCAGCAAGGTGTCTGTCCTTGGTTTTAGGGTTATCTCTATAGGAGAGAGAGAAAAAAGTGAGGTAGCTAAAAATTCTATAGTTAAAACCAAATATCCCAAAAATATTTGTCTTTTCTCTGTTATTGTAACATCTTTGTTTTCGATTTTTCGTTTTTAAATATTTTGTTTTGTTATTGATTTAGGATGGTGTTCAACAAGTCTACCTGTTTCCTTATTTTCCATAGCAACAACCCTCTTAGAGCTCTAAATCGTGCAAATATGAGTGACAAATACCCTACTTCATAATTTTCTTGTAACTGTTAATTCAACAATAGCAAGCGGCATCCTTTCCCTTTTACTCGAGATGCAGTAATTGTATTAAGTTGCTCTTCTGTTAGACTGAAAAGACTTCTTTACCATTGCATTGTAACAATAATTGCTCTTTACTCAATCGTATGATAACCCTATTTCCTTGTTTTTATGCCGCTCGAATCTTGGCTCGTTGGCCAGAAGTCCATGAACAATTGAGTTATTCATGTTGTTGTTCCAATAAGTATTTAAAACGCCTTATTATTATTATTATTAAAATTTAAGTTGTGGTTCAATCCCCATTCCAAATGTTTGTTTTAGATTCATCGCAGTAACGGTCGCTAATACCCAAACTCTCTCATTCAAATCAGCATGTTTTGATTTTAATCGGCTCCATGCCTTATTATCCAAAACTTAGTCAGGAAGGTGAATGTCCTCGGGTTTAGGGTTATTTCTATAAAAAATATCATGTTCTTTCGCGTCTTCATCGAGTTAGTTTGTTCACACCCACTTGTACTTTCTGTAAACGCGAGTCCAAATTAGTCCCCGGTCCCAGAAATGTCAGGTCCCTGGAGCTCAAATCATCGATATATTTATATTCTATAGGATTTTCATCAACCTTAACACCCTTGATCCAACATGTTCAGTTTTGTTGTCATCATTGTATTTTTTCCATATATTCTCAACTAGATACGTCCATTTATCACCTTTGCTAGACTTTGGTTTTTTGGATATTTGGTTATTTCCTTGGAACTTAGATTCTGTATCTATAAGTATTGTTTGTAAATTTTAAAATCATGCGGTGTGTAGTGCTGTTCAAATGGAGCCTTCCCATAAGTTAACAAACTCCAAAGACCTGAAGCGCCCTTATACATTTGGGTCCCTACTATATATTTTTATCGAACACAACAGGTGTATTTCCAATCATTTACGATTTTCTTTTATCATTAAAATAAAGACCAAATGATTTATCACTGGCTCTTGGTAGAAACTTAGTAGCGATTTTCCCCAACTCCATTTGTTTAGATGCTCTATCACTAGTTGTATCGTATATTTTACTCTCATCCACCTAGGGGTATTTTTCTGAAGCCTCAGCTGTATGATTTTATTCAGCCTCAACATTTGGTTTATTTGATATCATTTTTACAGGTGTACTGTGATGAGCTGATGAGTGTCTGGAGGAAATTTTATAGTTTCGTTAGATTCTTCTGCACTACTTTTCTCATCATCCTCTTGTTCATAATCACCATATTGATTTTTAAAATGAGCTATTGATCTATGGGAAGGTACAAGCTGAGTTTCAACTTTTTTCTAGATTCTCAATAGCGTTCGTAATAGGTTTATAATCATTAGCTGCCTCTTTTTCAATGAGATTCTCAATAGCACTTGTTATGGGCTTATATTCTTTTCTGTAAATGTTAAGATCTTGATGTTTCTTCTGTGCACGCTTAAACTTAGCAATTAACTCTTTTTCTTAAGGATAACCAATTTCTCAGCCTCCTTAAATTCAATTTTGGTTTATCCATCTTGACCATTCTCTCTTATTATTATCCTATACTATTAAGTGAATCTATAGTATAAGGTACGCCAAAAGAGAAATTGCACGCGAGTTTACAAGTCGATTACGTTAGGACATTATATCCGACTACATACACCCATAAGAGTGAATTTCATACAACCTCATATTTTTCTACGAGTGTATCGATTGTCCCGGAACATTCATCGTTAAAAGGACGTGATTTAGCGTTCTTTTGACGTTCGAAGGTCGTTAAGGGTCGTTTAAGGAACGTTCATTTATCGTTAAAAGAACGTAATTTAGCGTTCTTTTGACGCTCAAGGGTCGTTCAGGGGTCGTTCGAGGAACGTTCATTTATCGTTAAAATAACGTAATTTAGCATTCTTTTGACGTTCGAGGGTCGTTCAGGGGTCGTTCGTTTATCGTGGTAATATTATTTCATTGAACTGACATTGGTATTTCCCACACTTCTTGTTCTTGGTTAAATCAATAAATTGTTATAAATCCGTGGTCCTTCTCACAACACTGCGTACGATGCTTAGAAATTCGGTCATTTTCATGTCACCAACAACGATGTCGTTATATATGTTTTTCAAATAATATTTGTCCTGCGAAATATAAACACAATATTGTCATTATTGCGTATCACTTGCCAGTCAACCAAGTTGTTGCACTGAGCCAATAAATACTGGATACATCTTTATGACGCCCCCTTGTGAAATAATTTTTAATTTCTTTTTGTTTCTCGGGAAGACAATCGTCAAAAACCACCAATGAATCAAGATGACAGTCGTCAACTGAAATTATATCTTCGCAATTAGCGAACGAAAAACGAATTTCCTGACCTACTTCATTTTCAACTAAACGATAGCAATCGAGCAATTCCTGATAAAGAGGTTGGTTGAGGTATTTGCTAATTCGGCGTTCCTCTCCGCTCTACACCTACGCGTTCGGATACCTACAGGAGAGGGGGTTGTGTTTTCTAACCAACACAGTCCTTGGTTTGATCAAATATTCTACTCCACCATTTATGCTTTTTATGAATTCTAGATGAGGTTTTTTGTTTAAATCATCAAGAATTTCACTATCGATCGATCCAAGTCTCGGTGGCAAACAGCAACGGAACTCATCACTAAATACCATTATTCTCTCGCCAAATTAAAAATCAGGTCTCCAGTTTATTCAGTGATATCCATAATACCCCATCTCCCCCGCCCCCCTCCGCCAAAACACCCTCTATGTGTTGGATTGAAAACTTGAAGTAGTCCGCGATTCAAGTAAGAGTATTTAAAATATTTTTTACCAATCAGCTCTAGTTTATTTGGTGATGTCCAAGATGACCCCATTTCACCCCCGCAGAAAAAAAACCCTAATGTTAGGGTTTGAAAATTTCAAGTACCTAGTCTGCGATTCAAGTTGGAGTAACCCGAACATATTTCAACGATCACGTCTCCAGTTTATTTACTGCTAAACTCCAGCTAACTTGGGTGGATACTATCAGGTTTTAGCGTTTTTATACTATCCATCCCATTATGTACCCCACAAAGTTTGACCAGACACTAGGTACACAACATTTCCGGCTGTGCGCGCACCTACCGGCCAGAGTTCGAACTAGCGTCAACTGGCAATGGATCATTTAAGTTCTCAGTGGTGTAATGGATTGCACATCAGACTACTAAGGAGAGGGACCCGAGTTCGTTGCCAAGCTCGTGCTAATGTTTTTTGCATTCGAATTCAACCTCCGAAACGTAATTTTGAACGTCATTATTATAAAGGTTTTAAATCGTAATTTAAAACGTAATTTTGATCTATTCGTATAACTAATCTGTATTTTACGAAGGGATTGACTACTTGATGCTATGTATTTTTCAGATGCGAGCTTGCGAGCATCCATACCACCAAACTGCACAAATCATTCTGATCTATTTGCAGAGGACATGGATTAATAAAAATTGAGGTGCCAATTCATTCAACGGAACCTATTCGTGCTAAAGACTATGGGAGAACGTAGTTACAATTCAGCTCGGTAGGGGCGCGTACCGCTGGACATGTTGAGTACCCAACGTCAAGTCAAAGATTGCTAAAAGCTCAACATGATGATGAACAGAATAATCTCAAGTTCGATAGTGAACTGCCTACCGAATAAGCCTCGGTTTGTTACGAGAATGAAATTAGAGGAACATTGACCGGTGCAAAAGGTTTATTTACAGATATAAATTATTCGCGTCTTAATTCTATTTTAGGAGTCCACGTTGACACCTTGAAACGTAAAACAATAAAATTTGAGATGGGAATTTTTTTAATATCGATTCTAATTATTAATAATTAAAAATTATGAACGAAAACTCATTAATAGATTGGTAGACAGAGCCTCATATTTCCTTGTTTTATGTTCCTTTTTTTTAAGACTGTAAAAAGGTAATTTTGCTGTTGTTCGCTCCTCTTCATTATGTGCTTTGATTGTGTCGAGTTCAACTCGTCATATGAATGTGTCGAGAGCGAATGGAGTTTCACTCCTTGCACAAGAACATCATCCAATGAAAATGTTTCTGAAAACCCACTACTGAAACCCACTACTCGAATACCGTAATACTCGTATTTATTGTAGGTACTGTTACTAATATTATTTAAACAATAATTGGAGCACATCAAGATCACAATTAATTGCAACTGAGTTTTAAACAATCGGTATCTTTGCAAACTACTCGTAATATCAATTATAATATGATTGATTGATCAATGATCAATTATAATATGATTAGGTAGGTACTGCCTGTTATGATTTGTAAATCCTTGATCACATTCTACAAAATACTTATATTTTGTCAAATTTATCACTAAATGCCAGTCACCTGGTTAAAGGTAGAATGGGTTGGCTGTTTATGTGCTCACCCTCCCACCCTATGTGTGACACCTGAGCCAACTGTTACAGTGTCAATTTCCTGGCATGAGAACAAGACAGGATACAACTCCAACCCACCCTAGCGGCTGAATGGTTAATTGTTCACCTGTATCAGAGTGGATCCACTCTAAAAGTGTGTATAAATGAGGGAGCCAGTCACCTGGTTTAAGGAAGAATTGAAAAGGGTGTGTTTAGTCAGAAATACCAGAGTCTTGCAACATGCCATTAGAAGGAAATTTCGTATTTTCCCCCACGATTTATCCCGTCTTCGTATTCTTTCCCTCGCATTTTGTCCAACTTCCCTTCAATTTTTTCGATATCCGATTTCGGATTCAGAGTCGGCGGAATCAAAACTGTATTTCGCCCTCAAACACCGTCCCTAAAAACGTCTCTTTATTGGGTCAATTTAAATGACGAAAACGTCGTAATTTTCTAAAAAACGGGTCCCGTACTCTTTCATTTTTTTAAACATCCGTACTAAAGTAATGCCCTCGTACAAAAACGTACAAAACCGGTATTTTCCCGGAATTTTCGACGTCCGTTTAGAGGGGTAGGAGAAGCGTGGAAGTCAAAAAGAACGGGAAAAAGTTATAAGTATATAAGTCAAAACAGATAGATTAGATTATAATTATAATAATAGATTTTAATTTTAGCAGCGTTTTAATAAAATAAGTTTATAATTAATAAATGTATGCACAAAGTTATGCTTAAAAATGTAAACACTGAAATGTCATTGATAAGACCTTAAAAAAAAGAAAAAGTCTGCGCCAAGTTGAGTGTGTGTGGGGGGGGGGGGGGGGGTTATACGAGTAGCCGCAAATGCCTGTGTTCATCGATATTAGTTTCGCGCATGCGCAACGGTTATTAATCTACCAATTGCGCAATATAAATCATTGTTGATTCGACGGCATCGAAAATTATAGGGGACCGCCTAGGAGCTAATCCACTCAATCCCTGAAAATGTCATCGGAATCGGACTGACACTTGGTATAGTTTTGGGTGTGACAAGGATTTACCACAGACAGACAGACCGACTCGAACAGACAGACACGATACCAAAATTGATCAGCAAGCTCTGAAACGCATAAAGCAAGTGGAAATTTTGATTTTGGTGGACAAAAATGTTCTCAACTTCAATCACGAACACAAAGCTTCCCTACCTTCGGTAGTGAAGTAGCAAAATGTAATAAGGATTTTCTTGAAGTAATTCGCAAAAAAATGTTGCCTCGATCAATAGTTTTTGATGTGCCCCTTGAAATAACCAAAATAACCATGGAGAATCTACAGGAAACGATGTGCAAGCAAAATTTGAAGATAATAAACACAGAGAGTGTAATTGAACCGAAAGTAATACTAACCAATATCGAACGTGACAGAAGGCGCTTAATCGTTGAGCTTACGTAGGAAAATCTTGGAATGAAAACTCAAGCTGGGATGGTTTTGTCAGGTCTCGGATCATATCCCAGTGAGAGGTGTCTTCAATAAATGAAACCGTTATCACAGCGGAGCTTGCAACACCGAGCAGACTTCCGGCTATTGTGTATCTCCAAATCACGATATGAAAGACTGTGAACATAAAAACTCCGAACCAAAATGTATCAACTGCATTACGAAGCAACAAATTAACCCTCCGTCGACCACGTGGGAGGGAGCGTAATAGTCGCCCACTCACGTTTCTGGCTGTGGCGCCCTATTGTTGCATAGGACTAGCGTCAAAACATCATACAATCAATTTTTAGGTGTCTACGAGGATAACCTCCTAATATCGTGTCTAAGGTAGCTAAGTGGCGGCTTGTAGCTCTAATATTACATGGGCCAAAGAATGCCCTCATCTCAGAAAACCAAAAACGCAGGAGAAAGGAATGAAAAGCAAATAGTTCAATTCTTTTATTTGTATCAGAACGAAATATAAACTTAATAAACTTTTTTTAGGCATATAAACTCTAAGTAGACCCATTGTTTTTGAATAAAATAAGGAACTTCACTACACATAACTTTTTCGAAAATTGCCTTTTCAGAGGAACAAAAAACCACTAACACTAAATATTTATCATACTAAACTGTGACTAAATGTCAGACTTGAATTTACAAACTAAAATTAGATTCAGGCAAATAAGACTTAGACGAATCAGACTTAGATAAATCAGACTAACATAAATCAGTCTTATAGAACCTGAATGGTACATATAAACTTTGGCAATAGAAACAAATAATAAAATACTTTTTAAAAACTTCCATACGTTTTTTCCATGGTGCAAACAGGAAAACTAAGTAACCCCTACGTATGCTTTGCTCAAACGATTGAAAATTAGGACAAAACATGTGTGTGGATGTGTGGAAATTTGTTTTTCACGGAAGTCCACGTGGGGTCTACTCAGATCCCAACAACGATTTTCATAAAACAGAAATGAATTCAAAAGGTACACTCACCTGGAAGACAGTTGCTACCTCGCCAACCTCTCGAGCAGTACTAAGTAGGAAGCTACTCGAGGAGCAGGTAGTAAGGGGCAAAGTGGCTATAAGGGAGGGGGGAAAGGTGCGCATGGGGTGCACCTGGACCCCACGTGGTCGACGGAGGGTTAACACGAGCCTTTCTTCAGTTGTTTCCTCATTGGCGTGATATTTAAAATGTTTCCAGGTCAATATCGGTCGTTCGCGATCGGCGACTGCGGCTCTGGTTGAATTTATGACACGATCGCAGTAAGATTTATGGCCGGTTTCACCAAGTTTTTGATCCGAGTTCAAGACGCGGTATGACTATTGACAGGAAATTGTCCGCAATATTGGATTTCACCCTCGAAGTTCAAGGCTGATTTCCGATCAACCGGCGCACAGTGGCCGGAAACGACCTTTTTTGTGCAAAAACCTAGCTGACCAAATTAGTCGAACTTGATATGGATTCCTACATATTTTGGGGCGTTGAATTGATTGCCACCAGTCCCAAAACCTAATTTTACAGGATCGTCGTGGATGAGCGGAAAATTGTGCTTAAATAATCGCGAAGAGGGGGAAAAAAATTACCAAAATTCATAGGGACTCCTAAAAAAAGCTTGAATCTCATTTATGAACGCTAGAAACGTTAGCGCATATGCGTGCTCAAATAAAAAAAAAAAAAAAATACTTCTATCCCTTCTTATCTAACCAAAAAAAAAAATAACGAAAAACAAATTCTGTCTGATTATTAACTCAATAATTAATGTGTCAACGTCGCGTCTGACTTTAAACATGTTAGCTCTCAAAACTGGTCAAATTTGACCTTTTACAGTTGAAATGTCATCACAAGCCGTTGTTTGGCACAAAAATTTGCTCATAATAAGGCCATGCCGAATTACCGTAATATTGAGTTCCAGCACTTTACAAGGGTTCTCTGTGATCAAAAAAAATTTTTTTTTAAGTTTAAGCCGCACCTCAACCAGAAGGGTAATTAGCGGCATTAAACAAGGTGTCTAAAGTGACACTGGAAGTGGTAAGATTCTAAGGGGAGCCATGTTGGCATCCTTGACTAAAAAGGAGCGCCATCATGGACGCCACTGGCAACTCGGAGGGGGAAAAAAATGAGGGGTGCAGTGATGACCAGTGTTTAGCCCCCAAAGTGGATGAAAAAAAACCCCATAAATAAAGTAATACAACTAAGACTTGATGTAAAATAGGATAACAACTATATATATTTATATGCTACTATATACAATCAGCAAAGTGAAATAAAACTACAACTGGTTTTATATGAATGTATCGCAGTCTTCTAGAAAGTAGCGGATGGCAGATCACCCCCACACCTTCCACACACAACATCTCGAGCTTCTGCACTAAGCAGGTGTCTGTGAGTAAGACGGGTATGGCCAGTGGCAATCCGGTTGACCACTATTCGATCCCTCCTTGGAAGTAGGAATACAAAAAAGCCCACCAGGCTGATCAAATCTTATTTAGAACAATTGGGGTACGAGTGCAGAATTCATATTTATAGGTATACTAGCCGCTCCGGCTCGCTACGCTCTCCTCCACGTCCAGCCGGGGGGCAAGCCCGGGTCGATTAATTTCTCATATTAAGCTGTATTTCGCCCGCGAAAACCGTTCCGAAAAACGTACCTTTATGGGGTATATTTTAATCGGAAAAAACCAAGTTTTTCGGCCGACTTTTCGAGAAAACGGGTCCGTACTCTCGCATTTTTTTGACGCATTTCCCGATACTTTTTTCGTGATCCGATCGCGCCGTCGTCTTCCTCGTAGGAAAACCTACGAAACCCGTATTTTTCCGGAATTGTCAACGGCCGTTTAGAGGGGTAGGGGAAGCGGGGAAGTCCAAAAAGCGCACATTAATTATTACTTCGACCCCCCTTCCGCCCTACGGCCCATGGTTCGGGTGGGATTAGAAAATTTTAAATTCGCTTATACACCCTATCGGAAAATCCCAAAAAGATCCCACCACTCGTAGACTCTCCCCACTCAGCCGTTTGGCCGTTAATAGACACGACAAACAGACAGACGGAGTTTCATTCTTATAAATAACTAGCCGCTCCGGCTCGCTACGCTCGCCTCCACGTCCAGCAAGCCCCCCGGACCCCCCATTAAGTTGCTCGCTTCGCTCGCAACGTGTGGCATGTGGAGTTTTGCTCGCTTCCCTCACGAAGTGTGGCATGTAGGGGATGTTGCTCGCTTTGCTCGCAAACGGTAGGTCCCTAAGGGTAGGTTTAACGTGTGTAGGGGATGTTGCTCGCTTCGCTCGCAAACGGTAGATCTCTAAGGGTAGTTTTAACTTCTGTAGGGGATGTTGCTCGCTCCGCTCGCTTGAGGAAGTTATACTGCCCACCCAACTTGGCAGACGTTTTTTTCTGTTGGGAATTCTTACAAACAAATTAAATCTTATAAAACTACGTGGAACCACGAAAATTTTATTAGGGGATGTTGCTCGCTTCGCTCGCAAGGTATACCTGTATATCCTTGAGGAAGTTATACTGCCCACCCAACTTGGCAGACGTTTTTTTCAGTTGGGAATTCTTACAAACAAATTAAATCTTATAAAACTACGTGGAACCACGAAAAGTTTATTCGGAGATGTTGCTCGCTTCGCTCGCAAGGTATTGCTGTATATTTGTAGGAAAAAATCCGAATTTATTCTGTTGAAATGGCTCTCGCTTCGCTCGCAAGGTACCTATGTGTACCTGCTCGCAACACCCAAACACCGAAACCTGTACCTGAGTTATCGAACCCCAAACACGTCTGTCTTCCTAGAGCCTTCTCGCGTCCACAGCACATATAATTTCTCATTTTAATAGCTTAGTCTCGCTTCCCCTCGCAATTTGACCGACTGCCCGTCACTTTTTTCGATATCCGATTTCGGATTCAGATTCGGCGGACCCAAAGCTGTATTTCGCCCGCAAAAATCGTCCCGAAAAACGTACCTTTATGGGGTATATTTTAATCGGAAAAATCGTAGTTTTTGTCGGACTTTTCGAGAAAACACGGTCCGTACTTTCGCAAAATGTGGCATGTAGGGAATGTTGCTCGCTTCGCTTGCAAACGGTAGATCTCTAAGGGTAGGTTTAACTTCTGTAGGGGATGCTGCTCGCTTCACTCGCTTGAGGAAGTTATACTGCCCACCCAACATGTAGGGAATGATGCTCGCTTCGCTCGCAAACGGTAGATCCCTAAGGGTAGGTTTAACTTTTGTAGGGATGCTGCTCGCTTCGCTCGCTTGAAGAAGTTATACTGCCCACCCAACTTGGCAGACGTTTTTTTCTGTTGGGAATTCTTACAAACAAATTAAATCTTATAAAACTACGTGGAACCACGAAAAGTTTAGTGTGGTATGTAGGGAATGTTGCTCGCTTCGCTCGCAAAGTGTGGCTGTATACATGCGATGTATTACAATTGAAACATGTAGGGGATGTTGCTCGCTTTGCTCGCAAATGGTAGATCCCTAAGGGTAGGTTTTACTTCTGTAGGGGATGCTGCTCGCAAAGTGTGGCATATAAGGAATGTTGCTCGCTTCGCTCGCAAAGTGTGGCATGTGGGAAATGTTGCTCGCTTCGCTCGCAAAGTATGGCATGTAGGGGATGTTCCTGGCATCGCTCGCAAACGGTAGATCTCTAAGGGTAGGTTTAACTTCTGTAGGGGATGCTGCTCGCTTCGCTTGCTCGAGGAAGTTATACTGCCCACCCAACTTGGCAGACGTTTTTTTCTGTTGGAAATTCTTACAAACAAAATAAATCATATAAAACTATGTGGAACCACAAAAAAGTTTATTTGGGGATGTTATTGAATGGTGCTGCATATTCCGACATGTGAATAGTTGAAAACTACCTACGAATTTGCACCGCTTGGGATTTGGAACCCCAAAGGGTGTTAGGGCATCATTAGCGACCGTTATGAATAGCTCGCAAGAGGCCAAGAGCGAACTTCGAGTCCCTTCCCTCGCAAGGTATACCTGTATATGAGTAGGGCACCTAGGTGTACCTGCTCGCCACATTGTCATCGAACCCCAAACACGTCTTCCCAGAGCCTTCTCGCGAACACGGCAAAATTAATTTCTGATGTTAAACGCTTCTTCTTGCTTCCGCTCGCAATTTGACCGAGTTCTCGTCACTTTTTTCGATATCCGATTTCGGATTCAGATTCGGCGGACCCAAAGCTGTATTTCGCCTACAAAAACCGTTCCAAAAAACGTACCTTTATGGGGTATATTTTAATCGGAAAAAA
Organism: Adelphocoris suturalis; assembly: GCA_030762985.1. Classification (NCBI taxonomy): domain Eukaryota; kingdom Metazoa; phylum Arthropoda; class Insecta; order Hemiptera; family Miridae; genus Adelphocoris; species Adelphocoris suturalis. The sequence goes on from CM061042.1 coordinate 79,893,558, forward strand.
CGTAGTTTTTGTCGGACTTTTCGAGAAAACACGGTCCGTACTTTCGCATTTTTTTGACGCATTTCCCGATACTTTTTTCGCGATCCGATTGCGCCGTCGTCTTTCTCGTTTCAAAACCTACGAAACCGGTATTTTTCCGGAATTTTCGACGGCCGTTTAGAGGGGTTGGGGAAGCGGGGAAGTCCAAAAAGCGCACATTAATTATTACTTCGACCCCCCTCCCGCCCTACGGCCCATGGTTCGGGTGGGATTAGAAAATTTTAAATTCGCTTATACACCCTATCAGAAAATCCCAAGAAGATCCCCCCACTCGTAGATCCGGCCCACTCAGCCGTTTGGCCGTGCATAGACACGACAAACAAACAGACAGACGGAGTTTCATTCTTATAAATAACTAGCCGCTCCGGCTCGCTACGCTCGCCTCCACATCCAGCCGGGGGGCAAGCCCCCGGACCCCCCATTAAATTGCTCGCTTCGCTCGCAAAATGTGGCATGTAGGGAATTTTGCTCGCTTCGCTCGCAAAGTGTGGCATGTAGCTCGCTTTGCTCGCAAACGGTAGATCCCTAAGGGTAGGTTTAACGTGTGTAGGGGATGTTGCTCGCTTCCCTCGCAAACGGTAGATCTCTAAGGGTAGGTTTAACTTCTGTAGGGGATGCTGCTCGCTTCGCTCGCTTGAGGAAGTTATACTGCCCACCCAACTTGGCAGACTTTTTTTTCTGTTGGAAATTCTTACAAACAAATTAAATCTTATAAAACTACGTGGAACCACAAAAAGATTATTCGGGGATGTTGCAACCTTCGCTCGCAAGGTATACCTCTATATAGGTAGGAAAAAACCCGTATTTATTCTTTTGAAATAGGCCTGCAGGTAACATTGTGAAATATCTGACGAACCCCTTGACGTCTTTGTAGAGCCTTCTCGCGAACACGGCAAAATTAATTTCTGATGTTAAACGCTTCTCCTCGCTTCCGCTCGCGATTTGACCAATTTAACTACGCATTTCCCGATACTTTTTTCGCGATCCGATCGCGCCGTCGTCTTCCTCGTAGGAAAACCTACGAAACCGGTATTTTTTCCGGAATTTTCGACGGCCGTTTAGAGGGGTAGGGGAAGCGGGGAAGTCCAAAAAGCGCACATTAATTCTTACTTCGACCCCCCTCCCGCCCTACGGCCCATGGTTTTGCTGGGATTAGACAATTTTAAATTCGCTCGTTCCACCTTTCGGAAAATCCCAAGAAGATCCCCCCACTCGTAGATCCGGCCCACTCAGCCGTTTGGCCGTGCATAGACACGACAGACAAACAAACAGACAAACGGAGTTTCATTCTTATAAATAACTAGCTGCTCCGGCTCGCTACGCTCGCCTCCACGTCCAGCCGGGGGGCAAGCCCCCCGGACCCCCCATTCAATTGCTCGCTTCGCTCGCAAAGTGTGGCATGTAGGGAATATTGCTCGCTTCGCTAGCAAAGTGTGGCATGTAGGGAATGTTGCTCGCTTCGCTCGCAAACGATAGATCCCTAAGGGTAGGTTTAACTTCTGTAAGGGATGCTGCTCGCTTCGCTCGCTTGAGGAAGTTATACTGCCCACCCAACTTGGCAGACGTTTTTTTCTGTTGGAAATTCTTACAAACAAATTAAATCTTATGAAACTACGTGGAACCACAAAAAGTTTATTCGGGGATGTTGCTCGCTTCGCTCGCAAGGTATTGCTGTATATTTGTAGGAAAAAATCCGAATTTATTCTATTGACATGGCTCTCGCTTCGCTCGCAAGGTATACCTGTATACCCTTCAAGACGTAAGTGCGTGTACCTGCTCGCAAATTCCGCTCGCGATTTGACCGACTTAACGTCACTTTTTTCGATATCCGATTTCGGATTCAAATTCGGCGGACCCAAAGCTGTATTTCGCCCGCGAAAACCGTTCCGAAAAACGTACCTTTATGGGGTATATTTTAATCGGAAAAAACCAAGTTTTTCGGCGGACTTTTCGAGAAAACGGGTCTGTACTCTCGCATTTTTTTGACGCATTTCCCGATACTTTTTTCGCGATCCGATCGCGCCGTCGTCTTCCTCGTAGGAAAACCTACGAAACCCGTATTTTTCCGGAATTGTCAACGGCCGTTTAGAGGGGTAGGGGAAGCGGGGAAGTCCAAAAAGCGCACATTAATTCTTACTTCGACCCCCCTCCCGCCCTACGGCCCATGGTTCGGGTGGGATTAAACAATTTTAAATTCGCTCGCTCCCACTTTTGGAAAATCCCAAGAAGATCCCCCCACTCGTAGATCCGGCCCACTCAGCCGTTTGGCCGTGCATAGACACGACAGACAGACAGACGGAGTTTCATTCTTATTAACTAGCCGCTCCGGCTCGCTACGCTCGCCTCCACGTCCAGCCGGGGGGCAAGCCCCCCGGACCCCCCATTAAATTGCTCGCTTCGCTCGCAAAGTGTGGTATGTAGGGAATGTTGCTCGCTTCGCTCGCAATTGAAACATGTAGGGGATGTTGCTTGCTTTGCTCGCAAACGGTAGATCTCTAAGGGTAGGTTTAACTTCTGTAGGGGATGCTGCTCGCTTCGCTCGCAAACGGTAGATCCCTAAGGGTAGGTTTAACTTCTGTAGGGGATGCTACTCGCTTCGCTCGCTTGAGGAAGTTATACTGCCCACCCAACTTGGCAGACGTTTTTTTCTGTTGGAAATTCTTACAAACAAATTAAATCTTATAAAACTACGTGGAACCACGAAAAGTTTATTAGGGAATGTTGCTCGCTTCGCTCGCAAGGTATTGCTGCATATATGTAGGGGAAAACCGGTATTTATTCCGTTGAAATGAGTCAAGTGCGTAGTGAGTCCCCTCTGAGTCATCCAGTCCCTTTCAGGTAAGCAACGTTGTGTAACGGCGGCCCGGGTCGATTAAAAATGTAATTTTAACGATTCGCCTCGCTTCCGCTCGCGATTCGACCGAGTTCTCGTCACTTTTTTCGATATCCGATTTCGGATTCAGATTCGGCGGACCCAAAGCTGTATTTCGCCCGCGAAAACCGTTCCGAAAAACGTACCTTTATGGGGTATATTTTAATCGGAAAAAACCAAGTTTTTCGGCGGACTTTTCGAGAAAACGGGTCCGTACTCTCGCATTTTTTTGACGCATTTCCCGATACTTTTTTCACGATCCGATCGCGCCGTCGTCTTCCTCGTAGGAAAACCTCCGAAACCAGTATTTTTCCGGAATTTTCAACGGCCGTTTAGAGGGGTAGAGGAAGCGGGGAAGTCCAAAAAGCGCACATTAATTCTTACTTCGACCCCCCTCCCGCCCTACGGCCCATGGTTCGGCTGGGATTAGACAATTTTAAATTCGCTCGTTCCACCTTTCGGAAAATCTCAAGAAGATCCCCCCACTCGTACACTCCCCCCACTCAGCCGTTTGGCCGTGCATAGACACGACAGACAAACGGAGTTTCATTCTTATAAATAGTATAGATAGATAGATAGATAGAGATAGAGATAGATAGAGATAGAGATAGAGATTATGGCATGTCAAGTCACGTATAATGTCCTACCTATTTAATCCAAGGACTGAAGGAAATGTTAATTTTTAAAAAAGTGGGTTTTATCTGAAAATGGATGAAGTGAACAGTTACACAAACAGGGTTTACATTTGCATATCATAACAGTAATTCAGATATCACGTTGAACGTCTCAGATCACAAAACAACTAATACGCAGTTTATTATCTTGCCGAGTTTCAACAGGTTCTAAAATACATACCCCACACCGGCGGTGGAGGGCAGCAACCAAATTTACAGGAAAAACAATTGAATATGTCTCCGACCGGAGTATACAAGCCCCAGGACGAACGGAGACGACCTTAATTTTTCGCAGTCTCCCAAAGATGAGAAATCACTATATTTTTCGAGACACCATTCATAATTCACGGGGGAATACAGTCCGAAAAAATTAAAAACCTCATCTGTATCAAACTAAACATGCATATTACACGTAAATTTCAAGTACAGCAAAATTTCCCCAGTATTTCCAATTTACAAAGTAAAATTTAACACAGCCTATCAAGGCGCTGAAACCCATAAGATAGAAAATAGCCCTGATTAGCGCCTCCCAAAGCCCCTCCCTCAAGCTTGATTAAAAAAAAAAAAAAAAAAAAAAAAAAAAAAAAAAAAAAAAAAAGATTAGCTTAGTTTGCTCTGGTAGAATTTTAGGATCAACATGAAAACAAAATAAAAATTATTTCCGAAGTTTCATGTTTTGAGGTTTTTAAACAGTTCCGCCCACTGTGCGGCGTTCAGTGTGGAAAGCTCTTTCTCGGCCGGTTACAGAGGCATAAACGAGAGTAAATTGTTGCTCTTCTCCTCACTTATCGAACCACCTCATAAAAATTTGGCCTAAATTCTCGTGACGTGTTCTTCATTTAACTTTGTTCATATTTACTATTATTTCGTTGTGTGTTTATAATTTATCGAGTGGTAATTGCAAGAGCTCTCTCTCAGGTTTTTTCATCAAAAACCCTGCCTGCCTGCCTGCCAGTAACGGCTGTTCCAGGACCGTGCCGGGCCAAGCCAAGTTGAGCTTCGTATTTATTAGGAAACTATTATATAAGTACATTTTGTTGGTGGCGCACAGCACCTTCCTTTCCTGCAATTTTCAAGCTCGAGGTTTTTTAAATTGTGTTCCAACCCTAAAGCTTGTAATTGGTCTAAAGTAATGTCGAAATTACAAGCATTCCAGTCAGCTGACGTTTAATTATTTAGACAAATTTCATCAATTTTGGTCTATCAGTTTTCAAAAATAGCTTCAGACAGCGGATGAACAGGATTTTTAATATTCACCTCTGCGGTAGTTACTAATGTCGTTCTTATTACCCCTCTTGAAAATCGAAGTAATGTAGGACAACTTCCATTGACATGTTCGGATGTTCCTCGTTTTATCTCCCAAATATGAAGCAACCAATACATAAGCTGAAATTTCATTCTTTCATTTCATTTTTTTATTTTTTTTAAGGGTTGGTTTGAGTTCAACTGGTTAATTGTTTAATAGCATTTGTAAAAAGTTGAATGGGGAACTTTCATGAGCTGGAATTTCACAATTTTGACCTCAGAGATTTAGCGCACTTGAAAACCACCTAGTTCCAATTTTCGGCTCAAAAGATCGTATAGTTTGGCTAATGAACGGGTTGGATGATCACGCGTGACGTAGTAGTGCAAAGGAGCTGAGAGTTGCCCTCATGCGGGAGGGGGCCGTGACGTGATCGTGCAAATGAATTTCAAAAGCCGTATTACTGGTCAGATACCCATCATATAGAATCTTTTTGGAGAGCTCTCATCAAGATCTTTTATTGGGCAAATAAAAACAAGTTGAGTGTGCACATACCTTCCTCGTTTACCTATCAAGAATGTATAGATCATTGAAAAATCCCATAGCGGAAAAAATTTCATCAAGAATTAGCGTGAAATGTCATAATTGGTCAATTAAGAAACGAAAACATGATACCTACTCAATGTAATTTACGTTTGTGCAAGCGCAGAATGAAATGATGAGTTGAAAACAATGAAATGGGTACGGCACCATCTACAACCTAAACCGCGCATTCGCTGACAATTTCATCGAAATTAGCAGTAGCTATTGATACTGCAATCGTGTTGAAATTGATATGAGGCAATCAAGCCATCTTCTTCCAACAATCATCCACATTTCCGTCGAAATCGAACGACTAGAGTGTGGAAAAATGGAACATAATGAATTTTCGTTTGCGATGCGCAGAATGAGGTATTGACTTGGCAACAATGAAAATGATAGAGGCCCATCTACAACCTAAACTGCTCATTCTCTGACTATTTCAGCGAAATCGGATGGAAACAGTGGAAATTAGGGTCGTTACGAGGATTTCACATAAGCGCATGCGCACTGCGGTCCGGAACTAGACAAAAGTTCGCCTGCGATGCCGACGAAAACCCATGGTGAAAAACGATACTTTGAAGTACCAGAAAACCAAAAATTCAAACCCCAAAATCAAAGCGGTGCAACTCCAAAAACGGTTTTTTTTCTCGCCATTTTATGGGTCTTGGGCCATGGCGGATTTTTTTTTCTTTGTGATTTTTTTAGTTAAATGTTCTGTTGAGATTCATTTAGTTGTCTTTTACTTGCGATTTTTCCATGACTTTTGGGATGAGCTTTTGTGATGAAAAAAGAAATTCGGAATTTAGTGATAAAGTTGTAATAATTTACGTATCTACCTATGTAAAAACTAATAAAAGAAAGAGGACAAACGACCTCAGTATTTTCTACCTCGATTTGAAGAGCTATTTTTGCCGAATAAAGAATTTTTTCAATTATTTGAGTTTAATGTGCTGTTTTAAACAATTTTTTTGCATATCCTTTCTTAAAAGCCCAACTGGTGACTCTTACTTATAGGTATGCCACAAATAGGCTTCAGAGACTGAAAAAACATGAGTGACCCTAATATCACGGCTATCCGTGAAATAAGGGTCAACCCGTAATATATATATATATATATATATATATATATATATATATATATATATATATATACCCCCATGTTGGTGAATAAGGGCAGGTCAATACGTATATCCATTCTATGGCCAAAAGTCAAAAAGCCGTTTTTGGAAATGCACCACTTTGATTTTGGCGTTTGAATTTTTGGTTTTCTGGTACTTCAAAGTATCGTTTTTCACCATGGGTTTTCGTCGGCATCGCTGCCGAACTTTTGTCTAGTTCCTGACCGCTGTGCGCAGTTGCTGTTAATGATACAATCATGTTGAAATTGATAGATGATCATATCGTCATCTCCCAACTATCATCCAAATTTGAACGAGACCGGACGACCAGGGCGTGAAAAAATGGAGCATAATTGAATTTACGTTTGCGCATGATCAGAGTGAAGTATTGATTTGGCAACAATGAAACTGATAGGTGACCTTCCACTCCCTAGCCCGCACATTCCCTGAAAATTTCATTCAGAGCGGATTAAAACTGTGGAAAATAAGCTTGTTACAAGGATTTCATATCGGCGCAGTAGCTATTAACGATATAATCATGTTGACACTAATACAAATTGATCAATTTGCAATCCCCCAAACTATCATCCAAATTTGAGCGTGATTGGACGACTAGGACGTGAGAAAATGATGGTTGGTGGAATATACGTTTTCGCATGCGCAGAGTGAGGTATTGAGTCAAGAACGATGGAACTGATTGGGGACCGTCTACTCCCTAGCCCGCACAACGCCTGAAAATTTCATCCAAATCGGATGAAAACTGTATGGAATAAATTTCATATATTTTTTTACTTCAGAAACATCTAGTGGCAGTTGAAATCAACATTTTGTAAAACCGCTACGTTAATATCTTGGCCCAGATCTCTTCTTCAAAACAAAACAAAAATCAACCGAATAGGGTCAACCGTTCCGAAGAAAAACGCCCGTGAACATGAAAAAACATTACTTTACAGGAGAGCAGAAAAACCAACAGCATCCATCTTTTCATGACGTCGCAACGCATTATGCAAATAGAAGCTGTTTTTGCTTTCCCTAAACCTATCTGAAATGAAGTGCTGTATCATGATAGCTTAGCTATGTCATCCATGGATAATATAAACATAATACCCATGGTTGTAGCCCAGTCAAATAAAGACAAAGAAGAAATTGAGGAAGAGACTCTTATCATTCGACTCTTATCATACGTCTTACATCTTATGGTTTCTTTGTGATTTTTAGTGGCCCAATTTCGTTTTTACGTTTTCTTTTGATTATTTATTGAAAATAGGATGTTCTACACGAATTTTCAAAAAAAGAAAGGACCAGTAAACCGTTATTCAAGAATAAAGACGACAGAGCAACCATCTAGCCAGCCTATGCTGCCGGCCTGTACTTAAACAAAAAATTTACGCATTTGTAAGCATAAATTTGACTATGTTATTGAATTTAACTGTTCCCTAAATGTTAATACATATCGTTTAATGAAAGAAAAAAAATCGATTTTTCTCAAATTTTTTGCTACCGGGTCCCCTTAAGGAAAACATATTTTCAAATGAAAATGTCTTTTTTTTCAGTTTGTAATTTTTCCGAGGGCCGGTAAAAATCTGCTCGCGGGCCGGATGTGGCCCCTGGATACCTAAATCGTAAAATGCGAGTGGAAATTTTGATTTTGGAGACCAAAAAAAATTTTTTTTTTCACCTGGAAGTGAAAACAATGCTTCCGCTACCCTTAGGTAGACTCGGAAGCAATACCTATTAAAATTCCCTATTGAATAATTAAAATTTTAAATTGAATTTGTAAATGCTAAACAAATTTCGTAATCATTACTATAGAAGAGGCTGTCAACATCATCAGTTCCTTCCTCATTAGCCCACCTTTTCTTCTTCATTTTCACTTTTTCAGGCGCCCCCCCCCCCCGCTTCCATCACCCTACCACCCATCACTATCTTTTCCCGAGCGGTCCCCTCAGCGCCGCCGCCACGTTATTGTTCCCGGTAATAGGCGGCAATCGGGGACCCGCCGCACAGCCCCCTTTTGTTCTCCTCCCCTGGGCTTCCTCATCAATTACGTCCCCTCGGTCAATTTGCGCCTCCTCCTCCGTGCCCTTTGGTCACTCCGCTATCCCCCCTCCCCACCTCAACCCCTTCGGTCAATTTAAGTCCTTCCCTCTCCTCCCCGTACCACCTTGGACAACTATCTCTTCATCCCCCTACCGCCCCTCGCACAGTCAATTTAAGTATCCCATCCGCGCTTCCCAACTCTGGCACCCTCTACCCTGGCAGCCGCGAGTATAAAGAGGGTCACTGTAAACTTAATCTCCTTTTCATAATGGGATTAATCCCTAATCCTCCTTCTCATAATGGACCTCCCGTCCCGGCTATTATTTAAGACTGTAAAACCACATTGAACCTGCCTTCTCAGCTGCTCATTAAGCTCACCTCCTTAAAAACAATATGTAAAACAGACGTACCATAAAAAACTGTGCCGAAATCCAAAAGTTCCCGATCTGCCGCATGACCTCCTGAGCAAAATCTCACGTCATCATCTTCAGGACTTTGATTACTCCACCAACCGTGATATAATTCATAGGGAATTTTCCTAGAAAATATACCCATCTACTCCCTGAGTTTGAACAAAATCGGACCAATAGAAGATAAGAAATCATCGTTATAATAAATTAACGTTTGCGCATGCGCACAAACTACTATTTATGTGCCGACAATGAAAGTTAAAGAAGACCGTCTAGAAGCTATCCCGCACCATCTCTGAAAATTTTATAAAAATCGTGCAATTAGAATTGGACTAATCGATATTAGTTTTACGCATGCGCAATGGTTATTAATCTACCAATCGCAATATAAATTATAGAGCATCTTTTTAAAACATATATCCCATTACCGACCGAGCTTAAACAAAATCGGACCAACAGATAAAGAGAAATCGACGTTATGAGGGATTCAGGTTTGCACATCCGCACAGGCTACTGTTGACTCGATGGCATTAAGAATTATAGGGGACCGTCTAGGAGATAACTCGCATAATCCCTGAAAATTTCATCGGAATCGGACTGAAACTTGATATAGTTTTGGGCGTGACAAAGATTTACCACAGATAGACACGGAACCAAAATTGATCAGCAAGCGCTGAAACGCAAGAAGCAAATGAAAATTTTGATTTAGAAGGATACAAATTTTGTTGACTTCAATCAGTGAGGAAGTGAGGAAGCAAAATAATGTATCCTCCTTAAAACCAGCAGAAACCCGTTGCATTTTATATATGTACAAATATTAATTTAAATCAAGTTCATAACCATTCATTTTTAGGCTTTTCAATAAATACTTTTCCCAAATAATCTCCCAAAATATATATGTACAAGTATACCTATTTATACCTAACACCCGAGCACTGACATGGTAATATTACCACCAACAGTGTCGTAACCCTTACTCACGTGGTAATACTACCATGTTACCATTTGATTCACAAGCACAGATCTGTTTTACGGTAAGTATTAAGAAGGGACTTTCAAAGCACTTGGGAGGTGAGGTGATTTCTGTACAAGTATCTGAATCGAATGGTACAATCCGTTTGCCGACACTTAGTAATGTATACTAAACCCTCAATACGTCTAGGAAGCAGCTGTAGTATTTTCATCTTCTCAGGTGTAATCTCTTATTTACTACCGAGTTGTCAGGTGGGATTAAAAAAAAAAAAACCGGACGCTCTAAAGTGAAAACGCGGATCCTCCAGGAACTAAAAAATCTATACAGCAATAAGTTCGATACATGCAGCACAATAATTGATATGCATAAGATTAATGATTGGCTTGAATTATCTATTGATATGCATTTTATATTATGTCCTATAATTAATATGTTCATCAATTTAAGCGTTTTGTTAAAATTTTATGTGATGTTTTAAATAAATTTTATGCACCGATAACATCAACCAGGTACCCATATATTCTCCCTACTATTATACAATTAGTGCAGTGCACAAGTAAATGCAAAGCGACTGCACTTGTAATCGCTAACGGAAGTGATCGAGAGTTCCGTCTTATGAAATAATGTGAGAAGAGTACAAATGTTTGTGATTTTGGACATTTAGGTACCTTTATAGCGTCGATTGCCAAAAGATAACTCAACTTTGATAAAATAGGTCCTCTAGAAGTCTAAACCCCACGGCTATGTTCATAGGACAGCAACCAACGATAGGATCCACAAAAACTGGAAATTTACCGCTCTTCCAGTAAAAACCGGACATTTCGACTTCATAGCACTTTTCTTCCGGACGGCATGATAAAAAACTGGATTGTCCCGGCTGAAACGGACACCTGGAAACCCTGTTTCCAACACATGTGAATAGTCAAAAAGGGAATATATTTCAAATGATATCTCGAGTTTTTACTTCACATTATTTCCCATAAGGATGATACGGGGAAATTCTGCAACTGCACTTCAGATGGTAACACGGTAACATTACCGTGTCATTAAATGGTAAATGGTCTCGGTAATATTACCAAGGCATGAATGATTCATCATGGAGTAAATTTTATAACATAAGCTTCTGAAAAAAGTTATAGTTCAGTATAATATGAATATACTTAACTATAACTTTTTTCAGAAGTTTTTTCAACATGAGTTGAAACTTCCATTTTATGAGTTGAAATTGATTTTTAAATAGAAAAGTTCCAGTCATGCAGCACGATCGAATGAGCGAATTTTCCTAAATTATTGTACTATGTTATGTTAAGTTGTGATGGAAATTTAGGACATTAAGTAAAAAAGATTGTTGATTGTTAACTACCAATTTTATGACAAAAAAATGTATCTAAATAATATTCGGCAATTCAAAGAAGATTTTGTATTTTTAGATATTTTTTGCAGTTTTTATTATTATTAATATTATTATTACTATTATTATTTTGGAAAATATAATCAAAATTAAGAAAAGTACATTTTTCAGCATAACTCTGTTCAGTATAATTTTTGATGTTGAATCTATTTCGACGGTTAGGTCGTCTTCAGTAACAAAAGATCACTTACCGTTCGTTGGTGTTAACTTATTGTTATTGTTTGTTTATGATGATGACCTGTCCGTCGAAATCGATTTAACATTGTAACTCTTCATTTTTCGTGAAAATATACGTTCATCACTTACTTCGTCGAGAGTTATTTAATTTGAACCCTTTTGAAACGCAATGGTTCGATTTTATATAATGAATTATATACAGAGCTTAATTACTATAGACCATTGATCTATGTAGAAGGGCTATCTATACAGAAATAATAAAAACCATTGAGTAAAAATTAGTAGCGTTTTTAAATTTCGAGCCTTTTACCCATAGTATTCCAAGACGACCAAACAATAGAATAGAATAAAGTGTTATTGGTGGCATAAAACTGGCAAGCCTAATAACAATATGGCACACGTAAAACAATGATGCAATAAAAAATTTAAACTATGAAAAAAAAAAAAAAAATTAAAAATATAATATATATACATTGGACTACGTACATTTGAGCCATTGGCCTAACAAGGTAGAGCAGCATAAAGATTGAAATCACTAAAAGAGTTGTGAAAGTTATCAATTTTGGGGTTTATACTCTCAACTAAATTGTATGACTAAACGGATCTATGACTTAACATTGCTGTATGAAGGCCGGTATCACCAAAGTTTTTAATATAGTTTTTAAGACCTCAGCTGTTAGACAACGATATTCGGTTTCACCAACAACGATTCAGATAAATCAATGATCATTATGCGCTAATCGCTAAATCAACGATCAAAACTAACCAGCCGAATTTGGGTGGTTAGCGTTCAAATCAACGATTTACTAGCTGGGTACCTAGTTCTTTTCGCCATCTTTGTTTCCGTGACCGAAATCATTTTTCGCTAAGTTTTCCCATCTACTTTGCTACATTTTCCTAGTTATTTCCTACGTTTCCCTACATACACGAAAATGAGCCACAGAGGATTGATAGAGAATTGGTTTTTGAGGAGGAATTTGACGAGGATGATATGAAGAATTTACAATGCACCGTCCTCCTTGGATTAGAGAGAGTACGGCAGATTTCAATATCAATGAAATCGATTTTCTGAGGAGGTACCGCCTTTCAAAAACTGCTGTTTTGTCAGTCCTTGAACGAATTGAGCTATAGTAACATACACGGAATGCATCGGCTGTAAAATTGTGTAATAAAATAGCCAACAGCTCATCATAATTTGAAATGACACAATGAGCGTTGATGGCTGTTGTCATTGAAGTGATGGGAGATACGAACATAAAAATACCGCTTTATGAAACGATCATAATATATTACGAGACAATTATAACTTGTTTCCTACGCTTTTTGTGATGAAATAACTTGGAATCTCGGCTTCTGCAGTGGCTACAGATATAATATTCATCGAATACCAACCGCTGCTTTTTAGGAGACCGACTCCCGAAATTTCCTCTAGAGACGAATCAAAATCGCGTTTGGGTGCAGTATTCCAGCTGTTCGAAATTTTGCGGTTTTTAGTTCAAACTCAAATCCAGAATCCTTGAAGAAACCCATATATTATTATCATCCATCGCTGCACTAGTTTCGAAATGATAGTGCAGTAAAGGCCGTATCACACTTGCATTTTTTCAGTTTTTTCTCGCATTTTTAATGCTCGAACGTGAAGAAGGCAATGTGCTATTCTCCAAGGTCAGCTTTTTTGACCATTTCGCATACTGGAGGAGCATTTTAAAACTCACTTGGGAAAATCAGAACATGTTCTAATTTTTACTTCCACGCAAGAAAAATGCTGTATCATAACCCTTGGGAAGGTAACAATTCAATGGAAAAACCCCTAGGAGCCCTAACCTGACAGATTTAATATAACTGCATTCCGGCAGAATGCGCTGTTTTTGCACTTATTCCTCTTCAACATTCACAGCTGACCTTGGGAAAATGCACTTTGCCTTCTTCACCATGGAAGGCATTCTCTCTTCTTCCATGTCTTCACGTTCGAGCATTAAAAATGCGAGGAAAAAACTGAAAAAATACAAGTGTGATACGGCCTTAAAGGACCACTCCTATGAGTTTGTAAAATATTATGCTATCAGAACGGATTAAAAAAGTTAGAAGCATTAAAGATTTCAGGTAGGTAACAGCTGTTCTCTCACTATTATATCGTTATCACCCTTATTTTGTGAGCAAATGCCTTCTTGATATGGTCTAAATCAATGTTTAAACTTTAAATAGACATTTCATGGAAACGCTGTAAATCGATGTTTACTGATAACAGTGTAATCATTGATTACGTTAGTGAAACCCGTTTGTTTTAAATCAACGTTCGAAACACCGGTTCCGTAAATCAACGATCAACTTTAACCATGGTTAGGAATTGTTGGTGAAACCACCCTGAGCTGCAGTACGGCGAAATGGAACATGGAATAGGCTGATTTGCTTAGAATGAGAGAAGAGAATCGGCAATGTTTCTTTTAAAGAAGAAAATCAAATAAGAATATCGTCCTCCAACTTGAACGACGTGGCAGAACAAAGGAAACACCACTCGGAAACCAATTCGAACGAATGAAACTTGGCTTTTCAGTTGATCAGCAGGAGGACATTGACAACTCGGAGAACTTTCCATCGACGAGGATGTTAAGCAAAACTTTTCTCTGCTGTCCCGTCCCAAGTGAGAATTTAGAGGACTGTTCTCTACCGGGTCCTTTGTAGCTGCTGATTTAAGTCTTCCTTTCCACAATGGCAACCGGGGCTTTGGGTCCGCAGACTTTTTCAAGAGACTATCAACTTTTTCCTTTTGTGTTACCCGACACTCGGATCGGGCTTGTGTACTGGGACGCAAGAGTAAACGCTGTTGTTAACTTCTTGCGAAATAATATTCATAAAAGTATTATAGCGACTTAAATAAAGTTTTAGACAACATCTCTTGTTAGTTGTTTAGTTTTGTGTTTGAGATCATTCTCCAACTAAACGTTTTCCTCGCCACTTGTTACTACAGTTTTAGCATGGATTCTGTGTATACCTAATATACTTTTGGGTTTATTATTTTCAATAATGAATCTTTGTTCATAAAAAAAAAAAAAAAAAAAAAACGGCCTAACATTGAGAAACTTTGATTGGGTACACGTTTACCTCTTGTATAGGTTTTTGGTTCCTTCAAATTTCAGCATCCTTGGATGAAAAGAAGAGAATTGAGCTAACTCAGCAGCACAGAAAAAAGTAGAAACGGCGTCCACCTCAACCGCTCGTTGGTCCGTTTTATAGTGTTTAAGTACGCGATGATTCTATCAATTAACAAAGGCCAAGAACATGTTCCTCACCCAGACGTTGTAAGGAGGCAACGTTGGATTGTAAAGTACATCAGGAGGCACGAGAAATAGGGTTACCTATCCTCTGTTTAAAGTTGTGAATTACAAGTCTATTACAACTTCAATTAGAATTTTATTAGTTTTCTTGAGGTTTTGTGACATTTATCTTAAACGAAACGCTTGCATACGAGTCTGCAGTCTTTAGTTGAAGACAAGTATGTGTTGCAGACTCGTATGCAAGCTCTAAGAGCTACTCAGCTGATCCGGACCCTGGGCATCGTCACGTAAATGTGCTAAAGAGACTACATACGAAATTACAGCTTCCTAGAGTGTAAAACATAGAAATTAGCTTTAAGAGCGACTCATCTGATCCGGACCCTGGGCATCGTCAAGTAAATGTCCTAAAGAGGCTACATACGAAATTACAGCTTCCTAGAGTGTAAAGCATAGAAATTACCTATTAAAATGATTTAACCACCGCTTCACAAATCAAACCGATCTCGCAATATTTGGATCACCTGCTATGAATCAAATCATCGAAACACCAGCTCAATGAAATCATCAGAAATTAACAAGCGGTGGCAATCATGAAACTAGGAAAATGAAATAGATTGGAAAAGGAAAATGAAAGGAATTGTATGAGAATAGCTAATTAAATGAGAATAGGTTGTACGAAACGAATACGAATACGAAACACTTATAGAGACGTTAGCGTGACGCTAGCGTTTGGTTTTTCACGTATACGTGTAGAAATACGCGTAAAAAATACCGTGAAGAGCTAGCATTTCCAGTTGCTTGCTCTAGACGCTGCTCTACGCGTCAACGGGAAAAAATCTTACGCGAAGAACAAAAATTCTCTAATATCAATTATTGAGAATGATCACCTGAGTGTACACAATTATTCAAATAACCTTGCTCATAACTCAGCTTGTTGGCCGCGCACTTCGCAGTAGTTAACATAACATGGTTGGATAAATCGAGAGCTTTCGAACGAATGGTCAACGAATTTTGTGGGATGAAAAACGACGAAGTACCATTTCCCTAGCAACGACTCGGTTGTAAGTGGAAATCATCAAAATATTTTCGTGAGCAATTTTCCGTGACGTTTTTTTAGTTTATGTGCCATAGCAAAGACATAAAATGTCAAAAACATTGTCCTACAAACTCTGTCTACACACCGAAACCAATCAGTCTTTGTTATTATTTGACGAGGTGACTTGTGTTCCTAACATCCTGCGTGCCTGCTTTTAATTATTTGACGAGGTGACTTGTGTCGCAGATATCTGGAGACAGCGTGACCAACCTCCCTGTGGTGTACTCTGGGTTACGCTGATTGCACACAATCGTGCTCAACAGTGAATAATAATGTAACTAAACGTAACACCGGCCATTCCATTTCTTCTCTGACGGGTGTCAGAGGACAATCTAATTTTTACAGAGATTGGGTGTCAGTGGATACGAAAGGGGTGTCCGAGGACACAATTATGGAGCCTCGGGTGTCATTAGGCGGAATCCCAAAGGAGACCGCAAACGAGGCAGGTTCAATGTGGTTTTACGGTCTTAAATGATGCGAGCTCCGTTATGAGAAGAAGGATTAGGGATTAATCCTATAATGAAAAGAGGATTTAGTTTACAGGACCGTCTTCATTAAGAAATGCTAGTAGGACACTTAAATTGACCGAGCGAAGGGGTGGAATGAGTTGCGATGGGCTAGGGTACATAATGGTAGAAGATGAGAAGTTGTGGGCTATAAAAGGCCTAAATTAATTAAATTTGAGAGAGAAAAAAACGGGCTAAAAATTGTATTTAGGATACAGTACAGTACCGTTCAGACCTCTGAACAAACAACAAGCGCCAAACCTCACACTATCTTCGAACGGTTAATTACTGCCATCTAAAATCTATAGAAAAACCTATAGCTCTCTCTCCATAAGAGACACTGCACAGCGGTTCAAAACCCAATCTAGCTAGACAAAATCAAATTTTCTAGTCGAAAGGTCTTTACATGCATTCTGATAGGTTTAGACTGGTAAAGCTGATATCAATTATTGTTTACAGCTTCATTCGTGACCCGTCATGTGGTATAGATTTGTTCATCGTCCTTCATAATTAACTTTTTTATATTTTATTTTATTAAAAATTTGGGTATTAAACGATTTTTCCACAATCGAAACGTGTATATTAAAAAAAGTAAAAAAAGTAAAAAAAAGTAAAAAAGTAAAAAATCCAAAATATATTTTTGCATAGCAGATTATTATTTAGAACAGATTTTTTGCCATAAAAATGGTAGCTAACCATTTCTTTTCACTCAAAGTCCTCAATTTACTGTACGATAATTTACGAAGATTCGCTCGTACGATCATGCTGCATGACTGGAACTTTTTTTCTAGATTTTTTTTTTTTTTTTTTTTTTTTTGCAGATAGTAATGACATTTATATACCTCTACAGCATAATTTAATTTAATTAATTAAATTAAATTAAAGTTAGTCTAGTTAATCGTTGACAATTTAGTTTTGACTAAAATTCTTCTAAAAATCAAGAATTTAACGATTTTTGGCCGTTTTTAGCCATTTTTAGCGTTTCTTAAAGTAAATTTTATCGAAATTTGACCAATTTAATGTTTTCAAATATTGTTGGCCAACAAACTCATTCTTGCGTTTGGAATGCTTGATTTTCGCCGCGTCTCGACTTTAGTGCGGCGCACGATAGGCGCAAAGTAGAATCTAGCGATTCAAAAGCCTAGAATGATAATTAAAAATTGACAGACGAACTTTATGACCAAAATAGGTCATCTTAGTGCCCAAAAGAGGGTTTTGACTTATTAAAATGAAGCTCCACGATGAGGGACACTCATGGGCTAAAAACTGTACAAATTCGTCTTCGACAGACATGAATACCCTACGTAATATAGGAGTCTTGAATTCGTTAGGTATCTACTAAATATTAATTCATTTTTCACTACCCAGAAACAGTATTATATAATGTAGTTAACTTATGAACGGCATAATTAATTTATTTATAACTTTCTAGGAACATTATTATATTTATGTAAGTAACTCCTAAACAATATTTAAAAAAATTGTTAAGGTGTGACTTTCGTAATTGATTTCCAATATATAAACTCACCCCATCGTCAGAAATAACATGCAATGATATTAATCTCTACAAACAAACAAACAAAAAACGTCAATTAGGAAACGAAAAGAATGATATATATGTGAAGCATCTAATTAACGGTAATTTACATTTGCGTATGCGTATGATGAAGTAATGATTTGAGTACGATGAAATCGGCAGGGGACCTTCTACAGCCTAACCCGCACTTTCCTGAAAATTTCATCAAAATCGGATGAAAAATGTGGAAATTCCATAAGCTGTTTACGTGAGTAGACTCAAAAATACTGTGGAAACTGAGGAAGGTTCAAAATTATATTACGCCCGTAGATGCGAAAAGATGCAGCTGAAATGTGTTGCATTCTTTTTAAGGATGTCTACAGATAAGGGCCCAAGTGTTGTTTTCAAATTCCATCACATTCCCCGGGAAGGGTACTCCATAAAAGTTAGTTCCTATAAGTAACTTTATAAGGCACAAATTTACGCTATTTTGAAAATTGAAAGAAAAATTTAACGTTGATGATAAAAATGATTAAAACCTGGAAAAATATTCCACACACCTCCCTCCGTGATATCCATGAACTTGAACTGAGAAAAAAACCGCACTAGAATACGTAAAAACTATGTTTTCTGCGACTCCTCCCTTAGTGCTGCCAGGTGCAGTGCTCTCTCACCCCCTTCTCGTGATAGAATTTCATCACTAGCTTTCTTACAAGGTACTCTATCCCAACTTTTCTATATGGATGAATGTTGGAACTGTCCAATCTCTATTTCTCTGTCCAAGCTGCTTCCGCTTCGTTGAAGTAAGTTATATTGAACTTCTCCTGAATATTTAACATCGATTGGACAATAGGGCAAGACCCGACACCCCATTCAACGAAGCTAAGAGGGCTGGCAAACTGACGTCTTCAATTTCCCTTACGCCTATCTCTCCAAAAATAACCGGAAGCGACAAAAAAAGCCATTGTGACCTTTTTAATATATAGAATTTAATAGAATTGTTCTAAATTTACTTATTTTGACGTTTCTGAGAAGTTTTTTGGTGTAATTTGAACGCCTATCAATCACTGCCTCAACTTTTTTCCCGTAAATTAAAGAGGAATTTGATTCGGCATTTTAGAAATTGGCATTCAGGAAACCAGCATTTAGAAAACTAGCAGCCACGTAATCAGATTTAGAAAACCAACAGGAAATCAGAATTTATAAGAAGAGCAATCAGTAAATTAGCCTTCAGCACTTTATTCACCAGGTGGCTAAAACATGTCTATGTTTCAATAGTATAAGCCTCCGAGCTTTATGTAAATTGCATCAGGGAATTGGGTGGAACTCCTCGGTGAGAGGCGAAGCGCAGTGTTTTTCTTTCACAATTTATTGAAAATAGTCATTGGAACTAGAATGTTCAAGTTTGCTAGGGGGGAAAAAAAATAATAATTATATTGAAATAAAATTTATTGCCAAAAATTGATGCCTCACATCTGTGAGTAATGGTTTCTCGCCCGAGAGACACTGAACGTTCAAACATCCAGCATTTCGAACAATATTTTATCTTAGAGTACCTATACTATTCAAAATCATTCTCTTTTTCTTGAACAAATAAAATAAGATCGGCAGAATAACCAACTTCCAATATTATGCATTTATCAACATTACCCACGTTCCTATTCAAGAAAACACCAGAGACGACGTTAAAAAGCGGATAGTTGGGAAACCGCTGATACGACCCTTTCTCGAGTGGAGGATAAATTTTAAACATTCAAGGGGTGTGCTCGCCTAGTAGGTCGACTGCCATTGAAGAGAATTCGTATTCTGGAGCCCATATCCCTACAAGCAGTAGATAAGAAGAACCGCTATAAAAACTTTACTGTCTACTTCCCTCGCCTAACCTCTTAAGATGACTAAATTCTACCAAGGTGTAATCTGGCAGTTATTGGCGTACGCAAAATTTAGGCCCTAGACGCATTGAAATGCATGATACTGATATGTTCCAGTCGTAATTCACAGTTGGAATTAAGCAAGACCTGAAATGAAATGAATGAAATCTTACTATGTATATTTATAACTCTAATAATATTGATCGGTGTCTGTGCTTGAGAATAGGGTAGGATAGGTTGAATTGACCGACAGGCTGGACCTATTAAAATGATGTTTAGATACTGATATGTCCTATGGGTGGTTCGGTAAAACTTCCTCGGTAACGAAAAAGCGGAGCTGCGCATGGTTTGTTCTACAGAACTTCTACACCTGACCCACCTGTAACAGTTTCATTCGACTTTGTTGTCCGTGAGAACATTAATTTCAGATTTATTTGTACTCTCAGTAATAAAATTGTCACCTATTGTTTTATTGATAACACTTCAATTAAACTATTATATTGTCAATGAAATACGATTAAAGTCATTATACTATTTGCTTCTAGACAACAAAAAACAATAAAAGAAAAAAATGAAAGTTAGATCATTTTAGTTCCCTTAGTAGAGGAGTTCTTTTTGTTTCATCAATGTCAACTACCCTCCATTCTCACATTATGGGTTATTCTGGTATCATAGTTTGGTGCCGTAGATACTAAACCTAGAGATACCAATGTTTCCCTAGTTCTACTACAAGGATCAGTCGTTTTCGTATGATGAATCATATATTTAAAAAAAAACATGGAATCATGTTTTAGCTCCTCGCTCTCACTTTATTATAGAAATGATCACGACGATTGAGCTCTTGTGAGATGATGATCTCCTAATAGAAACTCGCGAGTAAACATTCACTTTATTATAGAAAGAGGCTAAAGAGGCTACATACGAAATTACAGCTTCCAATATTGTAAAGTATAGAAATTACCTATTAAAATGATTTAACCACCGCTCCACAAATCAAACCGTTCTCGCAATATTCGGATCACCTGCTATGAATCAAATCATTGAAACACCAGCTCAATGAAATCATCAGAAATTAACAAGCGGTTGCAATCATGTTCACAATATCAATAATTGAGAATGATCACCTGTCTGTAAACAATTATTCATATAACCATGCTCATAACTCAGCTTGTTGGCCACGCACTTCGCAGTAGTTAATATAGTATGGTTGGATAAATCGAGAGCTTTCGAACGAATGGTCAACGAATTTTGTGGGATGAAAAACGACGAAGTATCATATCCCTAGCAACGACTCGGTTGTAAGCGGAAATCATCACAATTATTGGCGCTACTTTCATCTCACTACTTTCAGTCTCACTTTTCGGCGGGGGATCCATCGCCAAAACATGATTCCATGTTAAAATTTTTCAACCCCCCCCCCCCCCCCCCTCAAAATATGTTGGTATACGTTTCAAGATGCGTAAATAAAAATAAAAAAAATCCGTCCGTCCGCCGTAGTCCGTGCGCCATCCAGAGCTTTTCTCCGAAACTACTGGACCAAAGTTCATGAATTTTAGCACAAAAATCATACATCGGCCTGGAATATGCCAGTAACATTGGTATCAGTTTTGATCAACCCTGGTAGTATTTAAGGGCCAACATATCCAAAAACCGGGAGGTTGTCAATGATAAATTTAATACCGAAAAATCAATTAAAACTATCCGCAACGCTGTAGGTTGAACTGTTCGTTTCTATGAGGGCTACAGTAGAAAACGTCGCCAAAACAACTCTCGGATTTCCTTCCAGGCGCGAGAAGATCATTTGCTCTTAGTGTTGAATTCACAGGTGAATCGGTAGCTCATATGATAATGCATCTGACCAGAGAGCTGAAGGCGGCGCACCGCGACCGTATCCTGGTCACTTTCAACTTTATTATTATTATTGTTTTTCACTAAAGTTATTATTATTATTATTATTATTTTTTTTTTATTATTCAGTTTATCGTAACTTTTGTCACTAACAGATAATCAGAGAATCTTAGGTGTCTTATTTTATCTCATTAATTCAAATTCGTGGGTGCTACTACGATCGATGTTGATTTATACCTTTGATATGTAGCTACTACATACTATATTACTAATACTATATTACTATACTTAGATTTCAGCTCTTCTTACGTTTAAAGATGCGAATATAATATATAATAAATGCGAATATAATAATTGTTTATTATTTAAATAATATCGATTTCTCCATGTTTTGCTTGTCAGTGATAAAAATAATCCCAAAGAATCGTTTAAAACGGCTCTACGGCTATTTTCTCTAATCAGCCTACTGAAATACATTAATTGTAAAAAAATAATGTGCAAGGAAAAAACATAGTTTCTAAACAATATGCAGTGTATGCAACCCTTCTACTTGCTGGGAAGATGACTTAATCGTAGATCATTTTGTTCCCCAACTTTACTATAAAGCGTAAAATTTTGGGGTCCTGGTGCTGTAATGCAGTGAACCTAATTAGAAGCGCGAAGCCCCCAGTTTCGATAGTAAATATACTATAAATGGGGCTTAATAATTACGTCCAGTGTTCTATGTAGAAGGTCTGTCTAATATAGAAATAATAAACCTTTGTGTAATAATTTGCAGCGTTTTTGAAATCTGGCCAATTTAATGTGTTCAAAAAGTGTTGGCCAACGATCTCATCCTTCCGTTTGGAAAGCTGGATTTTTATCTCAATCATAAGGAGAGTTATCGTCTGGAATTACACATATATACATATATATGTGGGAGCTGGTTTTGAAGAAGAAATGGAGCTACCAGGATTTGAGTGATTCACGGTTGCCCAGCGAGAGCGCAGCAACGCATGATTATTGTTGATGATTGGTCGCTAGGAGATATGGATAAAAAAGGAATTGGACTGGTGTTCGAGAATTCATTGAAGATCGAATTCGAGTAATAAAGTGTTTCATTAGAATAACATATATCGTGTCGATTACTATGGAGCTTCCTGGGGACGACCTTGATACAAAATCAGAAGTGGGATCTGAATGCGACGCTCCAAGGGAGGACAACAACCAGAACTTGCCGACTCTGGTAACCCAACTTGAACTACAGAATCAAAACATGCAGACCCTCATAATGCATCTTTTATCCCAAACAAGATCTCAACCGAATGATGTTCAAATTATACTTCCTACGTTCAACCCAGGAACGGAAGGATTGGATCCTAAATCATGGATTAGTACTGTAGAATGTTGTCTAACGGAGGACAAACGCAAGGGACCAGGTCTGGTTATAGCCTTAAGTCAAGCAATGAAAGGAGAACCCGCGTCTTGGTTTTCAAGTGTGGTAAGTCCTGATTTAACACTGGATACATTCAAGATCGCTTTTTTGTCTCAATGGGGTGCCGACGAATACCCGTCGGCGGTTGCCTTCGACTTTTTAAGCTCCCATCCTCGCGACAAGAATGAAACTTATGCAACATTTGCTACAAGACATCTAAATAAATTTACAGCGTCATGGAAAGGCTTATCACATGAGCAAATAGCTATTTCTGTCATATTGGGTCATTTAGGACAAAGTAATCCTTTAATCAAGAGAGTTGCCTACAAAGAAGATATATCATCTCGAGAAAAGCTATTAAAGGAATTGCGTTTTCATAATTATAAACGACCTCATGAACTCCCTCAAGATCCGGGGTTAGCAGCCAAAAGAAGCCGATTTCCAGTGGCCACAGTTCAGCCGGACACTTCAATTCAGTGCACTGTTTGTCGAAAAATGGGGCACCATGAATCGAGATGTTACTTTCGATCACAACCAGCACCCGCTACCCAGTCGCCGCACTCACGCAAAGCTCCAGACTCATCACATCTACTTTCACAACGGGAAATGACCTGTTACCACTGTCTAGGGAAAGGGCATGTATCTTTTCGATGCCCTATGAGGAAATCTGATCTCGGAAGCAGTGAATTGAAGCCTAAAAAAGACGAGTCGCTGCCAGAAAAAAGGGTTTCCCTTTGTCATGTGAACCCCGTTGGAGATCTCACCCACAATGGTAAGCATTTCGTCTATTATTTTGACAGTGGTTCAGAGTGTTCTCTTCTAATAGAACATCTCAGCCAAAATTCCCAGGGTCAACCCCATTCAAAAGAGATTTTACTGACTGGTTTAGGTTCTTCATCTATTAAATGCACTTGTCAACTTGAAGTTTTAGTCCAAATAGATGGGTTTGACTTACGTATTTTGTTCCACATAGTACCAGACAATTCCATCACTTTTCCTATAATCATTGGTAGGGAAATATTGAATTCTGACATGCTTATGATAATATCTGATTGTGTACACTTAAGCCAGCAAACGTAGGGTTTACAGGGCATATTCCGGCAGTTCAAGACAGGGCGAATTCAGTTAGTGTCAAAACAGGAGGTACCCCTGTTGGGAGGTATTAGTGAATACCGAAATGACGGTTGCACCAACAGGAGGCAGACAAGTAATATTTGTTTATCTATCAATTTAAATATATAAAAACTGAAAGAAAATAATGCATGTAATTGATGTCTGTCAAAAGAGGAGGTACCCCTGTTGGGAGGTATTAGTGAATACCGAAAAGACAGTTGCACCAACAGGAGGCAGACACGTTACTATTTGTTGCAATAATTGAAGTCTGTCAAAAGAGGAGGTACCCCTGTTGGGAGGTATCAGTGAATACCGAAATGACGGTTGCACCAACAGGAGGCAGACAAGTAATATTTGTTTATCTATATATTTAAATATATAAATTGAATTTTAAAAAACACTAGTGGGAGGTACTATTTGAATTTAAAAGGACTGAAATGACAATTGCACCAAGAGGAGACTCAATAAAAAAAGTAGTAATAGTAATAAATAAATAGGTATATAGGTAAATGAAAATAAAAATAAAATAAAAATTTTCAAAAAGACAGAAGTAAAATAACAAAGGAAAAGTAACATAAAATACATGATACATTTATAACATACAAGAATTTGAGTAGCTGTATACTGAATAAAATAATTCATCATTTTTTTATCAATCAACTTAACGTTTAGGTACCTACCGAACAGTGTACAAGAAATTAAAAATAGCACCTCGCTAAATCAGGTATTTTTATGTATGGCTTCAACTAGATGATTCTAGTCCACCTCATATTTCAAATTTATTTAGAGTTGATGCTGCGCCAAGCTTCTTTCATTCACAGGATCGCAGGGTCGCGATCAACGTCAGGCTGGAACTGGATTTGAAGAAGAAATGGAGCTACCAGGATGGAGTGATTCACGGTTGCCCAGCGAGAGCGCAGCAACGCATGATTATTGTTGATGATTGGTCGCTAGGAGATCTGGATTAAAAAAGGAATTTGACTGGTGTTCGAGAATTCATTGAAGATCGAGTTCGCGTAATAAAGTGTTTTATTAGAAATAACATAAATATATCGTGTCGATTACTATGGAGCTTCCTGGGGACGACCTTGATGCGAAATATATACTTATGAAAAAGCGTTAAACTCTAGGATTCGTTTCAGAATGTCTCAAAACGGATTTCAATGAAGGAATTCT
This sequence comes from Adelphocoris suturalis, assembly GCA_030762985.1. NCBI lineage: Eukaryota > Metazoa > Arthropoda > Insecta > Hemiptera > Miridae > Adelphocoris > Adelphocoris suturalis. The sequence goes on from CM061042.1 coordinate 79,918,912, forward strand.
TCGAAATTTTGATTCTAAAATTTTTAGAGCCGTTGCAATAGCTTCATTTTTTACAAAAATTCGTAAAAAGGAAAGGTTCTTTGGACAGCAATTTTTTAACTCTATGAATAACTCAAATTTCAAAAAATGTAGCGAAAAAGAAAAATATCAATGTGCAAGGCGAAAAACGGCTAAAAATAGTTGCATTTATCGATAAAATTTATCAAAAATTTTTTTTAGCAGATTTTGCTCAAAAAAGTTTATAAATTATAAAATAGGGCATTAAAAATTTGTTAAGGAAAAATTAATTAAATTTGATTAAAAGAGAAGAACATCCCTGTCAAATTTAGTTTTCCTGGGGTGAATAGGAGAGAATTTATTTGAACAGGATAGAATCCTTAGTTTTGTTAATTCCTTGATGCCCTAGAGAAGCCTAAGACTTCATGCCTAAGGTGTCCTGATTGTCACTCTGATTGACAATGGTGATGAGAGGTCACCTAATCTCAAGAGGTCTAACATGATGTCATAAAGGTTTCTTAATTGATTCATACTGGTTCTGGCTATCCTTGGATTCATCCCCCAAGGTTCAGCTGCGGTAACTTCATGTACCAAGGTGGGCACTCATTGCAGGATTCCAATAAAGTCCTTTTGGATTCCTTAATAACCACACCTACCACTCAAGCCTACGCAGCAGACTCCATGCAACAATATCGGCCCTTCATATCCTGTGTCGCTACACCAAACACCATTAGGTAATCCAGGCGCCATATGCACACACTCCAATATCCACTCAGGATGACATGTTTGTCTCTCTGGAAAACGGTGAACACTCAAAGAACGTCATCTTAGAAGACCAGAATTGACTGTAGCTAGTTAGTTACAGGATATCTTGGTGAAGAAATTAATACTGTCAAAAGAAATACTCTCTGCTGTTCCGCTGAAGAAACACAACTTCGACTTGTCTTTTTTTGAGTTTCGAGATGTATTAGCCGTACGTTTGAAAGGAGGGCCAGTTGAAATCCCAGCTTCTTGTGATGGAGGTGGTCATCGTAATTTTTCTCTTGAACATACCCTTAGTTGTGAAACTGGGGGACTTATCTCAAGAAGGCACAATGAAGAGAGAGACCTGCTGAGTGAGCTCATGACATATGCTTGGGAAAACTGCGTCAAAGAATCCATTAAAAAATCTTGTCGCAGGGTGTGGGAACCACAGAGGGAAGCATTGTTTTGTGTTCGTTTTGTTGACTCCCTCTAACGTCTCCCGCCCCTTGGGAGCTGAAGAAGAAATAAAGAAAAGTACTTCATAGTATGTGAAGAGTGATATGCCTCCTTTACACCTCTAGTATGCTCTGTTGGTGGTGCTTGTGCACCTCAGACAGCAGTATTCCTCAAAATATTAGCAGAGAGGATAAGCGAGAAGTGGGAGAGACCACAAGGTGAAATTAAAGGATGGCTGAGAGGAGGACTCTATTTCTCGTTAATCCGTGCATCCTCCATGTGCATCAGAGGTGCAAGAAAAAGTGACAAAACTGTGATGAGCTTCTATGATTCACAGATGGATTGGGAATACGTATAGGAGAGTCATTTCTGGAAAAGGAGAATCCTCAAAAAACCTCTCAAAGGAGCATTCATTTCCTTCTCTACTAATTAATTAATTAATTTTGTTTGAATTTTTGCTTTCAGAAATAAATCAATAATAAATGTTCAAAAGAAAGTGGAAGGGTCATTTTATCATTACAGGTGGGTACTTAAAAAAAAAGCTACTGAAGTTATATTAGAACGTTTATGGTGGTAGAGAGGGAAATGTTAGCTTCCAGGATCGAGTTTTTCAAAGCGTTTAGTGATTTATTCGTGGGGGTCCGCTTTCTTTTGCCTTACAAACATCCACTTTTCCGATAGCTTTGAAATACTGGCCGTAGTCTTGGGGGTGCTGGGCGGAAGATAAAGTTAAAAATGGGCGAAGAAAATAATGAAAAAATTTTGGAAATGACGGAAGAGCTGAGCATTGAGTCATGAGGGAACCCAGAGATTTATCGGTCTGAATAATAAAAATGTGGAACACGGAGGTGCGACGTCGTGAGGATTGCTTTTTCCGGTGGCAAGTGCATTAATACCTGTCGAGAATTCGGAGTCATGTAGATACATAAAATTCTGGAGGAATAGCCTTCGCATCACAGCTAGCAACGGACGCGTCAGGGGGCGATGGAAGTTTTATGTAACAGGTTAAAAAATAATCTCAGGGTTCTTTCAGGGGTTTCCTCTTGTTTCAGAGTGATTGATGAGACAGTAAGATATTAATTAATCAAGTTCAGGTAGTTACATGACACCCTTCTGGTTTGCAACAAGCGAAAATGTATACCAGAAGGACGTAGAGGAAAAAATTCGGGTGTCGTTTAGAAATTGAGCGTCGCGATCCAATAAAGGATAGTGTTTCTGGTTCCGCGAAAAATCACTGTTGTCGTTTCACAGATTCATCTTTCATTGGTTTTACCTCTTTAGTTTGCCACTTTCGAGCAATATTATTTTGTAATGAAAGAACTAGGTACCTATAATATTATTGTGGTATAAAACACATTTTAATTATCATATCACGGTATTATCAAATAGCAAACTACAAAGCATTGCGAATAAGTTTTAGCCATCATCAGGAAAAGTTCATTAAAATTAACTATTACACATAGATCTTTGTACATAACATTGATTTTTACGATTTTTGTACCGGGTAATGGGAAAATCACCGGCATCGTATTTCCCCATCAAACAAGATTCAAATAGATGGAAAATTAAGAAAACAAATTGCTATTACATACTTATAAATGAAAATTTATTGTATGTATACCATAATTTAATATATGTATAACGCGGTTATTGTAGTTTAAATTGGTCCAATTTCAAAAACAGTGCTGAAAAAATCACCAAAAATAGCAGAAAGTGGCTAAAAACCGATAAATTTATATTTTTTATCAGAATATTACTCAAATAAAATTTATTAATTATAAAATAGAACATTAAAAAAATTGCAAACTTGCAAAATTATGCAGAAAAATGTACTTAAATTTCATTAAAATTTTGATTAAAAAATTGATAAAAACTCCAGAAAAGTTAGAAACCCAAAATCTCTTTTTGAATCGCAGAATATTATTTAGATAGCGTTTTTTGCACAAAATTGGTAGTTAACAGTTTCTTTTCCCTCAAAGCTCTTAATTTCCAAAACAATGTAACATAATGTAGTACGAAATTTACGAAAATTCGCTCATACGATCATGCTGCATAACTGAAACATTTTATTCGCATATGAGTGGTTGAGAATAAATCGAAAAATAATTTTCCGTTGACGAAATCAATGAGCAACCACAAAAATGTTGGGCAAAGACAAAAATACCCTCTATGTTTTGCTTTTGTCTTACTGTTGGAACGGCTGCTATAAGGGGCTTCTCGCTATGAATGCTGAGCGTAGATCTCCCCAAACTTCTTCATTAGCCCCCAATTAAAACTTACATCAGCATTCCTCCACTGCTCTCTACTCCTTCTAAATGCAGATGGTTTAGTGAGGGCAAAAAACAACTCTGTTGAAACTCGGATCTTAATTACTTCTTTAACGAGTTAGGAGAAGTATGGCTCCCTAATAAACGACACTCTTCTACTACATATCTGGGCAGTCAACCAAGTTTTGACTGAGTAGTCCCGGACGTTAGGTTTATGCAAACAATCACTTAAAGGTCTGACGAATTTAGGATGAAGGGACAGACAGGCAGCAGACCTATCGGCCGCCCCAAAGATAAATACAACCGGGAAAAATCTTTGGAGATTTGTAATTTTTCAGTCGTTGGGGACTTGAAGCACTGTTGTGGATAAATCGTGCGTGAGCTAAGTGAATCTAGCTATGAATGAAACGACATTGAAGTTAATATGCCTGACTAATAAAAACCTAGTTCTTAGATATCCGTTTCAGTCCGGTACTCAACTAACTGCCTGTACACAAATAGTTTTGACTGTGGGAGGAGGGGGCTGTTTGTCTATTTCCTTCCCCTCCCTACTTACCATTCCCAGGGAGCTAAGTTTCTCAGTATCCATTTTTAAACAACCCCCCCCCCCCCCCTCAAAATTAGTTGGTTTTCGTTCTAGATACGTACGTAGGTTCCGAAAATCGAATAAAAAAATTTAGTCCTAAGCATTAAATCTTGACATAACATGGAACATGTTCCTTGGGAGAACAGGAGGGTATTTAAGTAACTCAGCTGATTAGGAAAGAGCCCATCATTTCAATCGTCCCTTACAGTCGTCAACATAATACGGTTAGGTTAATTGAGAGCTTTCCAACGACTGGTGAAAGATTTTTATACGATGATAAATGCCTAAGATATAGTTCCGTAGTAACGACTTAGTACTAAGCGATAATTGTCAGAAAATAAGAGAGATAATGGCTTCGGAGGTCACGTGACGCACTAAATGTCACGTAATGGAAATTTCGACTGATTTTTGGCCGGGTTATGATGACAAAACCATGTTCCATGTTTAAAAAAATCCGTCCGTCCGCCGTACGCTGTTCGTTGTACGCCTTACGCTGTCCGTAGCTAATCTCCGAAACCTCTGGACCGAACTTTATGATATTTGTCTAAGATATCATACATCGGCTTGGGATATGCCAGTGAAATCGGCACCAATTTTGCTTAACCCTAAATGGTAGAATTAAGGGCTGAAATATTAAAAATCCCAAAATCTTTCAACAGTTAACAGTAATGTTTTTTAGGTGTCATTTATAGTTACCATCCAAAAGAATCAAATGAAACCACTCGGATTGCCATCGAGGGCCAAACTTTAAAAAACTGAATATTTTCGAAATTGTTCAAATTTTCATTTAAGGCGGATTTTTACCCGTTCAATTCATTTACGATTCTTTGAAATGTCATCAGGGAGATAGGAAATTTAATGCTCTTTCCAACGTATAAATCAGATTTGAGTTTTGAAAGGAAATTGAGGGAGTCATGACAGTTTTAGCGACACAAAGTCGAAAACACAGAAAAAATCGTTAAAGTGAAAAAAGTTGTCTTTAGAGTGAATTAAAAAATGCAGGTAATAGGACGAAAAAGACACAAATTAGAAGTAGAATCGAACCCTAGCCGGTGGTATTCCTAAAAGTGAGACACCTTGCAGATGCGCAATCGGTAGAATAATTAGAAACGGTTGGATCACTAACGGTGGATAAAGCGGTCTCACCGATCAAAATTTCCACGTTTCGAAAGAATAGGAAGAGCGGTAGCTTGAAACGTACATGTTCGTCTACATATTCGTTCATTACTATGGGAAAGCAAAAGTGCATGCCATATTTAAAATGTCAGCTACATAGGTTGAATAGCAAAAAACTTAGCTCTGGATCTCAGTCAGCTAATCTGTGGGGGGGGGGGGGGGGGGGGGGGGTAGACTTCATAATCCGTTTTTAGACGTCCCAAAGGTTCTCCATGTCAAATTTCAGCTTCATAGCTTCAATAGTAAGCGATTTAACACCGGATCTTACTCAGCTGACCTGGGGATCTATACTTTATGGTTAGTTTTTAGACGCTCCGAGGGGCCTCCATTCCAAATTTCAGCTTCATAGGCCGAATAGAAAAGAAATTAGATCCGCCGCTACTTTAGTCTCGAATAGCAAAGAACAGCCCCCGATCTCACTCATCTGATCTGAGGGGCTCTAGACTTCATCGTTCGTTTCTAGACGTCCCAAGGGTTCGCCATTTCATATTTCAGCTTCATAGGTTGAATGGCAAAAGAAATGAGGTCCGCCCCTACTTTACTTTCGATTTTTTGTGACAATATTTCTAACATTTTCACTTTTACGTGCCGGTGAAAGCGTGTTCCACGCTATAATGTCTCCTCTACTTTACATTACAAATGTTGCGTTGGCATGTTGTGGTTTTATGCACGCTTCAGACATCAAGTGATGGCAATATAATATTGTTAAATTCTAGAAAGCCTTTTACTTATGTAGCTAGTTCACTTTGAAGAATCATCGTGTAAATTAAATTATTATTTAAATTGTACTTGCTGCAAAATTAACCGTTACCATCATACCAAATTTTTCCATCCGGGAAGAGATTTTTATCAGAATGGAACCGAAGGAAAATGTGGCAAAACTGTATCAAGATAAGCAGCCGTTTGACTGGGCCGATTGCCTAGATTCGGATACTATATCTCGTATCATACTTGGAGCCAGAGGCGAATTCCAGGAACTTCTGGGTCAGTAGATTAAGTCTTGGGTTCACTCGAATGGGTTAGGTATGGTCGTAGTATCGATTTATTATGATTATTCCGGATCAAATAAAAAACTGTAGATTCAGATGAGAACAGGGAACGTAACGATTTATCATTATCACTCCCCCGCCACACACACACACGCGCGCGCACACAAACACACACACACACACACATACACACTCGGGTATTATTTCTCTCTTGCTTAGGTTTTTACGAACCCTGCTGGTTCAATTATTTTAATTGGGGCTCTCTTGGGGCGAAGCCTTGCCTATATGACATAGTTTCAGAGCGATGTCTGAAAAATTGATTAGAAGCAATATATCACTAATAATCTTTCCATGGCATAACAATTTTTGTTAAACCCAATTTGGGGAATTATAATTCATTGATCAGTTCATTCTCAATCGTTAGTTACGTCAAGCTATTTACTTTAACTTGATTTTTAACGAAAATCTGGTAATATTTGTAGATGCAGCTGAGATGGCAATGGGCATCAACCCAAACAATGTGGAGAGTGAGGTACTGGGGGTCGTTCTGCAAGCGATCAGCAGATTAGGGGTCTACGATCACGCAGCTGTAGGCCACATGCTGGACGTCCTCTTCGAAGAGTCAGGCCATTTTTTCTCCATCTTCGCGGGAGCTCTGATGGCTGGTGAGGACATATCAGAAAAGGACATGAGAAGCGCTGAGTACTTTCTCACGATCGGCTCGAGGAAGTCCTACCTTTTGGGCGACGGCACCAAGGTGATATTATGAGGTAATCATCACGTTTAGGTATACTGAGTTAGGACATACCTACGTAATGAGGCAACCCCTGATTGTAGGCAGGCCGTTACCTGAAGAGGCAGCCATCCTTGTTCAACACACACAATGCAAAAACCACATGCAGGTAGGGGCACTGAAATGTTGACAATCGTCTGAAGGCGCTAGAAACTGAGCGACCAATGCCCGTAGGTGGACTTTCAGTCGACCAGGGCTTCAAACCTGGAATGCACCAACAATGCTTCTGGCAATTTTTTGTCTGTAATGAACCTCAGAATTCGTGGAAAGTAGATCAAGCTCCAGTAGACCAACTGATTCTGTGTTGCGTAAGATCATCCTGTCTAGCTGGACTGGCCTATGACTCTTGTGAGATCCCTGGTCTGACGTAGGTGGCCTTCCAGCTAGCTGATAGGTGAGTGGGGCTGATGTCAGATTGTCATTATTTAGTGTATGGGGCCCATAATGGGGGTATTAGCAGGACAGACCCCATGCACCTATTAAATATACAAATGGCCGCCAACGTCAGGCCAGGTGGACTTATAGTGGGTGGCTGTTGGGGAGGAGGATGCCAGACGACGGATCTAGCAATAGTCGTGAGCCTGTGAAACCTTTATTTTCCTCCGGCCAATCTGCAAGTTTGATCCGCTTTCGAAGAATTTTGAGATACATGACAAACATACGTCCAGGTTGTTGAGTTTGCTGGGTTTAATTTAAAATTATTATTCTACTCATTTCGTCGATGAAAATCGTGTAGAATAATTGTGTGCACCGTGGGAAACATCTTAGAAAAACCGCTAAAAATGAGTTTTTCGTGGTATTTAAACATTCATACTTTTGACTGTTCTGCCCAAATGACCGGCTATCCCAAAATTCCCTTTTGGATGCATGTTCTACACTAATATAGCTACAATTTGAGACGAAAATACATTTTTTGAACGTCGAAATTTAAAAAATTACTTTTTACAATATTTTTAAACGCATTTTTTGGGGTGAAACCCCCCCCCCCCCCCCCCTCAAAACTGAATACACCACCGGAAAGACCATAATATTTTTCTGTCAAAAACACTAGAAATACAATTTTTTTGTTGTGATAAAATCCGCTGAAGCACCCTTTCTATCAGTTTCTGTAAAGTTTCTGGTAAAGTTAATGGGCCAAAAATAATTTTAAAGACCTGAAATTCGGGGTGAAATATTTTCTCACATATATGTAAGAAATCACACACCCTCACCCACTCCCAGCCACACCATTATTGAATATCCTGCACCTCTCCCCCCCCCCCCCCCCCCCGCCTATGGGCGAAATGGGGGGCAATATCCCTTAGAACTTTAAACTTAGAACAATTGAACTTTCTTGCTTATGCTACTCCTTGGCATATTCAACCACCAGGATAACCTCTGGGTGTAGCAGGTTAATCGTCTCTCCTTTTAAAAGGAGGAACCACTAGATTTCCATCACTCTCATCGTCTCACCGTGCAAGGGAAAAGGGAACCTAACTTGCCATAGGTCAAACCTGAGTTTACATTTTTTTAGATTTTTTCCACATTATAGTGAACAATTTTTTTTTTTTTTTTTTTTGGTTTATTATTTCCAATAAAAAGCCTTTGTAATCGTATAAGAATGAAAAAATATTTTCTCTCAATATTTGTCACTTTACGTTCCAAGGTGAGTAGATTCCAAGACTGCAATGCCCGTCCGCCGTGCAGGCCATAAAAGGACTTTAGCTTGATGAGAAAAATCGGACCTTTCCCACATGGACTCCACTTGGAGTCTAGTTGGTCCTAGAATCTAGCCAACCCGATAGCTTCACACGCATCAATGCAATGAGCCAAAAATGGGCCGAAACGGGGGTTTTTTCCCTCATATTTTTCCTCACACCTAGGTTTTTCTATTTCTATTGATTTTCACGTACAACCAATGCGTCACTAGCGAAGTGTAACTCCCTTAGTTTTCATAGCAGGAAAATCGTTCGCCACTTTTTGGAATTCTCTCATTTTACAACAACAACTCATGATCGTTAATCCATGTAGTGTCAAGGAAAGCTGATTTATTGCGCCAAGTTATAAACTAATATTTCTAAGTAACCAGAATGAACTAATAATGTGAAAAGAAGGCACTGGGTACATGGTAGGTATACTATTGAGTAGTAGGTACTTGTAAGTAGTAGGTACTAAGCCGTTGCAAATACTGGGTCTTCCCTAATCAGCTGAGTGTGCTAAAATCTCTCCTTTTAATCGTAGAAAGTTTAGATTTGATACGGAGACTCCCTGGGACATAAGAAATCGATTGAAAAGATTGGTTTATTCTTTCTCAGCTGAGAGAGCTGAATTGTCTCCTGTTCATCCAGAGAAGTTGAGATTTGATTGGGACATTCTCTGGGACACTAAGAGACGATTGCAGTTATTGGCTCTCTCCCAATCAGATGAGTGAGCAAAATTATCTCCTGTTACTCCTAGGAAGTTGAAATGTGATAGGGATACTCTCAGGGACACTAAGAGACGATTGCAGTTATTGGCTCTTTCTTAATCAGCTGAGTGAGCAAAATTATCTCCTGTTACTCCTAAGAAGTTGAAATGTGATAGGGATACTCTCTGGGACACTAAGTGACGATTGCAGTTATTGGCTCATTCCTAATCAGCTGAGTAAGCTACAATCTCTTCTGTTCATCCTAGGAAGTTCAAATTAGATATGGAGACTCTCTGGGGCACTAAGAGATGATTGAATTGATTGGATCTTTTCTGATCAGCTGAGTGAGCTAATTTAATTGAGACAATTTAGTAGGTGACATCGTCCAGTTATATTTCGATAATGCACCTTAGTACCAGTTTGGTAAGTAATGTTTTGTGGACCAGTGTTCTGCGGCGAAAGGCTATCTAATACAGGTTCACTATACACGGTGTTTAATAATAATTCATAGATATCATCCTAAAGAATAAGAAGAAACCACCCAGATAGATAGAACTTTAACAGGGAAAAAATCAACATGGGATTAATCGGAACAGGTGAAACGTAGTAAAATTTACCTAAAAACTATGACGATTATTATTTCACTATGATTATTGTTGTATCAGCTGATATAATCCCGAAGGAACTCAGATTATTATAACTTTTGTCACCTATAAATGGAGCTGAGAAGCTAAGGTAGGTGATTTATTTTATACCATAAACTTTTAGTTGGTGGGTCAGCTTGTGTTAAATTCAAAAGACTAGTAAAATGTAGGAATTTTTAATTTAATTTCTCCTCGGTAGGCGTATATGCCTCTGCAAATATATTTAGATAATGAATAATAGACTTTGTTTAATCAAAGGGCTAAATAATACATAAATAATAAACCTTAGTGTTATAATTTTCGGCGACTTTTCCATTATTCTCCAATAAAAATTTATGATTTTTCAAAGTTTGAAAAAAGTGGGCTCGAATATTGAAAATTTTCAGCAGGTTTCAGCAGACTTGAATACTGCAGTTTTTTGCGATTATAAATACAATGAAAAATGTAGGAAATTCAAGTTTTGATGATTATTGGGAAAAGAGACATAGTTTGGGACCCAAAGAAATTTACAAAAAAAAAAAAAAAAAAGATTTTTTGACCCAATCTTCGTTTTTTGTTCTCCTGGAAAAAAAGCCTTCGCAAGTTGAGCTCCCTTTCCCTTGCACGGTCACATATGAGTATTTTAAATATTTCAGTAATTGCGTACGTTTGAGTACAGTTATATATGAGTAAAGTTGTGAGAAAAAGGTCAATTTCGGAGAGGATTTAGTTTTGGAGCTTCGCATTTGACGTGGAATGCCCCATTGGTATAATTTCAGGTTCAGTTCGTGGATGTCCCTATCTTGAACATAACGATGGCGGGTATCGCGCTCCGTCGCGGACGGCCCGCCGCCCTCAAGACTTTCTTGCGTTACGGGGCGGACCCCGAGGCGGCTCTTAAGGCGGTGAGAGGACCCCAGTGGGACCCCCGACGTCGCCTTACGAGCCGAAGGAAACGCTGTCTGGAGCTCATCGCCTCTAACGTCAGTCGGCGCTCCGGCGCCCTGGCGGCGCTACTGCCCATCCCCCCTGGACCTCTCTCCCTCAAACACACGTGCAAAGTCGCCGTCAGGCGATGCCTCGCACGAGCTGGTTCTCTACCTCTGGGGATCCCAACACTTCACCTTCCGCACGAACTCCACCGCTACCTTGATCTCGACGATACTTATCAATGATTCTCAATTTAAAGATAATTAACAAAAGAAATGATCAGCATGAAGTTTATTCATATTCTTATTTATTTACAAGCTAATTGACCCGTACGTTTTACAGGTTGACTTGAATATACGTAAGCCCCCCCCCCCTCCCCCTATCACATTTTGGGACACCCCTATGGATCTGATTCAAAAAAGTCCTTACTTAAAGTATTTACTTATAAATTACCTATTAGGACCAAACTACTGAGTTCAACCCCCACTCCCTCTTCACAAACACCCCCCACATTTCAGATTAAAAATATTCTTGATAGGTAACCCAAAAGAACGTTCAGACTAATCCGATTTCATTCGTCCAAACATCAGAACACCAGTTCGTTCGGTGATGACCAAAGTATTCCATTAAACCAACCCTTCCCTCTACTACCCACCTCTTTTTTTTTCCTTACCACAAACACCTCCCTATGGTTGAGGCTAGAAAAAGTTTTCACAGCCTGTGGTTAAGGTTGACGTAATCTAAACATAGTTGTCCAATCAGACCTCTAGTTTGTTCAGCGATGTCAAAGATACCCATTTCCAACCCCCCCCCCCCCCCCTTCTCCCAAAACACCCCTATGGGTCGGAATTGAAAATTTCTAAGTAGACTGTGGTTTTTTAGTGTTATTCAAACATATTTTATCAATCAGATCCTCAGTTTATTCAATGATGTTCAAGATACCCCCATTCCACCCTCACACCCCACCTCCCTCTTCTAAGAAAACACTTCCTTTTGGTCAGATTTCCAAAATTTCAAGTACCTATCCTGTGATTTGAGTTAGTGTAATTCAAACATATTTTAGCAATCTGGTTCCCAGTTTATTCAGTGATTTCCATGATACCCCATTCCCCCCCTCCCCCTCCACCAAAACACCCCCTATGGGTTTAATTAAAAACTTGAAGTAGTCTGCGATTCAAGTAGGAGTATTTCAAACATTTCTTACCAATCAGCTCCAGTTTATTTATTGATGTCCAAGATAACCCCATTTCACCCCCCCCCCCCCCCCCCCCCTTATGGTCGGGATTCAAAATTTCAAGTACCTAGTCTGCAATTCAAGTTGGAGTAACCCGAACATATTTCAACAATCACGTCTCCAGTTTATTTACTGATGTCCATGATACCCCATTTCACCGCCCTCCTCTCCCAAAACACCCCTATGGTTCAGATTTGGAAAATTTTAAGTAGCATGTGGTTCAAGTTAGAGTAATCCAAACATATTCTCCCACTCAAATCCCCAGTTTGTTCAGTGACGACAAAAGATACCCCATTCCCCCCTTCCTCCCCTAAAACACCCCTTATGGGGCAAATTTGAAAACTTTCACGTAGCCAGTGACTTAAGTTAAAATAATCCACACATATTCAACCAGTCAGATCCCCAGTTCGTTCAATGGTATCCAAGATACACCATTTCACCCCTCCTCCTCCCCTAAAACACCCCCTCTGATCAAATTTAAAAAACTTCAAATAGCCTATAATTTAAGTTAGACTGATACAGACATTTTCCCCCACTCATATCAGTGGTCCAACGACCCTTGTAACTGTGAAAAGCGGACAAAAAGACGGACAGACAGATACAATTTTGGAAAATAGTACCAATCGTCTATAAATAGCATTAAACGGAAAAGAAACACAAAATTTCAAGATTCTAATCAACGTACAGACAGACATACTTACGATTTTATTAATATAGATTTAGTTCAAGGTGTCCCATAGTAAAAAATGGTTAAAAGTTCCTGTTATGCAAAATGACAAATTAACGAGCTATCTATCCTTCGTACCTTTGGTTCGCCTTCCTCAAAATCCGATTTTCTAAATCTACTTAGAAAAACATGTACATACCTATAGAGGATACTGAGCCATTATAGAATGCTTACCTGAAACAAAATTATATAAATCAAAATCACATGGAAAGATCTCTAAAAAATCTATGTTTATTTCGTACTAACTTACTTAACATTTAAATGTTCGAAAATTAAATATACAATAATCAAGATGGGTACTTAAACATTAAGCTCTCTGTTATTAAGGGTATCAGTATAAAGTGGGGGTGTGTTATTAGAGATATTTTGGTGACCAATTACGTGCGCTTAACGTCACCCTGTAGTGTACGTGACCTTGAGGAGAAGTTAGCAACGTCTTACGTAAGAATGGCTCACCCGTTTGGGGACCTAAAGGCACACACCAGCCCAACCTTCCTGTGAATGTAACTCTACTGGTAACATCAAAATTACTTGAATATTGTTAAAGCAAATAATAATAGATTTTTTTTTCTTCTCAAATGCCCCATTACCTACTAAATATGTTGAAGTAAGGGGTAGGTTTTTTGAACACCGCTCGAACTAGGTTATTTTACGTTCCAAGTCGCGTAGAAACCGAATGTGCTATTTGAAGTCCACCTCCGCCGTCTAGCTTTACTAGCCTTCAACTCGATCGAAAAAAATCCGTTCTTTTGCGCACAGACTCTATTTGGTCGATTAGAGCCTTTTTTTAATTATTATTTTACATATTTTAAATGAGAAACCTGAGTTTTAAGACACTACTTCTTCCCAGTATTGTTCTTAGTGTGCCTGATCTCTCAGCTGTTTTCTCGTGAACATTGCGTGAAATGCTGCCTCCACTGATGATTATTAGGTAACAACCTGGTTCATGGTCATAGAGATAAATACTTTTTCATACTTGTTGATAATTTACCCAATGGAAAACCCAAAAATATGAAGTTCGTAACGACTAATGACCTGTAAGTGCAACTAAACCGCGGTGTTCCCCACTTGAGGTTTACTATCTTTGCGTTAAATCCATTCCCTGTTTACGAATTGAAAACTAAAATTGAGAAAATAGCTCGCATTCGTACTGAATCTAATATGAAATTCGAATTTAGGATTGAAAATAGGTTTTCATATCGAAATAAAGAAGTTGATTAGACAACCAGTCGAACAAGACAGCTGGAGGAAAATATCGCGTGGCCCAATTACCGTTAACGTTAACGTGACATCAAAATTAAGGCAAACGTGCCCCCGGTATCATTCGGGTTATGATATGCTCCCTCAAGACTATGGTGACGGGTGACGTTTTGGGGGTCGTCCAAAACTCTCTATTAAATAGTGCATTGACGTGCGGGTATAAGGTGGTCCCTTCTGTTCAAAGTTTTTTTTTTTTTTAACCCTACGTAAGGTTCAGGGCACTAAAGCCATTCGACCTCTGGAAGCCCATTACATTTTTCGGCCATATGGTTTCTTCAGAAGTAAACACATATTTTACGTCCGTAGGACAAGAAAGACAGGTACGGAAGTGATCAAGTTCATGTGATCAAATATCAATAAGGTCATCAAAGCTAAGAGACTGAATTAGGCTACAGTAAGGGGTGATCTAGACAACTACTCGATACAGGTGAGCTCTTGATAATAATTCTGGCCTGTAAGCGCCTTGTTACAGTAAGCCCCCTGTAACTGCTCAATATCTGAATGTTGCAGATCTGATGGTTCAATAAGCCAGCCCAGTTACTGTCACTGCTGCTTGTAGGTCCACAATTATTTTCTTGTAGCATTGTATCTATTAACTGTCTAGGCAGAGAGTAAATTTATCGGAAATTGTGAATTTGGCATACGCAACCCCTCTTTTGCTAATGTATCAACCTGCTCGTTACAAAGGATGACACAGAAGGACGGGACCCATTGATAACGATGATTCCATGTCCAGTCACTTCACCAAACAGGCGCCTGGTTTTGGGGACGTCCCTGATCGAAGAATCATTGTGCCGCATTTGTGCTAGAGTGGCTACCCAGAGCTAATCAGCAGTACAATCTAGTGTTTTCCAAGTAATTGAGAGCTGAGGATTTTGATTGCAAAAAGGACTGCACTTATCTCCTCAACAATACTGAGGGCCACACAATACACCCCAGCGCTACTATTCATTCTCGCCCCACTTACCTGCATTCAAGGTAGAGATACCTACAATTACTTCTTAAAAAGACTCGACCAGACCACTGTGTGGGAGATGCGGTTATGAGGATTCGCTAAGGCAGCCCATATTTTCCCGCTAGACAAGAAGTGTAATTGGGAAAAGCCTAACAACGTCGTCCCAGAAAGCAACACCGAAATTTGGAAAGTTGTTTACTTTTTTCAGTGATTGCTGATCGCTCTGCCCCACAACTTTACGAAATAGCTCCACACTGCCCGAGAGAAGGTAAGATGATAGATGAAGCTTACCACGGTTAGGTAAAGTGTATAATTATAAATCTATACAGTACAATCCGGGCAACGGCTGAGTAATAGTTGCTGCCAAATTTTCCCCAAAAAGTAACAATAAAAGTATCTTGCTTGGTGAGCTTAATTCCCTCTCATTATCCCGGGAGTTGAAATGCGATGGGAGACTCCCTAGGATAAAAAAAGGCGATTGAAATAAGGGGCTCCATCCTGGAGATCTGAGTGAGCATCGTTCTCTCCTGATCATCCTAGAAAATTAAAATTTGATAGGGAGCCTCTCTGGGGCGTTACGAGATGAACGTATTTACGGTTTCTATACTGAGCAGTTATCAAGAGCCAGCAGATATAGAAGCAATTTTAGCAGTTAGTTTCTAAGTAGCACCAAAGAGGAATTTGCTAAATTCCAATAATGATCTTAAAGTAGTGGTGTAACAAAGACACTGATGCGTGCTTATATTACAACAACAGTCCAAATAAATTAGTTATTCTTCTTTTTCATGGATATAACCCATACACTATTATCAATCTATAAAACTGCAATATAATCTTTAGTGTCCCATACAGAGATACGGAGACTTTACACAAAAACACCACAACTCGCAATCAGCATAACCTCTCATCTAAGATGTGGCTCCCGGTTCAACTTCGTAATTAGATAACTTTATCAATTAAAATGTTTCTCGAACAAACGCCCCGTTGATGTCAAACTTTTTCAATCTGTATCCAGCTCTCGGGCGCAATTATACCCAAATGAGCAGCTCCCACGAATCAACATCATAACTGAGAGGCAGCTAATGGTCTAAGAGCCTCAATCCTCCCCTTTGAGTTGGATCAACTGCGACCCCTCACTAAATGCTTCGGTAGAATAACTTTGATGTGGCATTTTGATACGAAATGACGCAATGAGAGAATTAATATGAATATTTATACGCGAATACCGAGGAAGAATTTTTCAATTCTGGGAAGAAGCCGGTTAAAAACCTTTTGTCAGGTGTGTTGGTCTGCTATGGCTTCCACTATTCTGGGTCGTTTTTTTGGCTTCTTTCTTTTTGGCTTTCTTTTTTTGTCTTTTTTTTTTGCTTTTTTCCTTATTATTATGAATATGTCTATGATACATATCATGTCTATGTATATGAATATCATGGAATAAGTTGTTCTTCTGATGAAGGGTGAGAGAGTGAGTCAAACATTATTGTGTCATCAGAAGATGTGAAGAAGGAATAATTCTACAGTACCCAATCACTTTGAGGCCACTATCATCAGTTCTCGAATTTCATGCTAATCCCCAACATTTTTTCGTAAAAATTGAGATTTTTCATGAAATTCAGGTATACGTGATCCTCCAACGAACCGATGAGGTTCAGATCTGAAACCAGTCCTTAATGCGCTAAATTACTTAACATCCTAATCACAATTGAATGGCGTTACGCTTTTGTCTGTGTAAGCAACAAAGTCGAATCTAAACGGTAATATAATTTTATCCAGCAGTAATTGTAAAATTATCATTCACGTACCCAATTCAAGTACCGGGGGAGAGCGCCTTCGATGCAAAGACATCATCATCAGGCATACGAAACAGTGGTATACTTGGCTTGCTAGCGCGGATTTCTCCAAAAAGTACGAAAATGATAATATAAACAAAACTACTTCGATGGTTTTCTTGACTCGGTCGATGTTCAATTATTCAGGATTATTTAGACTTAATAATAAACTCAGTCCTAAAAAATCCTGAATAATAAACAAAACTGGAGGTTGTTAATCCTTCCTGTTTATAGTAACTGTCGCCCCCGAGGTTATATTTGGAGCTTTTTAGCTTACAGAATATCCTCTGGGTGTCGCAGGCTAATCGACTCAGCCCGAAAAACATGTAACTACGCCATCCCATCACTTTCTTGCCATATGGTAGCAGAGAGAATGGTTTCAAACCGCTTTTTCCTTCTAATATTGATCATCCTGTCACCCCTCCCATAGGAAGGCCCCATAGGCAAAAAGAGCAATACAATTTAACTCCTTCCAAAAAAAAAAAAAAAAAAAAAAATTTTAATTGTGCTGCCAATTGCTAGTATATTCAGCTAATCTCACACGTTACTAACATTCATTTGAAAATAAACCCCCCTCTCCTAATCTAATTCACTCCACTCCACTTATAACTTCTCCAAAAACAATAACGATGCTACGACGGTACCTACGGCGTTGAAGTAGTTACGAAGTAAACAAAATAAACTCCGATACTTGTCAAACACAAGAATGATGAAAATACGTTGGCAAAGTTACCCTTCTGATGTAGTCGTGTTTTTATATCCTTCCCACCAACGTTATTGATATCTACACGTTTGCTGTTAGCTGTCAATTCCCCTCCTCCACTTTCACCTCAACCCCACAGCTGGAGGAGCTCCGTGTAGTTTTTCACTGTACAAATATTTATAAGGTAGAGCCGGCTGCAGGAGCGAACTGGAAAAAGAGATAAAAATTTGAGCCTTGAAGAGTATTTTTATACTCGACGTCTGGTCTTACGATGTATCAATATTTGACGAGCGCTGACAGGGAATTACGGCAGATGGAGCTCCGACGGACATCAGTTTTCCTGGAGTTGAAAGGGAAGATCTTCAAACTCGGGACCACTACAGTTTATTTATTATTTGATAAATAATGTCGAAGTTATTTCTCAGAACTTTGAAATCCTGCAATATTGTCACATTTTCACTCCCCGTCTCGCTTTCATTTCACTCCCTCCCCTCTTACATCTTACACAACATAAGATACTTTCCTTACCATTGGAAGAAACAAACTTTTTACTTTCCAACCCCCGCAAATGTACGTTCCTAAACATTGGAAAAGGCAATTATCATCACTTTCTAAACAAAGAGACACATTTTCTCTCCATTAAAATGTTAGCGACTTTCCTTTTGCAACTAGCTTGAGTAACTTACTATTAACACTAAATATCCCCAATTTTAGTGATAATTTTTTTCAACAGGTGACAGCACTATTGGGGGCCAAAACTGTGGCGAAACGGCTCGTCTGATTTTCGTTCTGAAAACTTTGCTGTAAGCCATATGTACTTGGAATTGATGTGACATTCTTAGTTTTTTTTTTTTTTTTTAATTATTATAATTATCAATATTATTATTTTTTAAATTTACCACGACACTGAACACAAATAGAAGAAATGTTAACTCATGACTTTCAAGGTTCAGCCACGCTAAAGATTACAGATCCGTTTGAAATTTGAAAATCGGATGAATAGCAAGCGGATAGTAGTGTTATTTATTTTGGGAGTGGGGGAAAGGAATCTTGAAAGGAAGCGCCAGTCGCCTACCCCCCGCGCCAATCTCCGCCAGCGATGCAACGCGTCTCTTTGATTACCGAGAGGTCAGTTACTACTAGTTTACTTTTAGAAACTATCGTGTTCAATTATGTGAGATGAATGTCGTTGCTTATTCACTAGGTACCTATTGTTCGTGCAGAGAGGGTAAAAAAAAACTCTTGAATTTCACAAAATGAAAATTATTTTTGCCTTTTGCGTTTTACTGATTTCCAAAAATTATGGTTTTTTGTCTGTCGGTTCCTCCAGCTACATATTTGTGGTTAGTTCGTTGTTCCGGGAAAAAAGGTAGTGAATTACAGTCCTATTTGATGAAGAGTTGTTTCTCCTGAGAATGCAATTACCGTCTGGCCATGGGGCACGGTTTCAATCTCAATTCCCAGAAACTCCTACATCTTCCGATCTAATCATTCTACTTCGCCAAAAAAATTGGAGGATTTTTGTAGGTTAGCTTCAAATAATCTCCCCTATTAGTAATAATATTTCTTAGGATTATTATTTTCAGATAGGATGGGAAGAATCGAGAACCATTATGAACAAATTAGGTAACATTTTCACAGCGAGATAGCAAACCGAATGTGTAACTCTGATGATTTATAACATTCATTTTCACATCAAAACAGATTACGTATTCAATATGGTGTTAGACAGATTTCAGTGGTAAAGTTATTAGTAGCAAACTGTTACTAAATGTGATAGAGAAGTTATTGTTGCTGATGTTCGCAGTCGAAAACGACCTAAAATCAAACTTAGGTAAATAATTTCTTTTGCAAAAATGTCTGACTTTTCACCATATCGTGATATTATGTGAAATCCTTATAATTCAAACCATATTTTTTGCGTTATCTTATTTTTGTTAGGATATAAGAATATATATTTCCATTACGAATCCGTTTGAAATTAGAAAATCAGTTGTACATGCACTAATCGACTGGTGGTGTTATTTCGTTTGAGAGTGGGGAAAACGTGAACGAGAGTGGAAGCGCCGGCTCCCGCATTGCTGTGAAGTGAACAGCCTCTGATTCATTGAGTAACTTGGGCAATTCCTTCACTTGGGCCTTATTCTTGAGCCTCCAGGGCCAGTTTCACCAATGATCCCTAACCATAGTAACAGGAGATCATCATTTTACGGAACCAGAGTTTTGAACGTTGATTTAAAACAAACGGGTTTAACCAATGACAATGGTAAGACTGTTACTACTAAACTGTTATTAGTAAACATCGATTTACAGCGTTTCCATGAAACGTCTATTTAAAGTTTAAACGTTGATTAAGACAAAATCAAGGAGGCATTTGCCCACGAAATGAGGGTGACAACGGGATAATACTGAGACAACAGCTGTTACCAACCTGAAATCTTCAGTGCTTCTATTTTATAATCCATTCTGATAGCATAATGTTTTACAAACACGTAGGGGTAGTCCTTTTCTGTCCCATCATTTCGAAACTAGTGCCACGATAATAATATATGGGATTTTTCAAGAATCCTGGATTTGAATTTGGAGGAAAAAACGCAAATTGAAACGCAAACTGGAATAATTCATTCAAACATGAATTTGATTCACCTCCATTTGGAATTTCGGAAGTCAGTCTCCTAAAAAGCAGTGGTAGGTATTCGATGGATTTTATACTATAGCAACTGCAGAATCCGAGATTCCACAGTTATTCCAACTCACAATGTAGTCCAGGCAATGAAGACAAAAAAGGGCCCTGAGGTAGAAAAAAATAGAACCCAAACCAAAATTGGTACAGACGTAGGTGGAGGTCCCCTGATTGACATACTAAAAGTCCTGGTGGGTGGGGGTGCCGCTCGAGGGGGGGGGGGTCATTAAAGGTCCCATTTTGTGGTTTTTCGCGAATATCTCGGAAACGGTGCATTTTTTGATGAACCATGTCCCATAGTAAATGAAAGCTGATAAAATTCTCTACAACTTTGATTATATACGTTTTATCGAAATTCCGAATTGTTACGGAGATATATGCATCCGAAAATGGACGAATTTTGAAAATTAGGTTTTTAGCTCACGTTTTTCGGATAACTTTGTTGATTTGCGTCCAAACCGTTTATCTGAGAAAAAAGTCCTCTTAGAGAAAGTTGTAGAGCATCAAATTTCCCTGAAGAATATGTGGCTGAATGCCAATTTATCATTCACCAATCAAAAGTTACGCCAGTTTCAAAATTTTGCCCATTTTTGTCATTTTTACTCAAATGTTGTCAGGCCACTTTTCTGTGTCCTCCAGCTTTAATCGTCCTTCTTTCTGTCATCTGTGGTCATACATACGCCCACACGACCCCAGAATTACATACCACCACATGGGGGAGGGGGGGGGGGGGGGGGAGACGACGATGTAAAAAAGTGTTATTCCATGGTAAGCACGAGTTCAACTTCTTTCACCCCTTACCAATGATCGTACGAAGTGGTCTTTTGCATTCAAATTTGTTGGGTGGTGAGCTCAGGAAAGACCGGATGGCCGAGGGAACGGAGGGGGAGTTGAAGCAGATGAAGTGCTAACAGTGGAATTTTGTAAATGTACCTAGTGTTACAGTTGATCTGTGTTTTAGTACTTAATATTTTTTTTTTTTTTTGAAGAATACACTTTTTACATTTTCTTGAACACACACAGAATGAACTTTATTCAATATTGAACATATGAACATGTGGAACCTAACAACATAACACAAGTTGATGTAGTGGCCAACTTAAACTTCAATACTCCCCCTTAAGTGGGCACCACACTCAACATGTCTGCAGGCTGCGAAACTTCTCGAACTTCAACATAGGTCTTGAGAATGTTTCATTGACTACACCGTATTGTTTCGTAAAATCGTTAGCAACAGGTCTTGATTCAAACTTCGAAATTTTATCATCCACTCCAACTTTCTTCCTAAAACCCAACGGTTCTTGACAACCTGCCCGTTGCTTGGACGATCAACAAACTCCCAAGCTTTCAATTTTATTAGTGCATCATATTCTCGTTTCATCGCTTCTAACCACTTTTCTTTTTCTTCACTTTCAAGCACGTCTTTATAACTTGCTGGTTCGTCAAGTTCATCCCCTGCTGTAGCTATACAACAGTGCCACTGCTTTCGTTTCACAATCCGGCTTGACTTCCTTAATGCCACTGTGCTTGAATTTTGATTGGCGAGTTCTGGTAGTGGTTCAGCGTGATTTATTTCAGTTTCAAACCATTCTTCTTGTTCCGATTCTTCATTTTCTTCTGGAACGTGTTCTGATGGAAGATCAAGAGAAGCTCCGATCCCTGTTTCAATTATAATGGGATGTTCTATCGGTTGCTCAGATCGTTCTTGATTTGTTATGATCACTACGTTTTCAGTGTTTATTGTTTCAGTGGTTGAATTATGAAGATTTTCGTCGGTTTTTGTTTGTAACGTTTCGGCCTCAAAGAATATCACATCCCTCGCTTTCGTTACGATTGTGGGATTAGTGGGATCACTTAATCGATACCCTTTCGTGTCTTCACAGTATCCCACGAATATGTATTCTTTGCTTTTAGGGTCCCATTTCTTTCTTTTCTGCTTTGGAACATGAACAAAAGCTCGGCAGCCAAACACACGAAGATGAAATAACGCAACTTTTCTTCCTGTCCAGACTTCTTCAGGAGTTTTCTTCTTCAGTGCAGATGTTGGAGACCTATTCTTTAAATAGTTTGCAGTGCTTAATGTATCCCAGTATCTTTCACTGAGCCCTGCTTCTTGCAGCATGCACCTAGCCTTCTCTACTAGAGTTGTATTAACTCTCTCTGCGACTCCTAGCTGTTCTGGAGTATAAGGTACTGTTGTTTGATGCCTTATTCCATGTTGCTTTAGAAAGTCAATGCAACGTTGACGTACTCAGAGCCATTGTCGGTCCTTAGAACTTTTATCTTCTTGTTTGTTTGATTTTCCACTAGTTGTTTGAACTCTTGAAACACATTCTTTACCTCGCTCTTGTTTTTAATCATGTACACAAAAGTTTTCCTAGAAAAATCATCAGTGAATGTTAGGGCATACCTCTTTCCTCCCCAACTTTCCACTGGCATTGGTCCACAAACGTCCGAATGAATCAATTCCAAAATATTTTTGGATTTTGATTTGCTTGTGGGGAAACTTTGTCTTGTCATTTTCCCTTTCACGCACGCTTCGCAGGGTTGAAATCCAGCTGAGGCAAATTTCACTCCACGAGCCATATTTTTCCTCAAAAGGTTGGATCTCACGTTTAAATGCCCCAACCTCTTGTGCCAAAGCATTTGTGAATTATCACAGGTGATTGCATTAACTTGTTCACGGTTCTTCGGAACATTTTTAACACTCCCGAATCATATATGCCCTGTATGAAAACTTTTCCTTTGACCCTAGTCTGGGAATCCATTATCCTACAGCCATCTCTTGAAAATACTACCTTATAGCCTTTTTTGACTATTTTCCCGACTGATAGTAGGTTTGTGTTGAGATTTGGACTGAACATCACATCATGGATATCAGTTTTCTCTACAGTACCGGGTAACTCTAAACTAACTGTCCCACAGCTTTTTGCTAGAATTTTTTCGTTATTTGCTACCCTTATTTCCCTTTCTGTTGGTCGTCTATTCTTAAGCCAATCGTCTCTCATGGTAAAATGTGAAGTAGCTCCTGAATCGATGATCCACTCATCGTTATCCAGTCTCCCTATAGCTAAGGCCATTGAAGTTCCTTGCTCACTTGCATTTTTCTTCTTGGCTTTACATTGTGAAGCGAAATGTCCTTTCTTGTCACAAGCAAAACACTTGGGAATAAAATGCTTTTTCTTTGACTCTTTCTTCAATGTTAGAGCTTTATCATTTTCATTATTGGGCTTGGCTTGTTGACTCAATAGGGTACGTACTGAATCACTTGTGATTTTTGCCCCTGAGCTCTCCAGAGCCATTATCATGGGCTGGTAGCTTTCACCCAAACCCTTCAGCATGACAACACCGGTGAACTCGTCTTCAAGCCCTGCATTGATTGACTCTAATTGCTGAGATATGCTAAGGATTCGATTAAGGTATTCTTCAACAGTTGAAAACTGTGTCAACTCGAGTGAAAACAGTTGTTTCAGCAAACTCAAACGTCTGCATAATCCTTTACTTTCATAATTTAACTCAAGCTTAGCCCAGACATCTTTTGCCGACTTTTGACTACGAACCATAGGATACAGAGACTCATCGACCATTAAACAAATTTTTGATCGAGCTTTGGCATCCTTTCTTGGATCAACCTCTGTCCCTGCAACAACTGCCCTCAGATCCTCGGCGATCAGAAACATTTCCATTCCGAACTTCCAGTTGGAATAATTTTCTGAACCAACCAATTTTTTAATGTTCGGCATTGCTCCCAGTCCTGCAACTGCAACACTCGTAGATGCCACAGGTGGAGAACCACCTGCTCCTGGATCCCCATGAGACATGTTGATTGTCTACAAATTAGTGCTGGGCCCATAACCAGTTGAAGCAGATGAAGTGCTAACAGTGGAATTTTGTAAATGTACCTAGTGTTACAGTTGATCTGTGTTTTAGTACTTAATATATATATATATATATATTTTTTTTTTTTTGAAGAATACACTTTTTACATTTTCTTGAACACACACAGAATGAACTTTATTCAATATTGAACATATGAACATGTGGAACCTAACAACATAACACAAGTTGATGTAGTGGCCAACTTAAACTTCAATAAACAGGCATTGCCTGCTCCGTCGCCTGCATCGGGCGTCACGGAACATGTTCAAACGCCGCCCCCACGGAACTGCCCGACGAGGACAGTGACGAAGAATACGACATGTTCTAATCATGTATCATCTAATCATGAAATCATGTATTATTTAATTACTTCATAATTAATTACACGCATCGCTTTTTTACATCGTCGTCTCATCCCCCCCCCCCATGTGGTGGTATGTAATTCTGGGGTCGTGTGGACGTATGTATGACGACAGATGACAGAAAGAAGGACGATTCAAGCTGGAGGACACAGAAAAGTGGCCTGACAACATTTGAGTAAAAATGACAAAAATGGGCAAAATTTTGAAACTGGCGTAACTTTTGATTGGTGAATGATAAATTGGCATTCAGCCACATATTCTTCAAGGGAATTTGATGCTCTACAACTTTCTCTAAGAGGACTTTTTTCTCAGATAAACGGTTTGGACGCAAATCAACAAAGTTATCCGAAAAACGTGAGCTAAAAACCTAATTTTCAAAATTCGTCCATTTTCGGATGCATATATCTCAGTAACGGTTCGGAATTTCGATAAAACGTATATAATCAAAGTTGTAGAGAATTTTATCAGCTTTCATTTACTATAGGACATGGTTCATCGAAAAATGCACCGTTTCCGAGATATTCGCGAAAAACCACAAAATGGGACCTTTAATGACCCCCCCCCCCCCTCGAGCGGAACCCCCACCCCCCAGGACTTTTAGTATGTCAATCAGGGGATCTCCACCTACGTCTGTACCAATTTTGGTTTGGGTTCTATTTTTTTCTACCTCAATGTCTTTATTTCCTGGACTAAAGCGCAAGAATCATGTTACGATTTTCTCATAATATATGAGTATCATATATTTTACGGTCAAGATGCATAACAAGGTATTTTTAAGTTTGTATCTTCCATCACTTCAATGACGATAGCATACGACACCATCTACCCACATTGTGTCATTTCAAATTTAATGAACCGTTGGCTATTTTATGTCTCTATTTTACAACTGTGTTTGTACATTCCATGTATATACCTCTATCCTTACCCGTGACTTGCGTATTCGATGCTACCATCATTTTATTGTTCAAGGACTGACAAAACAGTAGTCGGGTTGAATGTCGGTACCTCCCCAGAAAATCGATTTATTGAGTTAGAAATCACCCGTAGGTACTCTCTTTAATCAAACGACGATGGTAATAAAGTCTTCTTATCATCCTCGTAAAATTAGTCTGCAAAAACCAATGCTGTAATCAATCCTCTGCGGCTCATTTTTGACCATGTAGGAAAACGTAGGAAATAGCAAGGGAATTGTACCAAAACAGATGAGAAATCGTAGCCAAAAACGATTTCGGTCATTTAAACGAAGATGACGAAAAGAATGACCTACCTAGCACCTAGCAATAATCGTTGATTAGAACGCTAACCACCCAAATTCGGCTGATTGGTTTTGATCGTTGATTTAGCGCATTTGATCATTGATTTATCTGAACTGGAGTTGGTGAAACCGAATATCGTTGTTTATCCGCTGAGATCTTCGGTTAAATGAATAAACGTTGATTAAAAACTTTGGTGAAACCGGCCCTCAGTGATTAGCATAGAAACATCAAGCCAATGACTCGCGGCTCATTGGAGAGACGCATTTGAAAGTGACCTTCCCAGATAAAAGCAACACCTTTTCAGGTGATGTTGTCTCCTGATTGTCGACTATGCTAAGTGAATCGATTACTATTGTACAAACCTGTACACCTAACGCATATTCGTCCCACGAGTAGGTAGGTAGCAATTCCCATAGCAGTCACCACACTAACCGCAACACTAACATTTCTGATCAATCTATTCTCATCCTTAGTGGCAACCAAATCAGGAGTATTGGGATTGCTTGGAAATTAACCCTATCCAATTGTTTAGAACCACTTTGCAACAACTGCATAACATAGCTACTAATTTATCCTTCTTCTATCTTAGTTACATTAATGGGGGCAGCGGTGGGGTTTTGATTACAACTAAGTAACGGTAGTTGGCACGAGTCAGAGAAAGCCCATGATAGCCAGCCGAGCCCTGTCTCAGCCATCTCACTGTATCAGCCATTCGAGCTTTTTGCGTGTGTGCGGATGGAAAATAGAGGTAGACCGAATTATTCTACCGCTATAGGATTCAGGGATTTCACCTCCCATTGTCATATTCGCTCAGTGAATTTTCATATACTTTCTCAGATTGAAGTAACCATCAAAAATGCCAAAAACCCCTGCAAACGTTCAGACATGTTCAACTCTATTGCAGCACGTGTCTGTTCAAAACCCTTTGAACCTTCCATAAGAGAAATTTTTGAGCGACATAACTGAAACATCGAAGGGCAGGGACGATGGGAAAACTCATATCAGATACACAAATTCTTTTAGTTCTACCCTTCTTCAAAACCCAACTACACAAAGCCGGATTGAAAAATGATAGATATCGTGAAGCCAGTGCAGAAACGTTCAATCACTGACAACAACGTTGACACGTTTAATGATAAGACGGTATTTTAATCGTTATAACAAAATGTTGAGAACTTGCTGTTTTCACGAACTGTGATCATTTTCCAACCCCATCCAAATCGGTCTAGCCTTTGGAACGTGTGCGCGTCATTCACCCACGTACTTACAAACACCGATGAATATTAGTTCTTCATGATTAATATAAATTGATTCCGTTCGTTGATATATGATGTATTTATGATCGAAGGTAATTATTTGTGCCTAAACTGTATTCACTACAAATTCCAATGGAAGGTACGACATTTGGCGATCTCTCTTTTTCATAGTCATACAAACTTGTTATTGACATTTTATACAACTATAATAATTGATGCTTCACCATCCAAGCTGTATTGTAATTTTGTCACTATTTACGCTTCAAGTCTCGATGAACTCATATTTCATGCATAAGTATACGTGATTCGATGTTAGTGATTATGATTATGCTATGAAAATAGTGTATCATAAACCCGTACAAACTTTAGAGTTAATGATAGGTATCAACACGTATTAAAAGGTTGATAAATGGGTAGATAATTATAGTAGTTACCTTTCATTTATACCCACAATCCTACTTCCACACTATCCCAAAGCAACCTGAAATTCGCAAATTATTATCTAGGAACAGCGATGAGTGTGTTGAAGACCGTAAGAGCAAACTGAGGCTGTATGTTTCTGACGTTTTTCTCTCATGGAAGTGTGTTTAAGTATCTGAGATTTCATTCATGGGTTATGAAATAATGAATTCCTCAATAAAAACTTTGACTGCATCCGGTCATTCGAGTTTACTTTTTACTAGCAACGCTCGCATTCCCATCAATGTTTTAACACAGAATGTGTTTTAGCCATGGACTAACTAGCCGAAAATGGAACGCGGGATGGGAACGAAATGTGTGACGGATGATTTTCACGTACAACCGAGCCGTTGGTAGGGCAATGGAATTTCCGCCATTTTAATCGCACAGAAATCGTTCACCATTCGTTGGAAAGCTCTTGATTTATCACGAATTTATTTCGTATTTTTTTAAATCAATCGTGCCAGTACTGCCAGATAAATAGGATCTACAGCTATCTAGCACACCCAGAGAGGCTCTATTCCAAATTTCAACATCTTAAGTTGGATGGAAACAATATTACCTTAAGAGCTCTCTCAAGTAACTAGGGAGGTTCCCTGAATCTCAATTATACACTATCACCCCCAGAGAAGCCGCGTTCCCAAGTTCAGAGTTTTCACTGAAACAGGAACAACATTAGCACTCAGCTGAGTAGCGTGGTTTCTCTGGTTGCAACATTATACTCTACCATACCCAGAAAAATCCCAATTCGAAATTTCAGGATCTCAAGCTTGACAAAAACAAAGTTATAGAGCTAACTTTGCTTATTAGAGTGATTCTTCAAGTTATATTTATACTCTCCCACACCCAGAAACCCTCTTTCCAAATTCCACTCTGATCAGCCTATCAAATTTCAACTTCCGTGGGTGAACAGGAGAGAATTAAGCTCACTCAGCTGATCTGTAAGGAACCAATCATTTCAACTTCCGTGGGTGAACAGGAGAGAATTAAGCTCACTCAGCTGATCTGTAAGGAACCAATCATTTCAATCGTCTTTCATAGAGTCTTCCCATCAGATTTAAACTTCCAAGTTTCTTTCCAGTCTAATAGTGGTTGCAATCATGTTTACAAAATTAACTGAGATGGATCACCTGCATTTAAACAATTATTCTGACAACCACGCTCATACCTCAGATTGCTGGCCACGCAGTGCGCAGTGGTTAGCATAATACGGTTAGGTAAATCGAGAGCTTTACTTTGACTAGCGAACAATTTTTGTAAGATGGTAAATCCCTAAGATATAGTTCCGGAGCAACGATTTGGTGGTAAGTAATAATAATCAGAAAATCAAAAGTAACGTTTTTCGGTAGCGTAACGTAACACTTTTCGATTCTATGTTCTGATCATATATCACACACGGAGTTTAATACCCAATTATTGGCCAATAATCTGCGTAGAAGAGCTATCTAACATAGAAATAATAAACCATTGAAATAATTTGCAGCGTTTTTTTTTTTCGATTACAAAACTTTATATTATTTATTGAAAATCACAAACCCATAAAATTAAAATGTGGATGAGCTTTGTTCGGGGGGCACAACTGGTCGGATTTTTTCTTTCGTCGAAACTGCAGAAAACGCCTGAAGTCAACATGAACTGCTGGACTAAAAAGCTCTCAGCAAATCTCCTTTCTAAGCTCCACTTCATGAAGGAAAGGAGCAGAAACTCCCTTCAGATTCTTGACTTTTATTATGATACCTCCAGACGATCTCAACTCCGCATTAACTCTGCCGTTAGGGTCCTTCAGACTGTCTTTAATTTTAATGTGGGCGACCGGCAAGGGGCTCTCAGAAACTTTCGTAAAGGGTAAGAGGACTTTACTTTCGTTATAGCGAAGACAATAACCAGACCAGTTTTCCCTCTCTTAAGCTGAGATGCGTTTCTCGGTTTATCCGTGGTGAATAGGATTTTCTTGGTTGTTCCGTGCTTAGTTGAAACTAACTACTATCAGTGTATTTAGCTCCATTCGAGTTACACAACCCAGCGGGGTCTCATAATCGAAACACCTATAGTGGGTTTTAGAGAAGAGGTACTATACTGATATTGCTATTTTTCCGTCCAACACTCGATGAGTGTAGAAGGAACTATGGGGTTTTATAACTTGGTGGTTCGTAGTATATTATTTTCAATAATGAATCTTATGTTGCGTTCCATTTACTTTGGTAGGGGTGGTTTGGGGGGATGAGATTTGTTATATGTTGTTATTTGTTATATTTCCTGGTTGTTGTTCCAATAGTTGGAATTAAGTTGAGTGTATTATAGATCTGATTCATTACGTAGTAGAAAGGAGTCTTTATAGAAAGTGGAAATCGGTCTAGCATTATTCTACTCTCCACTATATAATGAATTATATAAAGCCATCCAACTTTTGTAAACTTCCACCTGATAGAACTACAACCAGAAAATAACTTCAATTCATACAAACAACAAGTACTGACTAGATACAACCTGGCGAAACAATGATTTTATATAATCCAATACCAAATAGCAAACCTAAACTGCTTACTTATCCCTTAATATGAGGTCTGTTGCCGGCGAAAGTTCTTGTATGCGCAAATAAATCATGATGCGTTATAGCCTACCACAAATCTCGTCTTCTCAAGCCACCCCTATCATAATGAAGCTTTACATTGGAGCAAAAAAAAAAAAAAAAAAAAAAAAAAATAATAATAATAATAATAAAAAATAAAGTAAATAAATGAATAACCCCCTCACCTTCAATTGTATTGGTTAATGTTTCAAAATGCGTACTTATAAAAAGTAAATTAAATGAATAACAACCACTCGTCGTAAGCAGTGTCAAAAATATCACACGGTGATTGCCATAGGATACTAACCTGGAACATAGTTATATATACGTAGTTACCCAACTACTCCAATAGTTTTGAACAAAACCAGAGCCATAGATCATGAGAAATCGACGTAATGAAATATTCACGTTTGCGCATATGGACAGGCTATTATTGATACAACGGCAATGAAATCTATTAGACATCATTTAGGAGCTAACCCGCACCACCCCTGCAAAATTAATCAAAATCTGTTCATAAGTCTCAAAGTTCTGCCTGTAATACCATAATTATAGCTTTGCGCATGCGCAATAGTTATCATTCAACCAGTCGCGGTATTAACAATAGGGAGTCTTTCTGGAACATATAGTGTGTTTGAACGAAATAGGAAATCAAACTTGATAAGAAATTCACAGTTGAGCGTATTCACAGGCTACAATAATTGACCCGACGGTAACAAGTTAATTCATAAAGTAGCTAGACCACCTAGAAGCTGCCACTGATCTGTAGAGTTGGTATTTGTGTGGGGATGGAACCGCTCCTCCAACACATCAGCGAACAGGTTTGCTTTTCATCAGGTAGTGAGATCCACATGGTTCCTCTTTTAGGTGGAAGTATTGTTCTTTGGTTTTTTGTGAGGATTTTCGTAGTTCGGTAGAGCGAGTGGTCTTTAGTGCTCAAGGAAATTAGGTCTTCGCGGCGTTCTTCTTCTCGGATATTGCGGACTTCATTCTTTATTACATTACCTAGTCGGTGAATTAGTAATTTCTCAGATCTATTGTGGGTTTTGAACCATCTTCTTTTTGCTCTTTTGCGAGTCAACCAAATTTCTCGTAGGTATGGTGGGAAATTAATATTCTTCTTAGGCGGTGTTGGTCGTTGCGGTGCTGCTAAGGATGAGGCTTCTGTTATTAGACTAGTAATTTTATCGATTGCTACATCAATGTCGTGGTCAGTATGAATATGGGGTAATGAATTAAGATTGCTGGCAATATGAGTGCGATACATGTCCCAGCATTGGGTGGCGAATGAGAGATGGCTTACTAATGTTTAATTGAGGTCTTGTGTGCAGTAATGTGTGCACAGGGACATGGTCGGAGCTCAAGTCGTGAAAGACCGTTGTGTTTGAGAGCCGAGAATTTAGTCCTTTCGTTATAAAAAAGTCTATGTGGCTGGGGTTCAATGTGAAGATTGAAGGTATGTCTCCATCTTTCAATCAGAGTGACATACTGATTTGCTCGTCTATGATTCCACGCGGAATGCTTTGCATTGAAATCGCCCCCGATTAAAAAGGTAGATCCTAGTTCGTGCGAAACAGACCATAGGGTCTCGGCTGATAGTGCCCTGTTTCGTCGTCTGTCTTGGGGAGGGATGTAAATTGCACCAAGAACGGAATTTTCGTCTGGAAGGACCTATATATATATATATATATATATATATATATATATATATATATATATATATATATATATACAGGGTGATTCCCTCGCAGATGCAAAAAAAATTTGGGTGAAACTACATCAAAAATGGAGTAAAATGCCGCCAACTGCATATTTTTATCTCAATCCGTTCTCGAGATATGATTTTTTAAAGGTTTTTTCAGGAAAACCGTGTTTTTTTCCTTTTAAACTCGAATTTCTCCACTTTACTTCATTCAATTTTAACTTTTGACCACATTTTCGGAATTGGCATTAAATTTACTATAAGAATAGTGTACTTTGGTTCTTAAAAAGTACCATCCAAAGGCCCTCACGTCAGCTCAAACATTGACGATTTTGAAAAAATAATATTTCTGAAAATCTTTAAGACTTTACTACTCTTCCAAAACGAATCCTGGAAACTGGAAAATCTCATGAAAACTGCTTCGTCTAATACTCTTTCCAACGGCATAATCAAGTTTACTTTTATTTTGTTATTTAGGGGAGAAAATTATGTTTTAATGTTAAAAAATGTGGGTTTTTCAATGAAATTGTTGGTTTTCTCGAAAGATGACCCTCCATGAACCTACGAGTATGGGGTCGGTTTCTATGTATTTTTTCACGCTGTATCGAATGGTAACATTTGTAGATCTCTCCGACTCCGTTATAATCGAGTTTTACACTTTAATTAACTAGTTTTACCCCATAACACACATACATTTAATCGTAACAAACAAACTAAACATTTGCGATTTTAAGTGTAAAACTCGGTTATAACGGAGTCGGAGAGATCTACAAATGTTACCATTCGATTCAGCCTGAAAAAATACATAAAAACCGACCCCATACTTGTAGGTTCATGGAGGGTCATCTTTCGAGAAAATCAACAATATCATTGAAAAACCCACATTTTTTAACATTAAAACATAATTTTCTCCCCTAAATAACAAAATAAAAGTAAACTTGATTATGCTGTTGGAAAGAGTATTAGACGAAGCAGTTTTCATGAGATTTGCCAGTTTCCAGGATTCGTTTTGGAAGAGTAGTAAAGTCTTAAAGATTTTCAGAAATATTATTTTTTCAAAATCGTCAATGTTTGAGCTGATGTGAGGGCCTTTGGATGGTACTTTTTAAGAACCCAAGTACACTATTCTTATAGTAAATTTAATGCTGATTCCGAAAATGTGGTCAAAAGTTAAAATTGAATGAAGTAAAGTGAAGACATTTGAGTTTAAAAGGAAAGAAACACGGTTTTCCTGAAAAAAAACCTTTAAAAAATCATCTCTCGAGAACGGATTGAGATAAAAATATGCAGTTGGCGGCATTTTACTCCATTTTTGATGTAGTTTCACCCACATTTTTTTTGCATCTGCGAGGGAATCACCCTATATATATATATGAAAAAGGATCAAACTCAAGGATTCGTTTCAGAATGTCACAAAACGGATTTCAATGTAGAAAATAAGCAAAAATTTTGATTTTAAAATTTTTGGAGCCATTGCAATACCTAAATTCTCTTAAAAAATTTTTTAATAATCTTGGTTCATATTGTTCAATACACGATAGACCTGTTCTTTGGATAATCGGCTCCATGTTCAATAAAATTTACATTTTGATCGTATTACACTCTCAACATAAGGTAATTCTCATTCACTGATGATTCGCATCCAACTATGATTAATAGCTCATTATTTCTGTTGATTAGTGAGGTATGAAAGTCATAAACGTCTCAACCTTCAGAAACAGACACTGTATGATTACGTGTTTCAATATCCTTCTCTTTTTTTTATTGTCCAGACGATTAGGTGACTTGGTATTAAACGACTGACCTTCGGAGCGAAAGTCATCTAAAAATTATTATCTGCCATACGTGTTGATTATATCTCAACAAATATATCCACCAGGATATCAGGTGATGTTTTATGAAGGCGGCTTTTGTATCATCTCTTTATTTACTCACTCCCGACGTTTCGCAATGATAGTCATTGCATCATCAGGGGATCTGAGGACAACGACCAGGTAATCGATATCTGAACAAAGTAAGGTAAAATTCATATATCATGGTAGTCAGGATAATTAAAAAAAATATATTTGGTTTAATGGTTTGTTTTAAAATTAGTAGAATCCCCATTTTACCTTTTAATGACTGCAATGGTGAACCTTTATGAAACTTTTGACGTAGATTGTTTAATTTTACTAATGTCTGTGAGTATATTAATTTAGAATTTGGCAGGTACTGGGATGTTTTGGCTTTGTGGTGATAGTTCAGATATTGATTCCTTGTTCGTTGTCCTCAGATCCCCTGATGATGCAATCTCATAATTGCGAAACGTCGGGAATGAGTAAATAATGAGATAATACAGAAGCAGCCTTCATAAACCATAACCTGATTTACTGGTGGATATTCTTGTTAGGTCATCTAAAAACGTTTGCAGCATTTCATCAAACAGAGCAAAGTTATTTTCCTACTTTCCAGCTCACAGATACACTGACCGCAATTCGATGTTTCTCGATGAAATGGCATAAGTACCTTGATCTGAAGGTCTGAACGTCTGTACGAATCTGCGACAAAGAAGAGCCAACCCTGTTCTGTTGCGTCAAGCGTCTTTCGATCAACTCATCATATGATTCGGCAAGGGCTCCTACAATATACTTACAATATACTTATCCGCCAGAAACAACAGTTGGTGAACATGGCGCTCAACATACGTAATATCCCTGCGGTTTAGATAAAAACGAGGATATCTGATAATACTTCGGGTAACAGAGATTCTGTTCAATCCCTTCATCTGGGTAGAAAACTTGACACGGAAGACCGGACTGCATGACTGCAACATGTAGTTATTTCCTTTCTAACGCTGCCCTCATTGTGAGCAATGCTTTAAAATTGTGATGATTATTACAGTGAAGGCCAAAACATAAAGGAAATAAAAATGTTCGCAAGGGTATTTTTATTAGTTTCCTCTTCTGGGACGAATCCTTCTATATGTAAGTATTCTCTTTCTGCCGACATAATACTTCAATCACATAAATCAATATGTTACGTAAAACGTCAATGTTGGTCACTTGGGGAACCCGAAATTAATACTTGAACTTTTAATACTTATTATATAATTATAGTATATTATTATACTAATTAATACTTGCGCTTGCGTAGGGTGAAGTACTAATTGGAGAACTGGTCTGCTGTTTGCAGACGATCTAACGGTTTTCTGCCACATCCGCACCCCTTCAGATTCGGAAACTCTGCATTTGGCTGTCGAGTGATCGTGGAAGCATGGTGTACATAGAATTACTTGTACTTAAACCCACCAAAATGATCCGTTATGACGCTCCATCGTACTTCTCAGCCTATGTGGCGTATTATGAGAGCAATGACTGACTTGGGAGTTCTGTGCGATGATCAGCTGAACTTTTCCGGTCATATCGAGGGGCTGGCAAATTGAGCAATGCGTGCCCTGGGCTTTTTAAAGCGTAATACCAGGGAGTTCACCAGCATTCCAGCTATCGTAGCTCTCTATAAAGCACTCGTTCTGTCCCCTCCATGTGCTGTTCATAAGTACCGTCTAGAGAGAGTGTAGAACAATTTTCGATTCCAAGATGCGCATCCCCTCAGGGGATATCACATATCGCCAAATGCTCCAGAAATGCCACTTGAATACACTCGAGAATCATCGTCTGTTGACCTCACCATGCTGTACAAGCTACTGAATAACAACATTGACTGTCCGGCCTTTGTTTTCAAATTAAATATTCTCGCCCCAAGCTCAGCCTCTCGTTCACCTCCACTCTTCTTCGTTCCGTTCTCACCGACCATTACCAACGATATCGCCCATTCAGAAGACTTCCGCGCAGCGCCAACCTATTTTGGACGATGAACCCACACTTTGATTTTTTCATTCTTCCCCTTCAACGCTGAAATCAACCATCTGTCCACTCTCCATTAATTTATAATTGAAAATGTACAAATCCTTGTAACCACCGATAGAATTACTTGTTTTATGTAATGTAATTGGGCTTGCCCGTTATAAATAAATAAATAACAATGAAACTGACAGGATAATATCTACAGCCTAACCCGCACATTTATAGAAAATGGCATCAAAGTCGGATGTAGGAATTAAGCTTGTTACAAGGATAGAAGACAGGCACACAGACATGCGGAACACTGAAAGAGGTTTGTTCAGAACGGTCTAAAACTTGAAATTCGAGTGGAAATGTTGATTTTTGAGAATTTTACATCTCCCAAAAGTGAAAACAATGCTTCCACTATGAACTGGTAGACTTGTATGTAGTACGTATGACTAAGTCTTCAAAGATGAATCACCAAGCTATCCACCAAAACAAGACTCATTGTAAATTTCCTGCTACTAATTCGAGAGATGCCAAGGAATGACGTAAGTACCTTGCATATCAAACCAAATCAACAACTCTCAAATGTCATTTACTATTCCCTTGCTCGAGAAATGAAAGAGCTCTCGCAAAGGGGCCCCTCTTATGGAATCACGTTTTTGGATTAACTTGAAAGCGAGCAGGGGTGAATACGAGAAGACTCATTGACATCCGAGTCGAGGAGGATCAGGTGAAAATAAGTGATGTGATGATTCTCTAACAGGCGACGCTTTACTTGGGCTCTTCAGTAGAGCAGAGAGCTGAGCGATAGTGGCATAAAACATCGTTCGTTCTCAAACACATCCTCTGACTTATCTTTATCGGCGGTTCGCGCTAGATTAGCGTTGACGTGGCGTAATTTACACCTTTTGCACACGTGAGAACTCCCTTTGCGGGATTTCTGACGGGTTCGCTGACACGTGTCACACACCATCACACTCTCCAACTTACCCCCTGCCTTTGTAACCAACCCCACCCCCCTTGGTTTCACCTTGTGGTTAACTTCTTACGCATACTCAAGGCTCAAACACTGACCGCCAGTTCGATCGACTCACTTTCAGGAATGGTTTGTAAAAGTTCTAGTCATGCAGCATGATCGTATGAGCAAATTTTCGTAAATTATCATATTGTATAATGTAAAATTGATTTAAAATTGGAATTTTTTTAGTACAAAGAAATTTTAACTAATAATTGTATGGTAAAAACCGTCTTCTAAATAATTATCTGCTATTCAATAAGAGAAATTAGATTTTAATCTTTTTTAGCAGTTTTTATAGATTTTTTAAAATAAATTTACAAGGGTTTGATGATTGCTTGTCCTTTTTCAAAAATGTGACGGATATGTTCGCAAGACCTACAGCCCAAAAACATATGTATGTTAAACTTCGTACGTCTAAATGCCACTAATTCAAGTACATAATGGTCACTTCGGGCGAATCTTAACAACTAACTGGTGTGAAGACAAAAAAATGGAATACGAAAACTACCAAACTTTTTGGGTTCTGGATAAAGGCCAACATCTGAAGGTGTGTATTTCAAGCTGCCATAGTTTTTTTAATAGGAAATTGACTCCATCTACGTTTTAAGGATCTCGATTTTATTAAAATCAATTTCTAACTCAATTCCATGAAAAATTGGCTAACAGCTCTTTGAAAGTATACAATTCATATCACAAGATATATATGATGAGTGCATTTTATTGGATACCAGAATACTCAGTGAAAACGGGCATGATTGTACCAATTCCCCGTTATCTTGAAGTGTATCTCTGTATGTGGGCTTTGAGGTCTCTCAAGAACTTCTGAGAGGTTTCATCAGCGCTCAACTACTCAGGAAAAGGTGATTGTGTCTCAGTCAGGTGACTAAGGCGTCTACCGGAGGTGCTGACAGTAAACTATTCGAGAGAACGACCCTCCTACAGTTGAGCGTTTCAAGTGCTTCTCCGCCCCGTTCGATCAATGCTGAACTAGCGGACGAACTGATGCCAAGTGACTTTATCAACTTCACGAAAGACTTGACAAAATTAGTGATTGGCTTGAAAATATTTTATTCTGAGTGTCCCTGAACATGGATCTGGACCCAATTGAAATCATATCTTTAATAATAAGAAATATTTATGTGTACGTGTACTTGTGTGTCCGTATGAAGCCCTATCCGTTACATGTTAAAGGTGATTCCAACCTCCTTGTACCACATGAAAGAATAATTCTGTCTCAAAGTTCGATTTATGAGAGAAAATTATTGCATAATAATGCAGTCACACTGTTCCTCTATCCTTGCATTCTTGGAGTTGTTGAAAAATTAACAAATGTATAATGCTTATTTCTGTTCTAGAACCAAAAATTTCAACCATGTATCATGTTTTCTCCTCGATATTGATTCGAAATTCTATGAAAACATCAGAAATTAACAAGCGGTTGTAATCATGTTCACAATATCAATTATTGAGAATGATCACCTGTGTGTAAACAATTATTTATATAACCATGCTCATAACTCAGTTTGTTGGACACGCACTTCGCCGTAGTTAACATAATATTGTTGGATAAATCGAGAGCTTTCGAACAAATGGTCAACGAATTTTGTGGGATGAAAAACGACGAAGTACCATTTCCCTAGCAACGACTCGGTTGTAGGCGGAAATCATCACAATTATTGGCGCTACTTTCATCTCACTTTATAGTCTCACTTTTTGGCGGGGGATCCATCGCCAAAACATGATTCAATGAAATCAACACTATATGTTTCGTGCGCGGAACAAAATTGACTCGCAAAATTTGCTAGGACCCCAGGGCTAAAACATGATACATGTTAATAATTAGAACGATTATACTCAATTAAGATGCAATCTGTACCAAACTAACTGGATTTTTATATTTTTATTCGAAAAGTCTTGGATAAATTCAGGAAAATCAACAAAAGCTATTCTTCATGTTGGTACAAATGGTTCAGCACCGGCTTTCAACATGGTTTTGCAGTTTTTAAAAATTATTGTTATAATTTATTTATATATATACTTAAGTTTAACTATGTAGCTGTGTGTCTTGCTTTGAAACGGATGATTTATGGTAACTGGTATGAACGATATCAATTTTTTATATATTATATTATTATAATAATGGCATTATTATATATAACAAGTCATTATTATATATTATGGTAAAAGATAATAGAGAGTTCCTAGTAGATCCGTCGGTCTCAATACGGCGTACCGTAACCAGGACGGTTAAGGCCAGCAATTGAAAAGCTAACCACAGCTGAGCAAACTGCACCGCACCTTAAAGTCACGTCAAGTATTTCACGGATCTAGTTGTAACGCTACATCCCTTTTTGCTGCTTTCTACATCGCCATTTTTAAATCCTCGCGCTCACACTTCTCCCTATTTCTCGTGCTTTTTTTCGTTTAATTTTTATCCAGTTCTCTTTAATTTCTATTTCAAAGGTTCTTATAAGAACCAACCATGAACGATATCGAAGATTTCGCGGAATTATACGTGAACGGTTTGTTGTCTGCTGATGATCTACTCGCGGCTTTCGAGGGGTTTCTTGAACATCATACTTCGAGGAATCCGCCTCGCCAACTCCGTGAGCTATACGGAATCTTTTCTCTGGATGATATGGACGAAGAAGATGTGGTAATGCAGTTTCGCTTGCAGAAACGGGACTTACCAGAACTCCAACGTCTCCTAGGTATTCCCCCCTCTGTCCATACAGGGGGAACAAACGGCTACAGAGTGCCAGGTATAACAGCCTTGTGCATTCTTTTACGTCGCCTGGCTTATCCCAACCGATGGTCAGACCTAGAGATGATTTTTGGTATCTCCAAGTCCGGTCTGTCATCAATCGTTTCGTGGACAACGAGCTTCATCATTCAGCAGAAGGGATATCTGTTGACCGATCTGGAACGCATACCTTGGCTCAATGCTGACAAATTGGCTACCTATGCTGAGGTAAGTTATCTGTTGTTCGTTCGCATTTAGGTATTCGAATATGTTATACATTTCAACATTGTTTTCAAAAGACTTGTGTTTAGTACGATTTGAAACTTGCTGCCCGTATTTTAAAAACCTACCTACATAGGCCGCAAAACTTGATATACATACATGTGTCGGGAGTAGCTACAAGTAGGTGCACTTCATGATCGAATTTAGCACTCTTGAAAACCTGTCGTTTTTACCTCTGAAATCTGAGTAGCTTGATAGAGGGTTGAGGTAAAGTTTTGCGCTTAGAGATGATAGACAAAGCTCTTCAAATAATCCACAATATAAATTTATGTACCTAGTTTAAGTACCTACCTATATTAATTTTTGTCTGATTTCGTTATTTTTGCAGGCAGTTACTGAGAAGGGAGCTCCTCTCTCTAATTGTTGGGCATTTATTGATGGTACTGCCAGGAAAATTTGTCGGCCTTCTGAAGATCAGGTGCTCTATTACTCAGGGCATAAACGATTTCATTGTATCAAATACCAGTCCATCGCCACTCCGGATGGATTGATCATTAATTTACAAGGACCCTATCAAGGAAGACGGCATGATGCAGGTAAGCCCATTAACTAAGTATTCCGAATTGTGATTGAATATTAGGCTCAATTTAGGATTGATAGATAGACTGATTTATTGAAACACGTCTGCCGAATCGGGAGTGGTAACTTGCTCGTAGTAACATGACTGTTTGATCATTGAGATGTACGTACCTGCTATAAGCGTTACCTGGATCTGAATACTTCTATATAGATTACTTATAGTAGATACTTATATCTTATAAATTGAAGTCAAATCCGGCCTGAGAATTTTGACACTAACCGTGCTCTCCTACGATCAGTAGGAACTTGTGTACGGTCGTGGAACTTGTGACATCAGAGGCCAAGGGATACCCGTCCAGGCAGGAGGGGTGCAATGACGTCACACGTTTTATAAACGGTAAAAAAATCATGAGGGAAAACTACTTTTCGTTGGGGACTGACGTTTGAGTCAACATTATCAGAATAGAATATACTTTCATTCAAAAATACAAACTGAACGGCAGGTTGACTCTCATTAGAGTGGATCAAGATCTACAATCCGAGAAATTGACTTTGAAGTATTACCTAAAATAATCACCTATGAAGTATAGCAAGTATTAAAAACACATTTGGTTGAAGTGATTGATTGAAAATGTGCTCATTAACTCATGCAGTAGGTATGACTGGGACTTTTTATAAATGTCAAAACCATAAAGGGCTATGTTCATGAATCTGTTTTGTTTTTGAATATGAAACTATATTCTATCCTGATAATTTTGACACCAACCGCACCTGCCGTCATTGCACCTCTCTACCCTGGGTGGGACCCGCCTGCCCACAATGACGTCAGAAGCTTGGGAAACATGATAAAATATAGTACTAAATTATTATTAAATAGATTCGGGCTTGTATATTAAATCAGTTATTTCATTCCAGTAACCAAAACGTGCTTTTTTCAGCTTTCTGGGCAGGCAGTGGAGTCCAGGACCAAGTCCGCAGGCTATGTGTCACACCTGGTCGTACATTCGTCATGTATGGAGACCCCGCATACCCGACCTCTCAAATTTTGATACCACCGTACCCCTCCAATACTCAGGCGCCGTACCAAGTTGCGTTCAACAGGGCGATGTCAAGAGTGAGGATTGCAGTGGAGTGGGGATTCGGGAAGGTTCTACAACAATTTGCATTCGTTGACTTCTCAAAAAACCAAAAGCTCCAGTTACAGGATGTGGGAGGGATGTACCAAGTGGCAGTGCTTCTCACCAACTGTCATACGTGTTTGTATGGCAGTCAAACGAGTGACTTTTTTAATTTAAGTCCTCCTACATTATTAGAATATTTATCTTGATTAAAATTTTCTCCATCATTTTTTGTTATCTGTATTCAATGGTACCTTTATCTTTCCCGGTTCTTATGTACGTCTGAGGAAATATGCAGGAAGGATAAGCTGACTATGTTAATTCATAGTTACCTACTTATTTTCCAGGGTTACCTTCTTATTTATTGTACGACAGACCAAATAATAGTGTAGGACGTGTTCATAAAAGCTCTATTTCCACTTTAAAAAAATCAAGAGTTGAATTTTAGTACTTCATTCTGAGTCCTTCATCTGAGTGCAATAGCATAAAAAGAGCAGAAAACATTTCAGAAGATTTTTGAACACCCTACTATTCATACTCAATAACAATCGATTTCGTAAGTATATTTTTACTTAACGTAGAAAGGAAATGTTGCTTGAAATCTTGTTAAAAAATCAATAGACGTATAAAATTACTTTGACTGAAAAAGAGATAGGTACCAATCAGAACGCATCTCCAAAAATATTTAGTATAATAACAAAGAATGATTGACAGAGGTTTTGGGAACTGCAGTTGTCATCAAACCTCTTAATATAAAAATAATTAGTTAATTAATAAAAAACAAATTTCTGTAACCAGAAGATGAGAGAGGAAAAACCGTTAAACTATTGGTGTAATGCCAAATGATTAAGTTTATAAGTGAGCAAAAAAACACCAAAGCAAGTTTCCTATTAGATTCATGACTGAATCTGAGTGAATACACCAAACTAGGTACCTTCAATATATAATGATCCAGTTATTTGATTATAATGTATTTGGTTGTAGTAATTTTTCTCGAACCTACCAAAATAGTCGAGCCTCAGAAAAAGGAAGATAAATAATTCCAAAACTTTCTCAACGTTGATTTATTTAATATTTCCTTTGTTAACGTCTCAAGTCACCATTTATTGAGAGTATTAACAATACTTTGATCAAACATCAGGCACTTTGTTGTGAATATAAAGTTCAACATACTCATACTGATATGAAATAATGTATGGGACCTATGTGAGAAAAGACTGAAAATGATAAGATCTTGAAAGAGAGATGTGATCAAATCAGATATTTAGAGTTCAGGAAGTTATACTGAAAGACTTAAGTAACTGAATATAGGATGCTAACAGTTGTTAGCAGTTGAGTCATTCCCAACATCTCACTTGTACATACCTATTAATTTGAATAATATTACTAACAATAATATAATAATGCATACATATACCCGCCTAAACACCACATGGGTACCTAGGTATATCTCAGTTTATCACATTTTCCAGGAACATAGCTATCTATCACAGTTTCTTCATTTTTGATGGGACAGTGGTTAGGTAGTACCAAGATTGGTTAACTACACCTATCGTTGTAGTGAACATTACAGACTAGGTTCCAATTGCACTAATATCACAGTTAGGTTTGAAGGAACATTGATCATCACAGTTCGATAGTTGTACATAGGTACCTATTAATTTGAATAATTGCTAACAATAATATAAGAATGCATTCATGTACCCGCCTAAACACGGCGTGGGTACCGAGGTATATCTCAGTTTATCAAATTTTCTAAGAACATAGCTATCTGTCACAGTTTCTTCATTTTTGATGGGACAGTGGTTACCAAGATTTGATAACTACACCTATCCTTGTAGTGAACATTACAGACTAAGTTCCAATTGTACACACATTGTAATTTGTGTAATTGTGTTTAAAACTGTTATCACATTTTGGTTTGAAGGAACATTGAACATCACAATTCTCTGAACTGGTTGAATTGATATTTGACAAGCTTAGCAGGTCAGTCTGTTTGGTGACATGATTTAACTAAAAGCCTACAGAAGCAATTTAACACTTTCATATAATATATAATGATAATCTGATTTTAAACAATAGTAATTTGAAGGAGAAGTTACACTCAGAAAGGTTTAAAATTTCAAATTGTAGGACCAACAGAGAGAATATCAATAAAATGTAATTAACATTTGCAGCAGCATATTTTTGTACATAAATTTTTCAACGTTCTATTTTATAATTACTTAGTTAAGAAATTTCATGAAGCAGTATTCTGCTTATAAATATAATTGTAACGATTTTCAGCCGGTTTTAGTCATAAGATCGGGATTTTTATCTCAATCTTAAGGAGAGTGATCCTCTGAAATTGTGTATATATGTGAAAAAGTTTTACAGTTTAGGATTCGTGTCATAATGCCTCAAAACGGATTTCAATGAAGGCAATTTTCGAAAATTTGTATTTTAAAAATTATGGAGCCATTGCAAACAGTTCGTAGATCGTAGGTCAGATCAACATAATTTTTCGTGCACAAAATTGTGCCATAAAAATCGATAAAAATTTGGAATAAATGGTCAACAGTTGCAAAATTTATCATTAATGCAGAATATTATTAAAACAAGTTGGGAAATTGGCTCATTAATAATTGTTGCGCGCAAAAATGTGTTCAAAAGTGAATGAAATTGGCGAAAAATGGCTAAATATTAAGAGTATTAGTTTGGGTTGCCATAAGAACTTTTGATGGGTCACTTTTTGGGAACTTCTTCGTTTATTTGAGTCAGTTTACTACTACTTTCGCCTAAGTGTAGCCACTTCAGGGAAAATTTGAGAATGAAACGGAGTAGGCACTTATTCATTTGTAAATAGGTACACGGTGAATATCAGTATGAGTTGATTAAGCATAGATGGTGGGTAACACTTTCCCATAGTAGATGTTGGTTTAAAATAAAACTCAAAATTTCGGCGATAGCCTTCCACTTGTCACCACGAATGAAACGTTAGCAACTCTCCGTCGTCCACTTGCGAAAAGAAATTGCGGCGAGATTCATTTTCGTTACAATCAGCCATGTTCACCTGTGAAAATAAAGGATAGCACAGTAATTGACAACTACAAAAAATTGGATAGGCTTTTTGAAGGGTTTTTTTTTTTCACATTGCAGACCTACTAGAGAGCTTTCCAAACAGATTCAACATTTAGTATCAGAATTGAGCGAAGTTTAAAACTCCCAATCGTCAGAATGAAGTTCTAATGAACCATGTTGTAAAAATATTCTTATTTGGACTTCAGAGCCAATA
The DNA here is from genome assembly GCA_030762985.1 of Adelphocoris suturalis. Lineage (NCBI taxonomy): Eukaryota > Metazoa > Arthropoda > Insecta > Hemiptera > Miridae > Adelphocoris > Adelphocoris suturalis. The sequence goes on from CM061042.1 coordinate 79,963,514, forward strand.
AAAAGGTGAAGAGTCGTTTTTGATCGTCTAATAAGAATATGACAACATTGTGGAAATGCCGGACACATCAGATGGTTCTGTCCACATGTCTCTAAACCAATACCACCCCTGAGACAGTTCATCAATGGGCTTTCCCCTCTACTTCCAGTTCGGTAAATAGCAGTACCGTGGTACCTTTTCAAGTCAGCCTTTTGCACAGAACCCTCAGTAGTTAGGTGTTCCAGTCCTCACTAAATGTGATCACGAGGGGCTTTATGGAATTTGCTTCAAACACGGACACAAAGTGAAACCGTGCTTCCTCAAAGCTGGTATAGATAAGAGGAAACTGGACTGGAAAGAAATGGAAAGATGAGGAACTCCATTCGATTCCTCGCAAAACAAAGTTATTGGGAGGGGGAAAAAATAAGTAAAATATAAATAAATTCAAATTCCACATTTAGGCGCAAGCTGCCCACCCAATTTCACAATACCTATCTAAACCAACCAGAAGATCGGGGTAGCTTGAGTGATCCTGGAAAGATTTTAGGAACAAACAAAAAAACAAATTCTCGGGGCCGATTTACTTTCCGAAATTTTTAAGAAATTAGTACCTTGGGTTCAAGAAATTGAACCAATGTAAAAAAAATGAACAAATAATTATTAAAACAAAAATTGAATCTCTTCTCTGTTGGAAATTACAAACGTTGGGAAAGGCTTTCCATTTACATAATTCGAGAAATGAAATAGAATAATATAGGTACCAAATACTTATTAAGTACCAATTACTTGCGGGGCTACTCTGCCTACCTATTTGGCCTCAGCTCTGCTCTGACAAACTGCTAGTCGCTTAACCTAAAGGGGGTTATTCCTAAGTAATAATAACTATGCTTAAGCTAGAGGGGAACCGTTTACACTGAAACTAAAATAATTGCGACGTAGCGTTGAAAAAAAGTGCTGGGATTGCATGAGAAAGGCCTTTCATTGAAATGGTGAGTTGGTAGGTAAGTATGCGCCAAAATCTTGTGAGGCTGTTACGAAAACCCCTGAACAGAAAAATGAACACATTTAGCGAATTTTTGAAGAAGATTAAGTTATTGCTCTCCCCTCAAAATTTGTAGAATGTGAATTTTTGAAAAAAATTTTATGCAGAAATCCGTTTCAGGCTATTCTGAATCATATTCTGAAGTTTAACGCATTTTTTTATGTATGTATGTATATATGTATGTATATATGTTTGTATGTATGTGTCATTCCAGACGATAACTGTCCGTAGAATTGTGCTAGAAACTTCAAACAAATTTTAAAATGTTAAGGACTCAAAACGAAAGTTCAAGTTCGTTGGCCAGCATGATCGGATTACATCTTCGGGTTGAAAATTTCGAAAATGTAGTCAAAACTTTCAAAATAACCTGTTTTTTGCGATTTGTTGTGCGAAATAATTTTTTCAGCATACAGGCATGAGAAAGGCAGCATGCAGGTATATTCGGAATCAGCGTAAAATTTCCTATAAGAATATGTATCAAGTTTTCAAAAATTTCAAAGTTGAAAAATCAGTCAAAAATCGAAATAATGCCGTTCGCTAGTTGTAAAAATCGGTAATATTTGCATGAAACATGGTCCGAATTCAGATTGAACTACTCTTATGGAAGTATCCCTGTATAACCAATCCTAGAACCATGCTGTTTAAAACGGAAAAGCCAAGTGACACTTCCCCATAATTTAGGCTGTCAATAGATGCACAGAGACTACAGTTTGTCTGTCAATTTCTTGCTGTAGGATACTAGATTCGAATGCAACTGACTTTATATCACTCGTAATATAAAGCCTCATCATCGATTGGCTGTGGAAATACGTTTCTTTCATATGACGTCGGTATATTATTTTATTTTATGTCAAGATTTGATGATGGTATGATAGGATACTGTTGAGATTTCAACTGCCTTCAATACTGACCACATTCGACATCGAAATCTATGAATATTTACCTACATTTGTCTTTAAATCTACAAGATTAGTTTAATAATAATAAAGTATGAGTACCTCCTAATTATTTTTAATAATTTGATTCCGTGTTTGTCTGTCAAAATCATAAACTAAAATTTCTCTACACAATCAATAGCGACTGAAATGTCGAAGATTTCTTCAAAAATTCGCTCATGGGGTCATGCTGCATAACTGGACTTTCTATCAATGACTTGGATTGCAGCATTGACAAAAAAAAGTACTTACTATGAATATAGGTATCTAACTTACCACAACGTGGGGTTTACAACTTCACAAATACACCAAAAACCCTCAGGCTCGTCACAGAAAATCGGTAGAAGAAAGTCTCTCTTCTGAATCTGGCTGAAGGTACCTGACAAAATACCCAAAATTATGGTAAAACCATGAAGCACTTGGTCTAGCTAGTCCTAACGCAATATATCCACAAGTATGAGTGAACTAGGTAGGTACTCAGCTGGGAATGAGAGTTTCAAACATAATTCGTGGTGCTACCTACTGAGGTGTACCTATTGAGATATTCAAATGAGAAGAATATGTTATGTACTACTTGACGGAGAAAAAATAGTTATGCAAGACTTCTAGATAATGAAATGCAGATGGCTGTTCATGGAAGAATAGATATGTACTGGATATGTTGACGTAGTATAAGCAAATACCGGTACTTACTAGGTAGGTAAGTAAAGTAATTAACTAACTTTTTGGAGGTGTTTCACTTACCTTAACATATATTCCAGCATGAGTATATCCTATATCCACAAACAGGTATAAAAACCGAAGGCAAATAAATACAAGTTAAACAAATCAGGTGAATAAAACCACAGGAGACTAAAACCAACTGACTGGAGAACAGCGGGAGCGGGAACGCTTGTGTCACCTGAAAACAAAACAATCGCGAAAAACGCATCGGAGGTTATCTGTGCAGAAGGTTAGTCAAGACGATTACGTTTTTTCCGGATCATGATCCGGTAACGCAGCTGTACGGAAGGATCCGTCACCGCAACTCATTGCGTCATAGTTACGGTACCGGATTGTCAATACGGCACGACGTATTGTGTTTTACGGATCTACTAGGAACTCTCTAATAATGGTAACCGTACCGTATTGTTTCGCGACTGCCTAAGAAATACGTCAAGATGTTTTTAGGCCAATTAAATAGTCATAGCCAACTTCGGTACCACTTGACGAAATGTGGAAACTAACAACTGATTTACTTGTCGCTTCTGCGGAACAGAAACGGAGGATGCCGAACACATCGTGTGCGATTGTGATACACTGAGTCGAATCAGATGCAATATCCCACTATCCTTGGAAACGATATCTTATCTCCAGATAATATTTTCAAGATGGCTTATGCCGATCTTCTCCGGTTTGCTAAAATATGAGGAGAAATGGTTTACCTATTAAAAACTTCTTTCATTAGGCTAATGTAGCCTGGGTTACAGATTCGGAGTAACGTGTTTTCTGAAACTCAAAATCCAAAATCCTTTTATCATTAAAAATTATTAAAAAAGATGATTTTAATTTTCTAGACTAGAGAGTACTTCCTTGTGACATAATAAATTCCGGCTATCATCTAGAAACCACAATTTTTCATGTTAAAAAAAGGTACTACACAAATAGGCCATTCTGAAAATCTGCGCTAAATCAGTCGGTCCCAGCCGTGCATCAAAGAAATGATAGATCGTCGTATCTTCAATGATGGGCTCTGGTGAATAATACGTCAAGCAAGCTGGAGGGGGAGAATTATCTTAGGCCGTCTCAATGTCTATTCGCTCTTGGAAATCTTTGGACAGGGACCTACCTACAACACAGAATAGTTACTCCGGCTTCCAAAAGCAGACCCTGAGTGAATAACACAATTGAAACCTGTTGATTGCTTTAGTAGATGTAAGCGTAGGCTCCGTTCCCTGAAATTAATGGTTCCTGAATCTTTTAGACGGTGTCTTATTATTTTCTAATCATTTCTGATCTGCAAGTACCAACATAAGGACTACTTTGTCTAATTTTGATGTACTAGTAGGTATTAACATTCAAAATGAGCATGGCTATCTTCTACCCTGTCCCATTCCCTTTCCCACGTATAAGTTATTTTTTTCGATTAATATTATCAGAAAGCAGTAAATCTTTGTAACTGACCAAAAAAGAAAAAAATGTAACCCCTCCTCATAATGCTTCTTGCTCGCTTTTCTCCCTAGTTGCTGGACCAAAGGAACTTCGGCCAAAAATCACATATTAATACCAGTTCAAATTCTTTTGGTATTGCTAACTTCCTATTCAATAGGTATTCTCTGGTCTCACCTTTGTCTGACATCAACTGGTGGGAACTGTATCCTTCTTGCTTTCACAGGGGGTACTAATTTCGTTTTTGTTTGGTATGTAATTGCCTAAGTGCCTCAATCTGTACGGTAGGTGGGGATTTCTCCACTGTAAACCAACAACTTTTGAGGAGAGATGCAAATTTTTAGGTCAATTATCAAGGCTCATCATCAAGAGGCAATAAGTTCCTTGCCCGAAAGGTTCCAGAATCACCAAACAGGGGAAGATAAGCATAAGTTTTGCTTCTAGGCATCAAAGTTTTCCCACAAGATTGGGGTACGAAGGGAAATCGGTTTATGATGATGTTGACAGAAGTTTGAGGATGTGGGAGGGATGAATGGGCGGGAAGAGGACGAGAGAAGGAGATTCAGAGGAGAATGAAAACTGGTGAATAGAAGGGGGAAGATGTTAGGAAGGAGACGCCAGGGTCGCGTGTGACCGATAAATAGGTTTCGTGACTCCGTGTTTTCTTACATAAATATTGAATTGCTCCTTTGTACACATCTATGAGTTACTCATATTAGTTTTTTCGTTTTGCATCCCTCCACTCAATCTCGTACAATTTTAATATAATTCGGTAAAAATAAATTTAAAAATTCTCCCGGAATTCTATATTTGCGTCTGCACAGAGGCCGCATCCATTGAAGTGTATTGAGAGTTAATCACTACTTTGAGCTTCATCGACAACAAATTTCAGACTTCGGGCGGAATCGACTCTTGACTTGCATTGTTCTGAACTAAAGCCGTATTATTAGTATTTCACACAAACCCTTAAATGTACCCCCGAAATCGAATGAAAAATGGGGGAGTTATACGTGGTTTGTGGACTCACGCATCCAATTGACAGACTGACTCATACATAGGACATACCGAGTTTGTCCTGAGAGCTCCGAAACACAATGCGATACAAAAAGGGGTTGTTTTGCTAATTTATATTCTAATATTCGGGAAGAGGGTTAACGTTATGCGAACAGAACATCATCAGATCATTTCGCTAGACCAGTTTCGCGCATGTGCAATGATTATTACTCTATTATCCGTGATATAATTTATATGGCATTTCTCTGGAACATATACCCATTTACCTACCGAGTTTCAACGAAATCGGACTAACACATGATGAAAAATCGACGTTATGAGAAATTCACGTTTGCGCATGTGCACAGGCTACTCTCAATTCGACGGTATTGAAAATTATAGAGGACCGTCTAAGAGCTAACCCGCACAATCTCTGAAAATGTCATCGGAATCAGACTGAAACTTGGTATAGTTTTGGGCGTCAAGGATTTACCACAGACAGACAGACAGAAACGGAACAAAAATTGATCAGCAAGATCTGAATCGCAAAAAGCTAGTGTTAATTTCGATTTTGGAGGAAAAATATTTTTTTCGACTTCAATCACGAACACAAAGCTTCCCTATCTTCGGCAGTGAGGATGCAAAAAAAGTGTTTCCAGATGCTCGTATTGCTGGCTCGAAAATCTAGGTATTGTGATGTTAACCGAGAGTTTCGAATGTGGAGCGAAAACAGGGCCGAGCACTCCGAAAAAAAGTTCAAACAAGAAATTGGCCCGGCCTGTTTGCGTTCTTTCGCTTGGTCAAATATCCGCCCTCCTCCGTCAGGGCTAACGGTGCGCTGGGGCCGTCGGTCTCCAGGTAGCTTTCTTTGCTTTTCCCAGCGATTGCTCTTTTAACAGGGCGTTGGAAGCGATTTGAGCGGAACTCACAGGAGCGGAAAACGCCGAGACTCTGGTTGGTGGACACGAACCTGTTTGTATGAAGAAGGTGTGAAGGCCCACGTCTAAAAAGGAATATAACAGGCAAGCTCATGGTAATATTTGTTCATTTACCTATTTTTTTAATGTAGGAGGATAGGATAATGAATTTCGGATACACACTTCAGGATGCATGTGTCAAAAAAGAAAAACGCCAATCATTCCGTTTCCTATCACATCTATAACATGTCTGTAGCCCGTTGTAGTCGTTGTAGGCCGTTCGGGCCTGTTGTAGTTAGCTCCCGAAAACATCAAATCAACCCCAGCGCTATCGCTGTCTCGGTTTTGCCGAAATATAAGAAACCTCTTATTCAAAAATCCTTTTGCGTTCATATTTTTCCTCAGTGCAGGCGACCTAGCTACCTGGGTTACCGTAATTAGCACCACAATAGCAAAATGATCCCACACGTCTTTATCAACTGCTCCCATGAATTGACTAAGATGTTTATGAATATCTTGGATCTCTTCCATCTCACAAGTTATCAACTTCTTTAACAGTGTAGCCTTTCTTGCTGGTCCGGAGGACTGATGAACCTCTTTCAACCGTAACCACACATCATGTGCTGTCTTACAATTCTTTATGTGGTTCATTTCTGACGGTGCCAGTGTAAGGATTAGATGTGTTTTTGCTTCCTGGCCTTCTATAAGTATCCTATTGTTCAGCAGCGGCTGTGGTCAAAGGATCTTCAGTGACTGTGGGTCTTCTGCTGTCCCCGTACACAAATTTCCATGTTCTATTTTTGAGCAATAAAGCGGCAACATGTATAGCCCATGATTCATAATTATTTGTCTCCAGTGATTCTATTCTTTCTGAACCACCCATCCTGGATTCCCTGTTGCGCTGAGCCATAACCTCATATAACAGTGGAATCAACTCGTGGTGAATTAGTAATAAATTATATTCTTGACTGGAATCGCAATTTTTTTTTTTTTTTTTTTTTTTTTCAGAAAAAACTATTGGATTTCAAGTGTGTACCAACAGGTTGGAAAATATAACACATGTCACAACAATAATAATAATAATCACTACCGGTGATCAATTTCGTTTCAATAAGATGAATCAATTTCGTGAATCGGTAGAGATTTGTAACTTGGTCAGCGCTTGAAAAAATCGGTAATAATCCCCTCCACCCCCACCTAGAGTGAAAATCCGAAATTTCCGAGGTTTGTTGCACAGCTAGACTGATTGTAACCGAAAAAAATGAGAATCACGAAAATCGGTTGGGAATCGTAGCCTGTGTAGCGTCGACAAAATTTATCAAATGAAAGTTTTTTTCGGCTCTACCCCCTCCATTTTCCCTTTTCCATCTTTAAATTCAAAATTTCCGATATTTGTTGCACAATTAGTCTAAAATTGGGATCGAACAAAGAAAGAATCTCGAAAATCAGTTGAGAATGTGTCCTGTGGGCGTCGACAAAATTTGGGTCACAGACACCTATGGTTTTTTCAGCATGGAACATGCTTTGCCGTCACCTAACTGGGCAAAAACGTGACAAAACCGTGGAACGAAAGTAGCGCGGGGTTTTTTTTTACTTTCCCAACATCCCAACAGAGTGGATAGTAATGTCCATGTTTACTTTCCCAACATCCCAACAAAGTGGAGAGTAATGTCCATTTTTGCTTTCCCAACATTCAAACAAAATAGAAAAGTAATGTTCACTTTTTTTTTTCACGGATTCGGTATTTGCTTGGATTGCCCCCTATCCCCCTGGATAAATTCCAATTGTTCGCCCCTCTATTGACTAAGCCTAGCTTTAGGGGGACGCCCTATAAAGTAAAAACAATGCCTCCGCTACCTAAAGGGAGGCTCTGAAGCTAAATCACCTCGTGTAGGTACAGAACACACAAGAAGCTTAGTAAAACCGACTTAGATCACCCTCTAGTCTCTATCTGTTGATTGTGCACTAAACAGACAGAAACCATAGCGCGAGCTCCCCAAGCCCATGTTTATCACTTTTTCTCCGCCTATCGGCAAACACCCACTTTGTATTCCGAGGAAGTTTACGGTTGGCTATTTGTATGCAAATGCGATCGAAGAAAATGGCTCAGGTGACCTGCCCCCTCAAAATTAAAGCGATTGCTCCACCCCCGCTCGTCACCAATGGATCGGTCCACAACGTAAATTCCTTGTTGTATGTTAATTGCTTCCTGAAGAGCCTTATCAGAGGCGATATTCTTAAGGTGTCTTCTGCAGGCCTATGCGGCGTATAGACGCACCGACAATTATGCCGCAAGATGCTTTAAAATAATGGGAAACGTTAGAAGCGAAGCGAGACGATACATTATAGTTTACCTACTATTTGTGCAGTGTAGGGTTCACGGAATGGGTATTTCGCTTTCTCACTACCGAAGGTAGGGAAGCTTCATGTTCGTGATTGAACTCAAAAACGTTTTTGTCCTCCAAAACCAAAATTTCCACTTGCTTTTTGAGTTTCAAAGCTTGCCGATCAATTTTGGTTCCGTGTCTGTCTGTGGTAAATACTTTTCACGCCCTAAAATATACCAAGTTTCAGACCGATTCCGATACACCTTTCAGGGACTGTGTTGATTATCTTCGAGGCGGTCCCCTAGAATTTTCAATGCCGTCGAATCAATAGTGGCTTGCGCGCAAATGTGAATTTCTCATAACGTCGTTTTCTCATCATCTATTGGTCCGATTTCGTTCAAACTCGCTAAGTAATTGGGTATATATTTTAGAGAAATATCCTATAAATTATGACGCGATTGGTAAAGTAATAACCATTGCCCATCCGCGAAACTCATATTGATTGACACAGGCGAAATTTTTTGTTAAATTTCTTCATTAAAATAAGTTTTGAGGCATTCTGAAACGATTCCTGAAGGTTGCGCTTTTTCATATGTATATATATTTAATCGATTCTTCAGCAATTTTAATGGAATTCAAGTACATTTTTCTGTCAATTTTTTGCATAAATTTTATATTGTCCTACCTAGTAGTTTTTACATTCACTTTTAGTGTCTAAAATTTTGCGTTTGTATGTGTGTGTGTGTGTGTGTGTGTGCGTGTGTGTGTGTGTGAAAAAGCGTTCAATTCTGGAATTCGTTTCAGAATGCCTCAAAACGGATTCCGATAAAGGAAATTTTCGCAAATATGTTTGAAATTCTTTCGGAGCTATTGCAACAGCTCGGTTTTCTATAAAAATTCGCTAGAATTTGTTGAATTATGTATTTATTCACTCGAAAAACCCCCTTGAGTTATATCGCTCTGTATGAAATTGAAAAATAACCCGTCCTAGCCAATAAAAAAGCGAATTGGGAACAATCCGTTTCCAGCTGGAACAGTTTTAGGGCCGCTGTTTTTTGGTGAATTGCCAAAGGAACCTTTCCGGACGACAAACAAACGTCCTTTCCAGCTAGTGGTTCGCTAGAGTCTTGAAGTCTCAATGTTTCTTGGAACACGGCCTAAAAGTATCACTAGGGAAAGCGGAGATGCCAATTTTCGGGACGGCTACCTTCGCTAACTCCCGAAAGAAAAGAGGTTTTTTTTCCTCTCGAAAAAATAAATACGAAGGCAGCCAGTGATGCGATGGCAGCAACTTGAAGAAGACCTGAGCCATTTGGGTTTGATTCAGTGTCAGTTACACAACATCTTCAATGACGTAAAAGCTACCTCTTCTAATATCCAGAAAAACCCTTCTGGCGAGTGACTCCACACTTTTTTTCCCAAAACGGTTCCATCTTCATCATTGGAGAGAAAGTAATGAATAAAAACACAAAAAGATTCAAACTTTGAGCATGCTCGATCCAAACATATTACTGACTTAGAATGGAAGTACCTTCCTAATCCTCTTAGATCATAGAAGCATATTTATGTTTTGATATCTTTCATTATTCAAACATTATCTCAGGTATAAGGACAAACAGAAAACCGTCATGAATATATTCGTAGGATTCGCGAATGCATGAACTCGATTCCCCTAATACATAGGTTCAGATAAGGAATCGCCATCTTTTCGTTGTACTAACATTCAGCTGGTAGGTACGTACGAAACTGCTGATGGGACACTGGTCTCTTTTCCTCCATCGCCGCCGACTACGTTTCGTCAGTCGTTATGCGTGGTAACCATTCTTCTCTGCAATATCCCTCCACCAAAACGAACTGGGGTAATACCTTATTATATCGATTCAGAAAGTTCAGAAAGGATAAACTATTTCTATACCACGGAACAATTAAACCCCTGCGGTACATCATGATTGAGTCTGGTGCTAGCTGATGTGATACCACACGATGCATTCTTGCGTAGTCAATATTACTGAAGCACCTTTTTACATTGTGTACTGCTAAACACCAAAATACGAGGCGTTCCATTCAAATCTAGCGAACTCTGTTAAGATTATAAGCAGAAGTACCAAAGGTCCGAGGCCTAAATATGATGTACATTATTGCTGTGACCTTTTTTTTTTTTTTTTTTTTCGAAGTCATGTTCCTGAGAATATCTCGGAGCAGGAAATAGTGGGAAGTTCACTCCGACCGTCAGGTTGCACTCCTGAGCTAACCACATCCCTTCTGAAAATCCTGGATCTTCACTACCGAGAGAGGAAAGAGGGAGAGGGAGATCGCCAGGGTACAAATACCCCAAACGGCGACCAGGAAACTTAGTTCGCTCTCAGTAAGCACTCATCCACTTTTGCACAATCCCTCTGACCAAACACAGGCTACGGCTTTAAAACTCACTTAGTTCCATTTATCTGATATAAAATTATAAAAATTAATGAATATTCTGAGTTACAACATAAATATAATATCTTACTATAAGAAATACTCTAACTTGGGCTTCGTAAATTATCCCTAAAAATTTGTTACCTCAGTTAAAAATTTGACATAGTACATATTCATTCGATGAGAGTTCTTCCAATAGTTTTCAATCTCCAAAAAATAATCTGAGATTTCCGTAGGTTAGACTCAGCAGGCAATTCGCTCGCGGATATGTTTCGGAAATAGCTCAGACGGGTAGCAAATTTTATAGTTCATTACAATACCTAAGTATTCTCGAAGGTTACGCTCGTCAGGCAGTTGCTCGAGGGCACGTTTCTGGAATACTTAGTAGGTAGCTAATTTCGTCCAAATTAATAATAACAATGGGTATATACATTTCGAAACACCAACATAATTCATTCCTAAACCTTCTCGCAGGTTAACCTCAGCAGGTTATCAGCTCACAGTAATGTTTCTGAAAGGGCTAGTAGGTAAACATTCTCTCTTTCAACGAATTTTCGTAGAAGATGAAGCTATTGCAATAGCTCAGAAAAATCTAATATCAAAATCGTTGAAAAATTTCTCTATTGAAATCCGTTTTGTGGCATTGTGCATATGTGTGTGTGTGTGTGTGTGTGTGTGTGTGTGTGTGTGTGTGTGTGTGTGTGTGTGTGTGTGTGTGTGTGTGTGTGCGTGTGTGTGTGTGTGTGTGTGTGTGTGTGTGTGTGTGTGTGTGTGTGTGTGTGTGTGTGTGTGTGTGTGTGTGTGTGTGTGTGTGTGTGTGTGTGTGTGTGTGAATGGACCAAATTCAGCCTTCTCGCAGGTTTCTCAACTTGCGGCATGTTCCTGGAAGGGCTAGTTGTCAGTCACTCTCTCATTTAACAAATTAGTATCATCACACAGAACACACAGAGAAAAACACAAGTACCTACGTACTGATAGTTTCTTAGGCTAGTAAAATACAAGTGTTTACGAGCGTCGTAACAATTATAATATTATAATGAATTGATGTTTATAGCATAGCTTTATATTTTAGCATGGATACAAAATTATTTCATTGTTATTTACTGAGTTTACTAGTTCTCAAGTTTTGGCTTGGGTCATGATTACCATCGCTTGGTAGTTTGTTACAGACAACATTATCTAAACTGCAACGCATTGCATGTTGATTGAAGATGGAGGTCTATGACTTGGGGCGGGACCGAACTGCTCTTAAAAGTTAAAATTAGCTTCTTTAAGAAATCTTAATGGAAATAGAAGTCGGAAAGTGGGACATTCCTATGCGAATGAAGAAGCATTATCGAAAAGATACGCCTTGGAGTAAAGTGGGTTGTCTGAAGAAGGCGTTCGTTACTTTCTTTTCTTGTGTCTGGGGCTCCCGATTGTATCATGGGCCATGGAGGAAGGGAAGCTGGGAGGGTCAGGTAAATGGCTGGTGGTGGTTGGTTGGTAGAGCGTCGTGTCCCTTCTTGTCAGTCAGCCCCTATCGATTCCTAAAACAACCCTTAGGTTCACCTTGTTTCTCTGAGACCCCATTCCACCAAGCCTTCCAAAAGCTTCTTATACCTACCCGGTGACCCAAATATAACCAGCATTTTTTGACAAGGTTCACCTTACCATCGATGTAACACAAACTTTATTCAACGAATGACAAAACCCTATCGGAGCACGCTAAAATATTTATACACGGTGTCCCTAAAAACGGCCCCCTCCCCTGCTAAAAATTCGTCGAAAAATTCGTATTTTTTTATCTTAATGTTTTTTTGAAAGTATCTCAAAAATGACAAAACTGCGCATTACGCACGTGCGCAAAAGCCCAATTAACATCAACATTGTTATTTTGAATGGGAACCCGCATTTTTTTATTGCAGATTTGGATTCTACGTGAAATTTCATGAAAAAATAACCTATTGCTCGATTTTTAGGTGCGCGCAAACAGACGCAATTCCACTCTAAACGTGCAATAACTGAGTTTTTGGAGATAGTCAATTGGCACGCGTAATACATGATTTTGGAGTGTTTTTTCGTGCTGAACCTCGTAATGATATCCATTTATTGATATTAGAGCGTTTATGTTCTTCACGTATGATTTTCCCACGTTAACGCGTAGAGCAGGGTCTAGAGCAAGCAACAGCAGATGCTAGCTCTTTGCGTATTTCTACACGTATGTACACGACTAACCTAACGCTATCGTCTCTAAGCTATCGCTAAAGTCTCTTTAGTATTTCAAAATCAACAATTCTCTTGAATTCGAGATCGAGTTGAAGAAGTTTGAAATCATTTTAAACTCTGCTTTATCAGCTATTTTCACAGGCATCGAATAACCCGGTTTTACCCAAGAAATAAATAGTATTCGCCAACGCATATTTCGTTGAAAAGATCGGTTCTCCTCAGATCACCAAAGTTAAGCAACATGGGGCTTGGTTAGTACTTACGAGATGGGTGACCGTCCGGAAGCGCCACGGCAATGGCATCTTTTTATTTTTTGTCTAATTATTCAATTTTTCATCTAGGTTCATCTATTTTACGTAATCAGGCCTCGTATAATAGTTCGTTTTGAGTGCCTTCCTTGCTTTATCAAATGGTGACTTCCAGGATTTGGTATGGTACCTAGCACAAATCCTACTACTAACCTACCCATTTTGTTATTGAACTGACCACAGCTTTTGTATACAAACTTATTATTTAAACACAAACCTGCTCGTTGTCTGAATCTTTGTGTTGGCAAATAAATTTTGTAGTACGAAATGTATTTGCGAATGCTTACGAAGAATAGGTACCTATCTACTTTAAAATCAGAAAAGTATTAACGCTTGCATTTCCTCTACTCCCAACTAGATGAACAGGATATCTGGCTGTCGGACGAAGTAGGTACTTTGTTCACATTTATCACAGGTTCTTACTTTTTTCAACTAGGTGGGTAATTTTGGAATTAAACATTATTAGACGACAGTCAGATGGAGAACGAATACCTAACCTATTCTTAAAACTGTGGACACCTTTGCGTCAGGAAATGATGACTACACGTAGGACGAGATTCCAACGAAAGTATTTTTCCCGCCAACGTGTAGGTGGGCCTTTTTCCCGTACACGCATAATTCTACGCGTTGACGCGTAAATTCATGCATGCGCAGTTGGTATTTCACTCTTTTTGCTTACACGGCTAGAAAATTACGGGAAGAAAAAAAACTCTTTATTTACAACAGCGTCGTGGGAAAACACCGAATAACCTACATTTTAGTACGCTTTGTGGAAATTTGTTAGAAAAGTGCAATTCTGTTCAGATTTTCGGTCTTTTCTCAATTTGGTGTTGCAAATATCAATAAATGAACATCATTAAGAGGTTTAGCACGAAAAATACTACGAAATCATGTATTTCATGTGGCAATTGAGTATCTACAAATATTCAGTTATCTTACATTTAGAGAGGGATTGCGCACATTTGGAGCTCCACTCTGGAACCCACTCATATCATGCATTTTTAGACCCTTTTGTGGCAAATAACTTCTATGATCCACTTACCCCTTGAATTCGCACTCTGGGGTAAGTGGAATTCAACGATTTTTTTTATTTATTTTAAAATATCGCTATTATAGATCATTACGGCTTTTCAGATCACTTGAAGGCATTTACTGGATTTTATTGTAGTATCAAGGATTTTTTGTGCAAAACCCTATTCCACTTGCCCCGGTGCACCTCACTTTTCATATTTCAAAAGTAGTTGGGTTTCCGATTTTTAATATATAAAACCTTCAATTTTTGCTCTTTCACTGATTCACTTCACAGACTTTACTTTATTTTGCATACTTGCTGGTAATTACTCAATTCGATTCCATTGATATTTTACCTACAGCATTTTTTCCAAGAGAATCTTTCAATGACATTGATTTTGCGGTAAACGAAAAATTGTTTGACTGAATGTACGTAGGTACACCGAAAGCTGATGTTGAGAATTGGAGATCAATAGGTAAATTGGATTCAAAATTGAACAGTTATGTTGAGTCGAATCCATTGTTATTTGTTTCTATTGGCAACCACGTTCCTGAATTGTTTGTTTGAATTGTAGTTCAAGAAAATATAGTTGTTTGTGTATCGTGTTCGAAGTTTCGTCAATTATATTAAGAATTTAAGATCCCGTGCCGTCCGATTTGATTCTTACATTTGTGGCGACCGTGACAGGACTAACGGGAATTCTTTCTGACACGAAATTCAAGAGTTGTGCTACCAGAGCTATATCAGCATGGAATCGAAAACAAGAGCGGTTTATCGCACCGTATTTACTAAGGAAGCGAATAATATCAAGGAAATCCTGAAAGGAGATGCGACAGAGGTAGAGCTCAGAGCCCGACTGGACATTTTGACAAGGCGTTATTCTCAACTCCAGAGCGCTGATGAGAGAATTTCTTCAATTATAATTTCAGAAGGTGAGGATTACGAAAAGGCTTTGGAAGACGAGCTTGACAAGTGTGCTGAATATGAATTGACTTTTAGCTTGCTAAGAGAGCAAATTTCAGTAAAATTAGAGAAGCCTACTCCTACGTTTGAAATTGCTGGAAGAGCGCCAACTCCACCGCCATTTCATCATTTTTTGTTAAAGTTGAAACGACCTGAATTGGAAAAATTTGGAGGCGAAATGAAGCATCGGAGAGAGCAAGGAGAAGGAGTAGGTGATGAGAAGAAGCAGAAGGAAGAAGTCGAAGAAAGGGATGGGCTTGAGATTTTGTTGGCAGACAAAGGCATGGAAGATATGGATGATGAGGCTACTGATTTGAAAAACAAAAGTGATGTTAATGGAATGGACACTGAGGATTCAATTCATCTGACCATCGGTGGAGACGAAGAGAAGTTATTGGCTGAAGAGGATGATTTAGTCGACAAACACAAAGATACGAGCGCAGAAAGAAGTGGAAGAGGAAGCAAGAAGCAAGACACGAGGAAGAATTACGCCAGAAGTATCACTTCAGACAACTCAACTGATGACAAAGAGAATAAGATAAACTACCGTAACTTGTGGGTAACCGGGTTGGTTGCTGCCACCCGAGCACAGGATCTAAAACACATGTTTTCAAAACTTGGGACGGTTGTTGAAGCCGACGTTGTGACCAATGCGAAAACGCCTAAAGCTCGGTGTCATGTTTTTGTTACAATGGCCACCGCAGAAGATGTCAAAGCCCGTATCGGAAGCCTCAACTTGACAGAACTTCACGGAAGGCACATATCTATGGAAGCGGTTGCTAATAAACGTTGGAAGCAATCCCGAGAAACCATCAGAAAAAAGAAAAGTCCTCTTGGCGAGAAGATAAACAGAGGAAGCGAGAGGAGGGTGACACTTGCAGTGGCAGAGATGACAAACGTGGGGAAAACACTGACAAAGGGAGTCAAACAGTGTCAAAGTTGTGTCTTAAAATACAACTCTGGAACAAGACGTTCAAGAAGAAGAGGAGGCGGGCACGTCTGACTCGTGTGAAGAAGAGGCCAGGACGATGACGCGGAGCGGACGAGTGGTAAAGAAGAGAGAAATGCTTGATTTGTGACATTTTGTGAAAGTTAATTTGTGAATTGTTTGGCTTGAATTTAGTTTTGAATTTCGAGATGTGTTGTGAAATTCGATGAGTTTCACAACAGGTGGGAGGATGTTGAGAATTGGAGATCAATAGGTAAATTGGATTCAAAATTGAACAGTTATGTTGAGTCGAATCCATTGTTATTTGTTTCTATTGGCAACCACGTTCCTGAATTGTTTGTTTGAATTCTAGTTCAAGAAAATATAGTTGTTTGTGTATCGTGTTCGAAGTTTCGTCAATTATATTAAGAATTGAAGATCCCGTGCCGTCCGATTTGATTCTTACAGCTGAGTTATAAGTAAAAGAGCCTTATACGGGGAAGAAGCCTAAAAACAGCCGAAAATCGACTATTTAGTCCATTTTCAATCGAAAGTTTCTCGTATCTATTTTCTTAAGAACCTATCGAAAGTTTCTCGTATCTATTTTCTTAAAAACCTATACTATTTTTCATGTTTTTTTTTTTTTTTTTTTTTTTTTTTTTTTTTTTTTTTTTTGTGTGGAAAATCATGGTTTTTAACCAAAATTGGCTTGAATATCAATTTTTAATCTTGGAAAATTACTTATGTTAGTCATTGGAAAGCGAATTAAATTTCGTTTCAGTACAAGGTACTTTAAAGATTTTTGAAATGGCTTGAAATCATGCTTGAAAAAATAAATTTTGATTGTTTCAAAGATTGACTACATTTTACCGCGCTCAAGCTCGAAAGGTACTCTTCAATTCTACTTGCCGGTGACGGAACACTTTACCTGTACCTAACTCACCTAATTTTTTGACATAGTGGGTATAATTTTTCACATTATAGTAAATTTTACTCTTTCTTTGCTAATTAGGGGACAAAATTATGTGGTAATGATAAAAAATGTTGCTTTCTCCAAAAAACAATAGTTACCTATCCTGAGTTTTCTTGAAAAATTATCGATATGAACTAAAGGGTTTCGGCGGAATCAAATGGTAACACTGTTAGATCTCCCGAAGTCTGCGATAAGCGAGTTTTGAACTTTACTTGACAATTTTTGAATTTATTTTTTCATGCTCAATTTTATGTTTGTTTAAGTCTATTTTTTAAGGTAAAGTAGAAAGGTTATGGAATAAAAATCACGTATGGATCCTAGTAGGTCCTACATCCTTGGCGCCTTGAAAAAAATTAAAAAAATAAAAAATAAATAAATAAATAAAATAAAATAAATAAAAAGAATTTAAAAAAACACGACTGCGAAACGCAAAGCGACTAGGATGCAGGAATAGGATGAAAATTTACTGTTTTGACTTGATCTTATTCAGTCTTTTTGATTATAACTGTTTATGTACTTACGTGTGTGATTCCCGACTATTCGAGTATCGACTCAGCAGAAGCAGATCTGTAATATAGGAATAATAGACAACTGTGTGCCTGATAATTTCCTTTTTTTAAGGGGCCCTTTTGGAATTTCGCCCCCGGCCCGGATTTTCTCTTCACGTCCCTGATTATGGCAACTCACACTACTAGCAGTCTTGGAATTCTCGTTTTCTCTTTTACGGAGTGAACCTGAGTAATAATGCTTTTCTACAGAATCTGAAACCAAAGTGTTGGGAGAAGCCGAAACCGCGTACATGTCTACCCTACTCCACGAAGTGATAGCTATCTTCACTGAAGCCGAGCCATTGTTCCCTCACGCCTGAAATGTCAACGATAAAGATCAAAAGAGAGGACGCCAAATTCATGATATTTTCATTGTAAAAGGCCATTGAAGCTCAGGGTAAATTAGTTTTCGCCATAGTGTCGTTAGTCAGAGATCAGATTGTGTATCGTTTTAATATTTTCTGGTCACTTCCATTACAGAATAAGAATGTTTGCAGTTGAATCGGGAATAAAGAATCATTAAACAAGAGAGTCCCACAAAGATTGAAGAAAAGGAAGACAATCATCTTAATTGAAACAACGCTGAGAAGATTTTTTATTTCTGTATCAGATAAGCCTTCTGCGCAATTCGCTAATTATCATCATTAATTACCGGAGCCTGTAGTGCAGCATCATCCAGTCTTTAGGGAAAAAAAGTTATATCATACTCGATTTGTTGAAATATAAAAGTTCCAGTCATGCTGCATGATCGTATGAGCGAATTTTCGTAAATAATCTTATTACATTGTATGATAGAACATATTGTTTCATAATACACTGTTTTGAAATTTGTTGTATTGCTTTGAAATTTGAGCGTTTCGGGTGCATAAAAATATTTAACTACCTACTAATTTTATGGCAGCAAAACTCTTTCAAAATAATATTCTGCAAATCGAAGAAGATTAGGAAATTTTAGCTGTTGTTGGGAGTTTTAATAGATTTTTCAGTAAAAATTAATGAAACTTGAGTACAATTTTCTCAATAATTTTGTGCGTAAATTTTATATGTTCTAGTACGTTGTTGACAAACTTTTTTTTGCTAAAGTTCTGCTTAAAAAATTATACATAAATTTGTCAATTTGTATCCTTATTCAACTATTTTTAGTGACTTTTTAGTACATTTTATAGAATGTAGCCATTTCATTCTGCTCAAATAGTGTTGGCCAACAAACTCATCCTTTCGTTTGGAATGCTTGATTTTTTGCCGCAAGAACGGAATTTTTATCTCAATCCTAAGGAGAGTTATCGTCTGGAATGACACACACACATATACACACAAACATACACACACACACACACACACACACACACACACACACACACACACACACACACACACACATATATATATATATATATATATATATATATATATATATATATATATATATATATATATATATATATATATATATACATATAACTGTAGAATTCGTTTCAGAATGTCTCAAAACGGATTTCAATTAAGACATTTTTCGAAAATTTTAATTTTAAAATTTTTGAAGCCATTGCAATAGCTTTATTTTTCACGGAAATTCGCTAATGGAAATTCATATTTTAGTACAGGGGTCTCCAACCTTTTTTCAGGGCGGGCCGAATTGAAATTTTTTCTCGATTGCGCGGGCCAAACATTATATAAGAGAAATAAAGAGATTTACAGATAAAGAGGAATAAATGAAATTTATTTTGAATGCTTAATAGGCAGGTAACTACCAAATATTGTCATTGTAACAGCGAAATCACTTTATTGTGAGGTTTGGCACTGTTTTTTGCTCAAAACATTTACGTAATCTGGCTCAAATTGTGTCATTCCTATCAAGAGGCTCGCTTCCAAATGTTCATCAGTTACGTTGGCCCTGTATTCAGATTTCGTGGATTTCTTCTTCGAAAAGGTTTGTTTGTACGGAGATGTGCAACTGAAGAGAGAGATCATTGCGCGGGCGAAGTCTCGGAGTTTTGAAAAATTTCTTTCTGGGAGCGCAGCGAAGAATTTTCGGATATAATTTCATGTCATGTAACTGAAGTTCAATTACTTCCAGCTGAAGATCCGGAAGTAAATATCCAACTGCTGAAGTGAAAGGGTTCTGAAAAATTCTGATGTTCAAAGATGCTTCCTCAAAATCTTGAAAACGGGTCTCGAACTGGTCTCGCAGACACCTGATAAAATTTACTCTCCATTATTTTCGGATTTAAGGGTGTTGCACGCTGGGAAACGTACCAGGTTTTTCATTGCTTTATATGTTTTGAAAAGAGCCATCTTAAAAGCTATGAGTATAAAATACAAAATCAGGCTACTTGTTCGTTCCTTGAAGTTTCAAGTTCAGTCATTCAGTATTTGAGTGACATCAACTAAAAAAGCTAATTTCCGTAGCCAAGAAAACTCTGACAGTTCTGGGGTAGCACAATTTTTTTTTCTAAGAAAATGTTTGTGGAGGTAATAAAAAAGCTGTGCACAACTCTCCCGCTGCTTAGCCAACGAACTTCACTATGATAAAGTACATTTAGATACAGACAATCAATTTCTGCAAGGAATACCTTGAACTGTCGGTGGTTCAGTGCATATTTTCTGATGAAATGCACTATCTGCACCAAGACAGTCATGACTTCACTAACATTTACACTTTTTCCGTATAAAGCTTGCTAATGAGTAGCCATTGGTTTTTCTGATCCTGCCTCAATAACAAATTTGTGGGATTCACAATAGTCCCCTCCTCAACCGCCCACCCACTAATTAGCTGGAAAATGGCAATGATAAACTTCGAAAAAATTACTGTTGTGGAAGTTCTGGGGTGAACGGGCCGGTTCAAAAAGCTCGGCGGGCCGTAGTTTGAAGACCCCTGTTCTGGTATATAGGCCTTGGACAGTAAAGCAGCTACCCATCTTTTTCTGTTTGCGGTGTACATGTGACTTTTCCGACCGTCACAGCCGTCAAATGTCCATCTTTCCATGGCACAGTGGTCTGCATTGCAATTCTGGCTAGACAAAATTATTTTTTGGCCCTATCTTAAAGGAGATTTTACGCTCACTCCGAATATATCCCTAGTTCCTATACCAAATATGGCTCTTTAATGCGTTTTTCGTGAGAAAACCTCCAAAATGTCACGTCTTTAAAGATATTTTTCAGATTTTCTCCAACAAATACATTTGAAAACGATTTTTATTGCAGAGAAAAGCTATAGAATAGAGGATTAAATTTTGCGTCAACTGACTACCAGAAATTCCTGAACCGATTGATTAATAGGAGGGTATTTGTATGTCAAAATTGTCAGTACCTAATCGGAAAATACCACTTATTCGTAAATTCAGGATGAGAGTTGATATTTTATCGAATATCTTATTGAAGAAAAGTTGTAAATAATTCAATTTTGTGTGAATAGACTCCCAATGTTTTTATTTTCTACAAAACTTGAGAGAGTTATGGCGTTTCAAAATTTGTGTCAACCCCGCGTTTCTGCTAACATGCTACACAGATTTTTTGTGCAAAAATCCGCACATCACAATTCCTTCATACTTGCGTTCAGCACATATTATGCTTCACTGAAAAAATGATTTTAGCTGCAGAGGTTCGTAGAAGGAAGCAAGATACCCTGAAAACATATTCAAATGTGACAGAAGGCGTGATAATGATGTTAAAAATTATTCGCCGGCCGTAAGTTCGAAAAAACAGTTCAAGATCTTCAACCGTTAGATCATAGATTTTGAGGTTTTTGAATAAAATTGTTAATTCAGACCTTACGGGTCAGTCGTTAATGTATCTTGAGAAACAGAATTAAAAAAAAAAAAAATTAACATCCCCAGTCATTATTGTCTCCCTTCTAACACCTCCAACTACACAATTTCTCTACGTCTCTCTCGAATATACCCAACAAGCATATAATTCACACCCTCACATTGATTGAAACTAACTTGCTCCTTGGAACCATGATTTTTCGTAATAGGGAAACAAACAAAATAGGAACTTAGTATCTGAAACCACAAAAACGCTCTCCAAGTTTCACTTTGATATCTCGAAAATTGTGGAACAAGTGAGAGGGGCATTTCCAGACCAAATACCTTTTCCGGACCAAATTAAACTTTTTCCAAACCAAATTAAACCTTTTCCGAACCAAATTAACCTTTTCCCAACCGAATTAAACCTTTTTCAAACCAAATTAAACTTTTTCCAAACAAAATAATACTTTTTTCAAACCAAATTAGGTTTGGAAAAAGTTTAATTTGGTTTGGAAAAAGTTTAATTTGGTTTGTAAAAGATTTAATTTGGTTTGGAAAAAGTTTAATTTGGTTTGGAAAAGATTGTATTCGGTCTGGAAATATATACGTATATCGGGTGTTTCAGAAGTAATGGCCCACCCTCCCGCATTTCGTTATTTGATTACGTAAAAAATACGCCATTCTTTATATTTTTAGTGGGGAATTAAAAAAAAAAAAAAACTTTCCCGTAGACCCCTTGCGCGCAGTTGCGCGCAAAATAACACTAACTTCATTTTTTCAGATGAGAACCCCCTTTGTTTTCAGATTTGGATTCTAAGTGAAATTTGAAGAACAATTGAGCCATCACTCGATTTTTGTAGTGCGCATAATCGGACGCAATCCCACTCCAAAAGTGCGCAATTATTGTGAAATAATGAGTTTTGAAGATATTCATTTGCCACATGCAATACATGATTTTGGTGTATTTTTTGTGATGAACCTCGTAATGATGTTCATTTATTAATATTTGCAACACCAACCTGGAAAAACTGCATTTTAGTACGCTTTGTGGAATGTGGAAATGATTAAGATAAGTGCAATTTATTCTGGTCGACTTTTCGGTGTTTTCCCAAGATGATGTTGCGAATATCAATAAATGAACATAATTACGAGGTTCAGTGAGAAAAAAATACGCCAAAATCATGTATACAGGTAGCAACTGAATATTTTCAAAACTCAGCTGGTTTTTCACAATTTTTGTTTTAGAGCGAGTGGAATTACGCTCACTTTTGGAGCGGGATTGTGCCTGCTTACTCGCACTTGAGAGAGAGAGGGGGGGAGGGAGAGAGAGAGAGAGAGAGAGATGAGACGACGAGTGAAAAGGGCAAAGAAGAAGGAGTGAGAGAGAGGGGGGAGGGAGAGAGACCTGTTATCTCAGAAGCGAGCACCATATTCATACAAATTCACACATTACTTTTGTACTTATATTTAGCAGTCTTTATACTCGTATTCGGACGTACCCGTAACTTTCAAACGAACAAACGAGATTAGTCTGTTTTGTCGAGGGAAGCTGTTGTTAACCTCTTGACCTTCTCGCGACATCGCCTAATCAGCGTGTACATTGGTATCTCAACAAAGAAATCAACGGAACACTTTTTCTGTTCGTCCCTTGTTTAAGGAAACAAGAAGAAAGACCTGACAGAACCGGCGTTCGTTTGATACAAGAGGAAAGAAGGATCCGAGGGATTTGTTAACGGGATTCTTTCCTCCATCGGAAAGAGAGAAACAAAGCAGTTGGGAGGGGTTGAAATAATTGGATTCTTCCTTTCTGCTAAAGGCTCCCCAAACAGAGAATGAAAATCTGGAAATCGCTGGCAATTAAAGAGCCAATGCCCGCGGTTACAATCACAGGATCGGACAGGGTGCGCGGTTTTTGTGGGCAAAAAAGCGGCAAATATGGTGATTAATTGCGTGAAATGTAGCTTTTCGGAAGAAAGAATATACGTCGAGGGACCAACTAAAAATTATGGGTTTTTCCACTGGAACATATTGTTTGTTTGGTGTTTTCTCACTCACATGACCTCGTGGTCGTTGAATGTGGTTCGTTATTACTTTGCAATACTGAGAAAAATTTTAACATCAGAATAACAGTCAGAATAGAGAAAATGTAGTATGTAATAATAAAATTTTGTATTACAGACTACAATGTGTTACTGCTACAAACCAATGATTTAATATGCAATACTGCTAAAATCCATCCTTTATATCAGACTAGGAGTTTCGGGTGAAAGAGGAACATGCGCGATATAATCCCGTAGTCGAGTCTCATTATAACTGTTCAAGTTAAATACATTGAAGTTTGAGATCAGGGGCGTCGCAGTATTACCATACAGCTCAGAAAGTTAGTAGAAATGTTTGCTTGTGTGTGTCGGTGAAGCTGACAGCGAGCGAGTGCCAACTTGGTTTTCCTGGCGTGACAACACCTAGCCGAGGCCCGCCTCCTAAGTAGATTACCCTCATGGAAGCCGTACATCTACATTTGAGCTATATTCGCGCTGCATTACAATTACCTGCGTTTTGTGTGCTTTGAACTCCAATCCGGCTGTCGTAGCACGTTTCGTTGAGAGATGTGCTCTATTGGATGGAATGAATGAATGAATGAACGCCTCTGTTAGTGAAATATACAGGGTGTACACATTAAGATCGCACCACCTGCCAGGGTTTGATTCTACTACTAATTTCTGATCAAAAGAGTCTCCTAGCAGTTTTTTTTTTTTACTCCGCTAAAAAACCGGGGTTTTTCCATTTTAAAGTTTTTATCGTATTTTCAATCTTATGACACTAAAACGGCCATCACTTTCTTAATTTTTGAGTAAAATCAAATCAGATACAAACGATGGAATGAAAATTAAAGTTCCTATCTCGCTGATGCTAAATCAATATTTATCGCTTGGATTGAACGAGGGATAAATCAGCCTGAAAAGTGAAATAGGCCAATTTTCTAAAATCTTTGGTTTATTCAGCGCTTAAAGGTTTCAGTAATTTGACACAAGAACTTTTGCAGGTAAGCCTAAAAACTGCGTCAAAATTTCAGCTTTCTAATGTTATAAGCAGTTTTTATTTACTTTGTTAATTGGCGAAGAAAAGTGTATAGTATGTTGAAAAACGTAGTTTTCTCTATGACATCGAGGGTTTTCGTGAAAAATAACCCACTAAGAAAATACTATTTTGGGGTCGGTTTCTACGTATTTTTTTATGCTGAATCGAATGGTAACACTCGCAGATCTCTCCAACTCCGTTACAATCGAGTTTTACACTTTAACTAACTATTTTTAAGTTCATTTGTTAGGCTCAATTTTATGTTTTTTAAAAACTTGTTAAACCTGTTTTTTTTTCTTTATTTTTTTAAATAGACATGTACATTTTAGTCACGCTATTGAGTTACACCAGCTCTTCAGTTTTTGCTAATTTACTAAGTGAAACATCGCACGGCTTGGGTTCATTTTTTGCAAAAGAGTTGCATTTTTGGTAGGTAATTATCGTGAAAATTAGTATTTTTCTTGGTTTTGTTCTTGCTCTCGTTATCCCGTTACTTGTCCTGCCAGTCATCGGACTTCTGAACGCTACGCCGCCTACCGTAGACCCGGTGGACATCACTTTTTTCCCGAGGATCGATAGATCGCATTCATATCTCTACTCATTTTCCACGAATCTAGTGGTTCGTCTAAGTTCGAGCGATGAATTGCCATAGTTGTCAGGCCGCGTTCCCTGCCCAGAACTTGTTCTGACTGCAAAGGGAATTTTGGCACTTTAGTTGCATGAGTATTGTGGAACTTATATAGCAAAATGTCGCAGGATACAAAGAAAAGGTGGAAATCCACAACGTGCAAATCTTCTCAATGATGTACTATAACGGATCTTGCTACCCTTCTCGATTCTAAGTCGAATTCATTTTGGACCCAATTGAAGTCGGAGTTGGAAACTTCTGTTACTAATATTGTGAGGATCGAGATAGCTTCTAATCTTAAAGCTGTCAATGACAGAATTGATAAACTCCATAGTACTATCGATTCTTGTTCTAACTCAGCTGATTAGATGAATGAAAATTACTATTATCAATCAGGACTTGTCCACAAACACTGATGCGAATTTGAATTCTCGGTTATACCTTCTAAAGAAACAGGCTGCAGAAAGGCAGCAGCTCTCTTGTGACCCCAGTCAGGGGCTACCCTCTGAAAAATGAATGTCTGTAATGGCAGATGGGCGTCGAAGAGCTCGAAATTTCTTAATTTTTAATCAGGCTGAGTCCTCCTCATTGTTGCTTCAAGATCGCATTAAATATGATTTAGAGTTGGTGACCGACTTTATAAATAAAATCTTGCGTAACCAAGTTTATAATATTATCCGCATTAATTGCCTGGGTAAGCCTTGGGGAAACTCGTCTGAGCCTCGGCCTTTACGTGTATCGATGAATGATCCAAACTCTGCTACATCTGTACATTTTGTAATTCTGCTACATCTGCTTACCGTTCTGGAAAATTTTTGAACTATCAATTTAATCTGATAGAATAAATATTGAGAGGGCATTCCTTGTTTGTATTAGAAATGATTTGTAGAGACCGAAAAAGGAGGGCGAACAGGATTTAACTATTAAATACATCAATGGTATTCCAACGATTGTCCCATTGAAGTCCACCTCATCAGTTCAAGAACCTTCAAAAAACTTCTAACGCTTTGCGCCTACTCTCAGAACACTGGGGTATTAGTAGGTACTAAACTACCCGATCTTCATTGCTTGGCTTCAACTTTCTCCTATGACTTCTTATCCTTTACGGAAACATGGCTTTCGGTTAGTGTTGATTCAGCCGAACTAAAACTAGACTCTTATGCAGTACATCGGACAGATAGATCTTCTGTAAATTGCCACGAAATGTCTGCAGAAGGGGTCACTCCTCACATTGCCCAACATCAACATGGGTTCATTCCAAGACGCTCGACGATCTCTAATTTATTAGTATTTCAAACATACATTCTTGGTGCTTTTGGTAATGGAAACCAGGTCGATTGCGTGTATACCGATTTTTCTAAGGTGTTTGACAAGATCACTCACTCTATTTTATTATGCAAAATTACAGTCGTTAGGGTTTCATGGAGCTTTTCTTCAATGGATCGAGGGCTATTGGTCTGATAGGAAACTGATATTCAGGACCCAAAATATACTATCAGAACCCTTTCTATCATCTTCTGGGGTCCCCCAAGGTTCCCATTTGGGGCCTTTGTTTTTCATAATTTTTCTCTCCGACCTACCTGAAATACTCCCGGAACGAATACACTTTTTGTTATTAGCTGATGACCTGAAACTGTTCTTGGAAATAACCTCAGTGGATGACTGCATTCACCTCCAGCTAGGTTTTGATGGGCTCGTAATTATTTGGTGTAAATCCAACAATTTGTTTCTTAATGTTAGCAAATGGAGTATTACTACTTTTTCACAATCTCCTAATACTATTCATTTTGATTACACAATCATGCATAGTGGTCTTTGTCATAAAATGTCAGTATCTGACCTGGGGGTATTGGGCGATAGCCGTTTATCTTTAAATGAGCATATTGATAATATTTGTAGTCGAGCCATGCGATCATTGGGATGGCTTAAGCGTAACACTCGTGATTTTGATAATTTAAAAGCATAAAAAAACCTTTATATTGCTATGGTTCGCCCCCATCTTGAGTATGGAAGTACGATTTGGTCCCCATACTACCAAGAACATAAAAGGCGTGTTGAGCCAGTACAACATAAATTTCTCCGCTGTAATGCTTTTAAAAACGTGTTCGGCAGGATGATGTTGTTGATGATTCCCTGATGACCGAGTGTGGTCTTTTATTACTCCAAGATAGACTAGTCGTGGATGATCTTTTATTTTTGATCAAATTACACTATAGCAAAATTTACAGCCCCCAGTTATTATCTTATTTTGGTTTTCGTACGCCGATCCATCCCACAAGAAGTGATGATTTATTTTCCATCTCTTTTGTCCCGTTTAATTATTTGTTGAACAAAACCCCTTTTATAGCATGGCTAGACATTATAATTTAATAGCAGCTGAGAATAATTGCCTTGATTTATTTTTCAATAGTTTTTCCGTTTTTAAAAACACATTATTTATTGTTCTACATTTCCTACCTAGTAAAAGGTACTATTATTATATTTTATGTATTGATTTAATTTTTTCTTTACTAACACTTTTGACTCTGTATAAATTTCTATTTTCATTCGTTATCTGTATTTTCCAAGTATGGTTTTATTATTGTATATTGGGCTAACTAGCTCGTAAATAAATAAATCAAGTAAAAAATTTTTAAGACAGAAAAACATGATGTTCGCTTACGTGCCCCATGCTGTTTTTGGCACGAAATTACTCATTTTAGAATCTCCTATTGAAACCGTGGGAAATAGTTCCAGTTGCAGTAATTCGTACCCACGTATTCATTTTATATTTTTAGATTAGAATAGATTCCATTCTAAGAAATTAGTACACTCCTCATTCTTCTACGTTGAGTAATTTACATTCTGAATTGTCCCAAAGTATTTATACTGGTGACGTCACACTGTGCTGGGGGTCCGTTAACGTCATGTTTGGTCAAAACTTGAGAAAACCTTAAAAAGAAAACAACTCATTGTAGGAAAGCGCTTTTGATGTTAAATTTCACAGGAGATCCGAGTGAAATAGACGCTTCTGCTGAATAGGAGACAAAATGGCTTTGGAGCTCACTCTGCTGACCGATGACCTATCATGCGTCTTCGGTATTCTCCCTTCAGCCTCCCTCTCAAATTTCAACTTCCTACGTCGAATAGAAAACAAAATTGCTTTGGAGCTCGATCAGCTGATCAATGACCTCCCATGCGTCAGCGGCCCCTGATACATCTTTATCCTCGTCATGTTACAGATTATATCCATACAAGTTTCATCAAAATCGGAAGTCAGGAAGTGGCATTTAAAACAATTTTAAGAGGACTTTCATACAACAACGGACCAAGTGAACACAATAGATCATTTCTCGTTAAAAAAAAAGAAGAAAATTCGCTAAAAAAAAGGAATTACGATTACAACTACTAACTAAGATTTGATCTATCAAAATGTAAGTAGTTACAATTACGATTTTAGTTGGTAGTTAAAAATGGACAACTGCTTTTCTCCAACTACTTGTTAGTAATTACAACTATTTTTCATCAACTACTCGTAGTTGATAAAAGTAGTAAATAGATTTAGTAGGCAACTACATTTTCAGTCTGTAGTTACAATTATTCAACCACTAACTACAAAAAAAAAACTGAAACTTGCAGATTTTACGTTTTCAACATTCCTGATCACAATTCTGCAATACAATTCTCTACAAAGGGATCAAGTTTTTCTAGGAATCGATCCTGAGGATGTCGACGGCTTGGAAAGAACGAATTTCTTTTCTGGCGATTTAATTTTTGGCGTTGGAGGTTCGCGGCACTGGCTCCGTGGTGTCACATCTTACCTATTCTCACCAAAAATATATACAGCGAATTCAGAGGGTCCAAGGAGTCAACCCTCTAAATGTATTTTAATCAATTTTTTGTCTATACTGTTGGAAAGCTGAAATTTCGGGCAAGTTTTTCCCGAGGAGCTCACGCCGATAATCTCCGTATTAATAGCGCAAAAAAAGAAGAAAATACGATAATTTTCAAGAAATCTTCAAATTTTTAACTATTTTAATTTTTTTCGTCAATTAAGATTGTTAACCCATTACGCGACACATGAGTATGAGACACTCACATGGAAATTTCAGAGTGTGCGGTTGGTCACCCTGAGCGCCGGTAACCAGGATTTGCGCCCTTGTAAATTTGCCCCAACTATTCTACTATCTGCTGCCGTTCGAGCCAGCCCCCTCGGAGGTCCCAAACCCAGATAAGATCCTAATTCCTAGAACTTAGTGAGTATGGCATACTGGTGTCACCCGGTACCTAGTGAGTCTGACATATCCTGGTGTCATTCTCAGCTTTCAACAGAACACAATGGTTTTTATTACAGATTCAGCATGCTGCAAATCATAGTGAATTTGTTTAGCTTTGCTAGTCGATAAAATTATTCCGATAATAACATTTTCAGTCTCTAAGAAACAAACGGTTTTTTGCTTTCTCACAATTGAAGGTAAGGAAGCTTTGTGTTCGTCATTGAAGTCGAAAAAATCGTCGTCAAAATCAAAATTTCCACTTGCTTTTTGCGTTCCAGAGCTTGCTGATCAATTTCGGTTCCGTGTCTGTCGATCAGTCTGACTGTCTGTGATAAATCCTTGTCACGCTCAAAACTATTCCAAGTATCAGTTCGATTCCGATGAAATTGTCAGAGATTGTACAGGAGGGAGCCATCAAATATGCCACATACGTGCGATGGGTGTGGAGTTAGATTTTCCTTGGAACACGCCACGAGTTGCAGAATAGGCAGACTCATCTCCAGACGGCATAATGAAGTACGTGATGTGTTGGGTGAGCTAATGGTGAATGCATTGGAGAGCTGCACCAAAGAACCGATTGTAAGGGATGCTTCGGAAAGCAGCCCTGATCTGCGTGGTAACTTGGCATGTCGCGGTGTGTGGGAACCGCAGAGGGAGGCATTTCAGCGGAAGTATGGAGAAGCAGCGTCACGCTTCCTTTACACCCTTAGTGTGTTCGGTGGATGGCCATGCTGCTCCAAAAAAGACTGCATTTCTGAAAGTGGTAGTAGAGGTCTTAGCGGATAAGTGGTCACGTCCACAAGGTATCGTACGGGCATGGTTGCGTGTCAGAATAGGCTTTACCATTCTTCTGGCATCAAGTATGTGCATCCATGGGGCACGGAAAAAGTGGAGGAGCCAGAATAACTTTTAGGTGTTGGAGATGGTGCATCGCTTCACTTCCAACAACAAAGGATTAAAACATAATTATGTACTGTGAAAGTTCCTCAACCTCAAAATTTTCAAAACTACTTCTCTTCCTCACCCAGCTGACATGTTTGTCAATTTGCTGTTGAATAAATAATTGTTTAATTAGTTTTGAATAACGTAGCTAAAACAGAATAGACCAATAAAGGTGATTAAGTGAGTTATTCATGGTTCTCAGAACTTGGCAGTGACAATCAAGAGGTTGGAAGTTCGCAATGAATAAACGAGACATAAAAACAGGAATCCATGAATGGGCTGAAAAGAAGAACAGCTTCTGGCAGATCAAGATGGAGCGTTCGCTCCTCATGTTTTCAGTCTTTCCCTTTTGAAAGAAGGTCAAGTGCCTAATTCCTTAACGGCCCGCGAGGGGACGATGAGATGTTAATACCAGACATTAAGGTTGAGCATGACCGTGATGATAATGCCGTACCCCACTCTCCTACACCCTTCCCCTTACAAGTCTGCATCCTCGGCTACACCACCACTACCACTTTACCGTCCCCGGGTTTTGTATAATGAAAATTTTCCGCAAGGCTCGTTATTACAAAGAGTGACTTCATGTAAAATAGATGGCGCTGTTCTTGTGGTGCCGCCCCCTTCATTACGCGCCTCTCCAAGCTCCTTCTCTCTCTTCCTTTGTTCCATTTTCCTTCCACACGGTCGAGGAAATCTCTTGAAGGATTTTACAAAAGGGGAGATGTGATTGTTACAACGGGCATTGTTTCAAACGGTTTGTCAAGTTATAGGGATGAATCAGGGTGAATGTATCCTTAGAATGAACGATGAGTACTCTGCCTCATGCTGAAGTGAAGGTCAATGAGAAGCTCCCGGAACCTAGCTCAGTGCAAAGCAGAAATGGCAACTTCAATCTTCACGAGAACACGCCCCTGTTCCAAGCTCTAGCTGTTCAGGTTCTATGACGATGATCATTGACCCTACCTACACACCTAATAATAAACCTAATTTTTGGTTAATTATTTTCAATAATGAATCTCGTAATCGAACAAGAAAATTTTTTTTTAACCCGCCTTCAAAATTTATGGTTAACGTTTCAAGGTGCGTAGAATCCAAAACTCGAACAAAAGAGGAAAAAAACCGTCCGTCCGCCGTAGACTGTACACCGTCCGAAGCTTTTCTCAACCAAACCTTAAGAAATTTGGCTTAAAAATTATAGTTCGGCCGAGGATGTGCCAGTAACATCGGCTTCACGTTTGATCAACCCTGAAGGGTAGAACCCAAAGGCTGAAATATTCAAAAATCGAGATCTTGAAATCTTTCGAGGTAACAGTAGGTACCTAATTTTCTTTAATCTCATTTATAGATATCCGCGTGAGGAATCGAATGAAACCGCTTTGCGATTATACGTTTGCTTTCCATAAATGGCTAAAACATCGACAAGGACAAAGGGCATCAACGCGGGAGTGAGTCGTAACCAGTAAAACGTTATCGAAAATCACTCTGAAAACTCTGACACCTCAGCTGATTCAATTCCAATGGAATTCTGACGTCATGGAATCGAGTTAATTAAAACTTCTGTATCCTATAATGGGCTTGTGAAGCGTAGGTAGGTAATCACCTCATTGATTTTCAGTAGGTCAGCTCTTGTTAAATATAGAAATTTTAACGTCATTTTTCATCCCACAGTATTATGTTAACTGCGTGGCCAGCAAGCTGATTTATGAGCATAGGCGTAAGAATAATTGTTTACACACAGGTGATCATTCTCAATAACTGCTATTGTTAGCATGATTGCAACCGCTTGTTAATTTCTGATAATTCATGTTATATGTATAATAAATGAAAGCTTATGACGAGAAGTGGGGGGGGGGGGCTGTAAAATATGAATTTTTCGTGTGAGTGCACAAATAAGCTTATGACGAAGAGGTTTCAAATATGGTGCTGGTGATAAATAAATAAAACAACATGACATCAAGTGATAAGACTCACCTCAAAATCTGAGTCATTATTGACATTGTCTTTGCTATGGCACATAAACTAAAAAAACGTCACGGAAAATTGCTCACGAAAATATTTTGATGATTTCCACTTACAACCGAGTCGTTGCTAGGGAAATGGTACTTCGTCGTTTTTCATCCCACAAAATTCGTTGACCATTCGTTCGAAAGCTCTCGATTCATCCAACCATATTATGTTAACTACTGCGAAGTGCGTGGCCAACAAGCTGAGTTATGAGCAAGGTTATTTGAATAATTGTGTACACTCAGGTGATCATTCTCAATAATTGATATTTTGAACATGATTGCCACCGCTTGTTAATTTCTTATGATTTCATTGAGCTGGTGTTTCGATGATTTGATTCATAGCAGGTGATCCAAATATTGCGAGAACGGTTTGATTTGTGAAGCGGTGGTTAAATAATTGTAATAGGTAATTTCTATGCTTTACACTCTAGGAAGCTGTAATTTCGTATGTAGCCTCTTTAGAACATTTACGTGACGATGCCCAGGGCCCGGATCAGCTGAGTGGCTCTTAGAGCTTGCATACGAGTCTGCAACATATACTTGTCTTCTACTAAAGACATAAAATGTCCCAATGTGTTGCAGACTCGTATGCAAGCGTTTAATAATAAAGTTGAATAGTTACTTATAAGCGGGTTTCACGGGTTTATGTGAAACGCGTGAGCTAAAACATATTCTATGTTTCAATAATTATTTGTTTGAGGTATTTGTTTTCTTTATTTTCGTATCTTGTAACAAAAACCAACAAATTTCAAGAGGGGTTAGAAAATCGAAATTTGAGCCAATAAGGGCGTATTTCGAAATGATGTGGGGAAAATTAAAAGTAATGTTAACAATTAATAAGATTGATTCTTAGCGTCTGACAGTCTCAGCGCCTTGGTCGTCATCAACAGTCCTTCAAGATCTTAATAGTGTTTCATCAATTAATAATTTATTGTGATTTGAAATCGTGGAGTGACGAACCGTAAATTGCGGACAGGAGACTTATTGTTTCCCGATAAATTGGTTTTTCTCAGGGGGTTCGGTCACCTTAAGGTTTGTTATGGGTCGGTAGTTAGTTACCACCGGAAGGTGGCTACGTGGAACGATTACGGCGCTGGAAGATTAATGGCAGCAGAAACCTCTCACCATTTTTCTTCTCGTTATGGGAGATGGGATTGCGAAGTTATAGTGGGTGGGGGATAGGCGTCCCAATGATACGAAATAGGATTAACCCGAGATTATAGTAGTCAATTCCCACCCATCCATCAATTGGTGAATAGAAAAGTATTGATTAGCCAATAATGGAACCGTCTGGCTTTATAAAAATGGATCTCGCACCTCACGTTATTTGTCTAACTGGATTAATCAGAAAAGTAAACTGTGGAAGTCAACGATGTTGATAAAACGTTTCAACAGCAATTTAATGTAATTGATTTCGGAAAGCAAAACCATTTATTTATTTATGTTGAATTGTTCTAATCAAGATGAAACACAACTTTATGCAGAACACTAGGTACTGCAAAACTTATCAATCTTTACCTAGATAGATATCAGATGAAAATACAACTCATAAATGTACAAAAACGAAGTAGACAACCTGAAGTTCGGCCTTTTTCACTAGATGAACTCACTCAAGGATGTATGTAATTGGACAGAGTTTTTATAGAGCTACCGGAAAAAATTGAGAATAAACCAGTGTTGCCAGATGCTTTAATGGTAAATTCCCACCATACCCCTTGAAATATCCATACGTTTCCCTCTGTTTCCCCGGCAGCACCACAATATCCCTACGACCCCCCCCCCCCCTCCCCCCCCCCCCCCCGGTTTTTTTTTTATAATAAATAAACAATAATTTCAACAATGAATTTGCTATAATATTCTTCAAAATTCTTCATAAACTGGGTAGGTACTTCTACCCTATAACAAAATGCTTAGAAGAACACGGGACACTCGAATATAGAATAATATGTATCGCTATTTGGGTATTTGATTGGTCAAGAGGCGGTCCAAAAATCCGTACGTCGTGAGATAAATCCCACTATCTGGCAACACTGGTATAAACTGCATCACACTATCAATGGGACTGTTGGTTGGTTTGGTTTCTTTATATTTAAGGCCAAGTGTGGTTGTGGAGGAGGGAGCATTGAAGTTGGTGGGTTAGCTTATAACGAATTTTTGTAGAAAATGAAGCTATTGCGATGGCACTAAAAATTGCTAAAACGGCTAAAAATTGTTAAATATATATATTTTATCAGTATTTCAGTCAATACAAGTTTATCAACGATGAACTAGACCATTAAAAGTCTTATGCACGAAACTATGCTGAAAATGTACTTAAATTTCATTAATATTCACACAAAAATCAATAAATGAGAAAAAACCTA